>JANRMT010062806.1:30891289-30916887 GCA_026402145.1 Polypterus bichir lapradei
ACCATAGTCAAATGCCATACTAGTGAAAAAACAGTCAGAAAGGATGGAGGGAAAAAATGTCAGTGGCCTCCACCTGTTAAACAGTCCTGTTTTGGGGGTTGTCTCATTGTTGCCCCTCTAGTGCACCTGTATATATTATATATATTTACATACATACAGGCCTTGATTCCTTCTTTGAAAACACCAGCATTAAGAATGATACATCAAAAAGATATTGGTACAGAGTGAATCATTTCTGTTGTTGAATCAGCCAGGATGATGTAGCTTACTTTCCTGGGCAGTAACCTGGACAGATTCAGTCCACAATTCAATACCTGGATCTTATTTAGTTTAGTTTTAATTATACTGTGCTCCATTTTTCATTACAGCACATTCACAAAAATCTCCACTCCTCCTCCTGCTTTTTCCTTTCAGTCTGACGAAACCCATCCAGCATTTAAATAGAGCCTTAGTATTCCAATTATAAGAATAATTAATTTTGTGGTTACTGCCTGTAAGTGTTAAGTATATTAAATACAAAGCATGTTTCTTCGAAAAATCTATCATATCCATAACTGTATGTGAGTGTTGCCCAGTGATTGATTGACATCCCATCCAGGGTTGGTTTCTGTCATGTGACTGTTTTAAAAGAATTAAGTTCCAACTACAAATGAACTCCTAATAACACAGTTAGGTCTGTAAATACAGTATAACTATGGATGACATGTTTATCCTTAATTAGTGAACATGAAAATGTTTGATGGCAAAAATCAGACAGAAACATATACACACATATATACTGTACATCTATACATATGTATATGTGTAAATAAATAAATGAATAAATAAAAGAATACACTTGTGCTTTAGATTTGAATGTTATGGACTGAAGGGATAATGAACAAATGAATCATGGATTGTGGTAAACACAACTCTTTATTTACTGAGAGTAGTGTTTGCAGCTCTTGAAAGGTTGAATTAAACACTTGCTATGTTGCTAACAGAGTCAAGCAATGAGACATTTTTTTTTTTTTTTTTTTACTCATCATGGAGTAAGGGATAAAGACAATACCATTATCAGTACATCGTTTTTTTTCCCCCACAGGATTTAGAGCAAAGCTAAAACTTGCCTCTCATCTGTTCCACTGTGAATCTGACGTATTACAAACAGTGATACTTTATCTTTCTGCATTAGTATTGCCCAAGGTAATAAATGTTAAAAGTGCCAATTTTTTGCCTTTCCATTTTTTAACTACTCAGCTTCTTTGAAAGTAGCTTGTTTTTGTTAAAAATAATGTTTTTCATTTATCAGACGTTGCTAAAATACATACCAATCAAAGTTAACTTTCAATAACAGAGCAGGTAGGTGAACTATTTTCCATCAGATACGCATTGCTTATGAGACAGAAAATTGTGTCTAATGAACTAAGATTTATCCAAGACCTATTATCTTACATTATCATTAGAGATCTGAAAAGAAGAAAATTACCTTATATTGTTAAAAGACAATTACCTTTTACCGTTAGAAGAAAATTATCTTATGCAGTTATTTATTTATAGAATACAAGTTCCTTGATTATAATAGTCAACCTGGATCATATCATGGCAACCAATGTCTTTGGTGTATATTGATTACTTAAACAAAACTGAAGCAGGCAAACAAAAATGATATAAAACCATATCTAAGGTTAATTCATTTTCAAAAAAACTCTAAAATTTGAGTTTGACAATTTAAACATTTGACCTAATAAAAGAAGTAACCTTCAGTGGAAACAAGACAATAATAGTTGATGCTCGAATGCATCCATCCATGAGTGAATAATTCCTGAAGTTGGTAATGAACAGAATGCAAGTTTCAGTATGTAGATGTATACGTTATTATTGTTTTTTGCGGGTATTTAGCACTAACATTTCCTATACTTTTTGTATAACCATATTTATAATTATTGCATTGCATGCTACTGCATGCATGTACACATGAATGGAAGTGTACTTAGTAAGGATAAATTGACTTTCTCTCTCTCTGACTCCATATTTTACACAACCACAACCTTATGATGTGCATATAGAATGTATATGAATTGAAAAGAGACATGCAATACAACAACAATAACATTTATTTATATAGCACATTTTTATACAAATAATGTAGCTCAAAGTGCTTTACATGATGAAGAAAAGAGAAAAAAAAAAAGACAAAATCAGAATTGAAATAAGACAACACTAATTAACATAGAATAAAAGTAAGGTCTGATGGCCAGGGAGGACAGAAAAAACAAAAACAAAAAAAAACTCCAGACGGCTGGAGAGAAAAAAATAAAATCTGCAGGGGTTCCAAACCATGAGACCACCCAGCCCTCTCTGGGCATTCTACCTAACATAAATGAAACGGTCCTCTTTGTATTGAGGGTTCTCATGGAAGGACATGATGATGACGGTCACATGGACTTCTGACCTTTAATCCATCAAATTAGGAACATCATGGTGCTTTGATGAGGTGGTGGTGGTGCAGGTCGCAATGTCTTCTGGAATGTGAAAACTAAGTGACCAGTCTAGCTATGAGATTACATAGTCTAAATCTGCTCTCTTCCCAATGAATCCTTCTTGTTTTTTCATTTCCTCGTTTCATTATTCAAATAAGGGCTATCAGATGCCTAGGACAGAATATCTATGCCACAATCTAGGAGCTTACTGCTGCCAACTTTTTCAGTGTACTGAAGGTTATCAGAGGCTGTATTTGCATTTATACCTACCTCCCCCTTTCTTTCCAGGATAGTTTGGCAATTACTAAAATGAACATGCTCCTCAGAGTGAATTTTGTAAGCTCTATGCTTCCTCTTTAATCCAGATTTATTTCTTTGTTCCTCTGGAATCAGAGACTAATTATCCAGCATTCAACTCTGATCCTGAAAAGGTCAGATGAGATTGTCTCCCTCCCTGACTGTGCCATCATGCCCATAGACAGACATAGATAGTATGCAACAAACTTTGTACCCATTGGGGAAATAAATACAAACATAAATAGACAGATAAATAATAGCTATACACACGCATACTGTGGTCTGAACACACACCAGAATGACTAAAAAAAAAGATTTAAGAAAAAAGAAAACTTCTGACTTGGCAGTCACAGTGAGGCATCATGCAGGTGTATTACTGTTGGTATAAAGGAGCCCCAGTGGTGTTTCTTGACAAATTTATGCTGAATAATTTGTTGGCTGAAAGTACTCAGTGTTAGTGTGTCTGAGAGAGCTGTGAAGCATTGTTCAGACGGGCACTCAGTTCTGTTTTTAATTATCTTCTTTGTTATGAGCTACAGGGGGTCCAGAGTGCATCCATAACTGACCCTGAAATTTTAAATAGATTTTTGATCCAGTGGGCCTCTCTTGAAGTGATGTTAGTGGGTCAGCACACCACAGTATAGTAAACTGCACTGGCCATCACAAAGTGAAGGATGTCACTACCCACATTAAAGGAACACAGTCCCTCAAGGAAAAAGAGCCAGCTCGGACCTTATAGTTCCTCTGTGTTCCAAAACCAGTCCAAGCTGTCATTGATGTGGACCTCCCCAAGCAAATGTAACAGCACACCACCTCAACATCCATTCCCTGAATAGTTACTTGGTGTAGAGGCTATTTGGCGAGGCGAAAGTCAATAACCAATTCTTTGGTTCTGCTTATGTTAAGATGCAGACAGCTGTCTTTGCACGATGAAACAAAGTTCTCCACCTGACTCCTATTCTCTGTCTGTTTCACCGCATAACAGCAGAATCGTTCAAGAATTACCCACTGGCTGACGAGGAGATGCATTAGACCTCCCAACATTCACCTTCCTGGCTTCACTTTCAAACAAAACACATCTGTCTAAGCCTGTGTCCATCTTCTTCCTACTTCCCTGCCAAAATTCCCTTCAACTCTTTCCCATCATACCTACTATAACTGACTGATGTGCCTTTTCCCAATTCCTACACTGACTTAATACAGTATACCATCCTTTCACAACATAACAAATTGTTCCAAAAATCACAATTGCCACATCAGGCAACTTATATTTGGCTATAGATTATATCCAACTGCTGGAGACACTAACTTAAAGATTGAGACCCAGAGTCTCTATACTATATATATATTGTCACAGATTGCTTCTCTTCCAAGGTAGGAGTGAAGAAAAAACTTGTGGAGGAAACAAATGAGGGGCACTAGATATGTAAAGTATGTTCTGTTCTCTTTTCAGGTAAAGAATGGAAAGGATAGTCTAAAAGAACATGGCAGGAGATGAAATATTCCAGAGCAACACCTGAAAAAGGTCAAAACTAACGAGTACAGACTTTTGTCAGATCATTATTTAAAGAAGGAGACAAATGGCGAGAGATTACAAGATTTTTAAATGTCACAAAATTGATCTCATATATCATAGAAACAATTAAGAGCTGTAATCATAAGCCACACTAAAACCCCAACCTTAAGCACAAAAGAGAGCTAATTATTAATTAAAAAAGAGGCTCACTGTGTTATATAACCTCTTATTTATTAAAGCTATACGAGTTAATCAGAAACACATGCATAGAAACACATGAATAGAATTAATGAAATATTTCCAAATTCAAAAAAAATCTCTGCATAGTTTCATGTGAGGAAAATACATTCAGTATTTTATACAGTAATATAAAATATCATATACCCATTAGGTTATGGAGGGTGCATTACAATCAGCGTATAAAATAATGGTCAGTTTATAACCATATAGTCTAAACTTGTCTGAAATAACTCCAGACGCTGCTGTTTGAGGATTTGCAATGATCGTACATCCTAAACTTTCTAACAGATAACAAAAAATATTTTTCCCAAAGAGGCTTTAATTTTGAATAGTCTCAAAATATATGCTTGAGCAAGGGCAAAGTTACCTGGCATCATTGACCATTTGAGTCTATTCCCCCATATGTTTTAATTTGAAGAGGTGTGTCCGGCATTCAATTTTACTTTGAGTTACAGCATGTTTTGCACAAACTGAAGATGATAAAATGTGAATTATCTAATTCCTCACCTTGTCTATTATTGATATTGATGGAGAGATCACATTCCCAGCATTGGTGACGGTGGTGTAGCGGTGAGCACTGTGACAATATTTAATAAATTCTGCCAACTTTCTTTTTCTTACTAGTTAAAATATTTGAGTATGAATGTTGGTGGTGAATTAGAGACGCTAGGCAAATTCTTGTTTACAAAGTTCCTAAAATTGTAAAGAGAAAAAGAAGGTGTGTTTAGAAAATTCCATATTTATAACACAGCTGATCGAAAATGGCTAACCTATTATTATCAATATAAAGATAAATTATATCCATCCATCTAAACTATCTCCAGTCATTTCAGCTTGCCAGAGCTGGCCTCCAATCAAGTTCTAGACATATCTCAAAATAATTAAAGAAACAGGATGCACCTGACCACAGCTTAGAATGCCGAAGCAAAAGGATGTGAATTCTTATATAAATGTGAGATATTTCCATTTTTATTTTTTGATACAGTTTCAAACCTTTCTGGAAACAGGTTTTCACTTTGTCATTCTGGGTTACTGAGTATCATTTGATGTGAAAATTGGCAAATGTATCCATATAAAATTTAATCTATAACACAGGAAAATGTGCAGAAAGTGAAGGGGTCTGAAAATATTCTGAATCCACTGTATAAGTTCACTGCAGAGGCACAGTATATCATATTTACACTTACCTTCTGTTCAACATCCAATAAATGTACCCTGACTTAAGCTATAATTCTAAAGACCTGTCAAGTAAGAAAGAACCTTTGTAAGTTTAGGATCCTTGCCCTTAACAGAAGATTTTAAGTTGATGCTAAATTCCCCATGTAATTTTGGGTTATGCCTTGTGCCTGACACTGGCATTGGCTTCCCCGTAACAGTGAAATGTAATAAATTGGTTTGGTTATTAAAGATATAAATATGTTAAACTTTTTTGCAAATGTGAAGTTACTGAGCATCAGCCTTGTATATTGGTGCAAGCAACAAAACAAAATAACATATATGCAAAATTTTTAATGTTATAATAGATTTCCCTTTAAAGGTTTAAATTAATAATGCTTTGTATGTATACAACACTTTCACACAGCATTCATTGAAGCACAAATAGTATGTATTATTAATTTACATATTTATTTATTTTACAAAGTACAGTACTACTAGGGTTAGTTCTTGCTTTGTAGCCAATGCTGCCACAATAAGCTCCAGAACCCTGATGGGAAATTAAGCAGTTTTGATAATGGATGGATGGATTCATAATTCTTTAAACAATAAAAAATTGTTTGATGAGTAAGAATTAATTAAAAGTGATTTTTTATTTCTCACCAGCTTTAACACTTTTATTACACAGTCTTTATCATCCAGAAAGAGTTGAGAGCATAAAGTGAATTTACCCATGCAAAAGACTTGCTTTCCAATGAAAATGAAAGTGGAAAGCTGTACCATACACAGACTTTTAATAAGCTATTTTTTTGTTAAATGTGTAAAATGGTTGTGGTTATTATGCACTGCACATATAACATTTAATTGTTTACAGTATTGTCTGCACTTGTGGTTATAATTATTTCATTCGCCTCCTGAGAATGTGTACTAAGTGATAAATAAAGCAGCAGCTTACCAGTATGAACAATCTGGGCAAAATTACTGTGAGAGATAAGACATTTTTCATTTACAGTAAGCATACATTTTATAAGTATGAATGCAAGGATAGCTGGCATTTTAATAGTCTACATTAGCAACTAAAAACACATTTCTTAACATTCTAGCCCTGAACAATAATTGACTTTTTGTCTTCCTCAGCTACTGGACAACAGTTTATATCTGTTTTCTATAGTTATACAAAACATTGCAAGCCAAATATTATTTTATTCAAATACAATTCTACTCAAATATGTGATTGTAATGTGGACACGTATTACTGCACAGATTCATTTTTCTCTACCCTTTAACAAAAAGTTAGGATTTAAGCTATAATTCATAACAAATACCATACTGCCAACACTGACACTATTGGTTGTTCAGACAAAAGAGACATTGAATGCTCTCACAAAAATCTTCTGCTAACAACTGGACCAAAAGCCAATCCAAAGCAGAAAATCTTTAGTTACAGTATTAGCCTTTGATTTTACTGGAACAAGTTGAGAGATTTATTCACCTTAAACATTTTCTAATACCTTATAATAATAATTTAGAATGGGGCAAAAGGAACAAACAGTAAGAAACTATGTGCATCATTGAGAGGACCTTAAATTTGCACATATACGTAAATAATTTAGTATCATGGAAGTATATATGATTCCCAAAAACCAATTCTTTAAATAACTTTAAGCTATTAAATATTTTTCTTCCATAAAGATGTTATATTAGGCTGGTAAAAGTCCATGAAAATATGCAATTAAATCATTGTAATTATTTTAATAAAATGTTAAAAAATGCTGTCCATTGAATATCCTGTAGGAAAATGGACTTTCTTCTTGTATATCTCTCCTGAAGAAAGTGCATTAAATTAACCTTTCTTTCAATTAAATGATACATGGACACTAATGATCAGTAAATTCCATGGGGTTTGCTTCGCTGTGATATTTGTCAAACTGCAGAAATTTTTGAAAACTTCACTAAACCTGCCGAAATTCATTGAAGTCAATAGGGTAGGAGTAACTGAATTAGTTTTGGGTAGATTATAATGGTACAATGGTCTTTTGTGTGTCCCTGAGGCCTAAGGAGCCATCTGCTCACAATGTTTGCTGGATTACTATGGCCAGAAATGTGACCCAAACTGTGAAGCAGCAGTGCTAACTGCTGCACGAACCTAATGAAATTCTAACTGCAAACAAAAAGCAACAAATGGCCTCCAAACTAGCAATAAGTTTAAAACTATATATAGTATCTTGCTTGCAGTGTTCCAAGCTTTGGGGCACTAATTGGCTGTGCTGATACGCAGCAGTGTGGGACTAGCTTGTTTCAGCTAACGTGTCTTTTTTGCTTACGATCTATCAATGTCGATGCTTTGCACTTTTTTCTTCCATCAAGATAATAGATTGAATCATAATAAATCTATGGAATTATTACTTCATGGAGCTTCAAGTGTTTTCCAACTTACTCAAAGTTTGTTTTCACTGCTGCTACCCAACATGGCTAATTGCACAAGCATTCGAACTGCATCCACTTACCTTACATAGACCCAGTGAGCAGGCTGGGATTTCAGCCACCAGGACTCAAAGATCGGTTTGCACTACTGTCTTAACCCATACTGGCACTTCTCCGTTTGAGCTTTGGAGGACTTGTAAACCCTATGATTTGAGGCATTTGCATTATATACTCAGGGGCTGTCCCAGTCTAGCTGGAGTACAGATTGGGTAGAAACATCACACATTTATGAAGCAAAGCAGGCAGCAATGTGAAAATGTAAAGTGGAGTATGCAAAATGTTTTGGACAAGATTTTTTTTTCCCACCTGTAACTGAGACAATATTTCTGTTTACGCCACAAGTTCATCATAGTTATTCTTAAACTAAGATATGCAGGAATACTTTACGAAACACAACCAGTATTTCAGGGGACAAATTGTTTCACAAAAAAGTAAACTAAGGACAGAATGGCAATACAATTAATTACTGATATTTCTATAATTGATTGGTAATATGCAGTATAACTCATAACTGAATGCGAAAAAAAGGCTCATTACAAACAGAACATAGTTTTTGGACCAAAAAGGAATTATGAACACACAACATGTATATGAAGGAAGTTGATTACACCATTAAAAAAATGAATAATGAACTGAGATTCCTCAGACAAAAAGGTAACACATTTTAGAATTATTTTACCAAGAATTAGATATTTAAATATTTCATTGAATTGTAATGACTGCGGCTGGGATTGGCTCCAGCAGACCCCGGTGTCCCTGTAGTTAGGATATAGCGGGTTGGATAATGGATGGATGTAATGACTGCCAGGGTCATGCTAAAGATTTCTCTGATAACATAAAACAACCCATATCTTGATACACTGCAAAAAGAAGCTGAATAAACTGCTGAGGCTCTCTAAAATTCAAGATGCTATTATTTTCTGACATGTGGGTAAGTTGTAATGCTTGCTAGTTTTCTAAGAAAATTATATAAAAAGATCTCTGCTAAATTATCTCATTATGGAAGATAATAATTATGTAGGTTTCAATTGCTGTTTTATATAAAGAAGAATAAAAACACATTACAGTATGCATCTTAAAGATCAATCATTTAACTGAAAAATAATATTAAGGTTCTGGTGAAAGATTTAGCATCATTGGATCAAAATGAATTTCTTAAAGGTAGACACTAATGTCATAAATACTCTTGCAGCACTTGAGCTTCTTCATAAGTTCTGTTACCTCTTACAGCAAAAAATTTTTTTATTGAGTGAAAGTGGGGACCTTATGTACTGCACAAATCTGGGTTCAGTCACAAAACATGTGCAGGAATTAACTTCAATAAGAGCATATTGTTCCTAGTGAACAATAGCTTAAATTTGGATCTGTTTTTTGTCAACTGTCCCAAAACTGTTTAAATACATAGGAGTTAAAGGGTGTTTACAAAAAAAAAAAAAAAAGCTTATGGACTGTTCTGTTAAAGTCTGTCTCTGCAACCCGATGGTAAGCATTAAAGAAGATGTTAAAAGACAATGACCTCTTTGCCTCACATTACCTAGGAGAATTACTATAATTTAAATGACCATCCTTCTTCAGTTCTTTTATCTTTTTAGGATATTCTTATATATTATAACATATCTTAAAATAATGATAGTTATACCTTTTCCTTCATTTGGATCATTTAAAAGGCCAAGCATAAATTAAGACAGTGTTGCAAAGACCTAAAGCAGGAGGGGTGAAGCACTACATAACTTCAATTTATTATTAGTTCATAAATATATATACTTTGAGCTTAAAGAAAGCATAAAATTCAGTTGGTATCCAGAACTTTAGAGACCTCTATATTGACAAAGTGAATGCAACATGTTAAAAATTGTATTTTACTGCGAGATTGCATTTGAAACATTACTTTTACTATAAGAAAGAGAGAAACTTTGTTAAAGAATCTTGTCCAATCTGCCTAATTCTTCATTAATATCAATGGTTGAAAGTATAATATTTAGTAATGATGAAGAGATAGGCAGCATTTCCAGACTCAAACCTAATTATCTCAAAGATGACACTCCTAAAGCAAAATTTTGAATGGAACCTTTCCATTAGTTTCTCAAACAAAGAATAGAAATCAACCACAGAGGACCTTTTGATAAAATTTTAAAATTAACAAGATGTACTGTATGTAAAATAAACAACCTAGGCTTTTGTTTAAAGATTCTAGTATCTTGACATAGATTACTGTATATGAGGGAGTATATCATTCTGGATTTTCTGTTCCCATAGCTGTCCAAGTTGGGTAGGGAGTGTTCTTGAAATTAATCTCATATGAAACATATATTTGGAATCTATTATTGAGTGCAAATGTAATCTTTTTCTTACTCATTATATGTTGATTTACAAGCGCAATTAAAAAAACAATAATAATGGAACTATTTTAAGAAGCAAATTGTTACGAGCGGAACAATGAGTGTATTTACATGCACATACTGTATACCTTCAGATTATAAGAAGAATACCTATGTATTGCAGTTATGAATCTGCCCTTATAAACACCTAATACCAAAAACAAAGTAACAAAATATTATGTGAAAGTGGAAACTGGAATACCACTAATCATGCTATTCATCTTACAATCTCTTAACATGATATGCATACACTCTGCAGCAATTTGCAATGTAGCAGTGAGATATCGTTATTTACTGTATGTATATATTTACAAAAAAATCCAGTTCAAAATATGACTTACTAAAAAGGAACACCATACTTGCAACATACAGTACATTCAGATGGAAGGCAATATATTGTGCAGCTGAATGACAAAGGGGAGGGAGTGTTATATTAGAGTCAGAGTTTCATCAGAGGATGCCTTACGTGAGATAATTTGGTGAATCATGCTCACCTTATAAAATGTTTCTACTTCAGGCCTATACTGGTAAATTCTACCCCCAACCATTTCCCACAAACATTGGCTATGCATATGCACAATATCCATAGCCAAAATTTCCAATGCAAGGCCTTGACAGGAAACAGACCTGGATGGGACATTAATTGAGCAACAATCAAACTTGGTGCCTACACTCTGTGTCACTGATACAAACTTTTTCATATTTTTTTTTCTTGTTTATTTAGTTTTAAATGGTCTTTTTACTGCATGCATACTGTACAGTCCATACAAAACATTTATTACTTTAACATGATTCACTCAATGATTACAGCATACATTTCTAATAACCAATATGTGAAAAAGCTAGATCACAAAAAGCAATACTAAGTTTACAATTTTAAGCGCTTTTTTAAATTGCAAGTTCAGAGTGCTTTTAGCCACTTACATAGTTCTATGTAGAAATTAGTCTCAGGCATACATCATCCCAAATAGTCACAAGAAAGTGAATTGTGCCTTCATAAGCAAGACTGCCTGATGTATTTATGGTCATTTTCTTAATTGACAGACACATAACATTAAAAATAACACAAAAGTATATTAAGTAAGTACTAACTGTGACACTCTCTGAGCAATATATTCAATATTCAGTCACAATTAAGATGTCTAAAAGAATACTAGTTTACCTATTGTTCTGTGTGGAGTACAAATCAAGAAAGGTTATGCTTAAGATGTATAACATGTTTACACTCTCATCTGCAATAATTGGTTTTGGTTCATATATTACAAAATAAAAAAATGCATGGTCAATTGAAAACATTTAGAGATGATCTTGATAGAAATTATCAAAATTCTGAATGGAAATAGTATGGTGAATGCCAGCTATTACTTTAAAATATTATGTACAAAAGACAATGGGGATCAGACAGATGTTGGATATTGTGCACAAATGAAAGAAAATATTTTTTCATGCAGATAACGGATGGTGAGTAAAGACTGTCAACTATGCTGAGTTATTATCATTGATAATTCACATCTTAGAATTACCCTATAATGACCCTGGATTTTGTGGGTATTGTACATGTTTATAATATTATTTAAGCATATAATGAAATTATTTTACAGCACTAAAAGGCATTCAAAATATTATATCATATATATATATATATATATTATACTTAGATTGTGTCATATAAAGATTTAGGAATTTAATGAAGGTTTCTACAGAGTACCTATTTCACTGAATACCTATCCTGGACCAGCTTAAGCTGAATGCAGTATTCTGAATTGATTAAAGTATAAACTGAGAAACAATAAATCAATATACAGTACATTAAAGAAAGCACTTAAGACATCCTAAAAAATTTGATTTCAAGAGGAAAACATATCGCAAGCTGACAATACTCTTATATTGGACTATTTAATATATATTTTTTTATTTTTCACTTTCCTTAATCATATGGTTTTTACCTTCATAGGCAAATGAGAATGGCGAAGTATATCAAATAAAGAAACAATGGGGTCATTTAAACATTGCATGCATCACATAGGGGAGGTCACTGTTTTATGGAGTAACTAGTTTTTGGTGACTGATCCCTCATTTGTTATTATTAAAAGTTCCTTTGCAATATTGAGAAAAATGAACAGGCAGTACAAGAAAAAGTCTGGGCGATTGAATTTCACATATTAATTATTTAAACTGTTAAATTACACAAGCATCCAAAATTGGAAGAAGCTGCTTAGAACAGGACAAACTGGTTTATCCACTCCAGCTTGGAAACACTGGGACCTTCATAAGAATAAGCATAGCTGAAATAAATTAATAAAGAAACAACCAAGTGCATAAATGGCTGAAAGAATTGAATGAAAAAGTTTATGTGAAAAACAACCTCTCATGCTAATTTTTCATTATTTTAAAGAACAAGGTATTTCATGAAGCAAAACATTATACATTTAAATTGTAACATGCAGTATGTATATGAAGCTTTGTATTTACATAATTTGTTTAAAAAGAGGGATATTTTAAGCAATTATTTTAAAATGTATCCACTGTATGATCCATCTTTTCTGATTAATGAAAGAATCATTATCAAGCGGACATATTAATTGCTCCTGGCCGTCAAAATAATTAGGAATGTCATTTAAAGGAAAGAGAAACCTGATTTTAAAGAAACATTTAAAATGTAGGTGTTTCCAATAGAACTGTCTCTTAGTCATCTTAAAGGACTAAGGTAATTCAAAAGGTAATAGATGGATATCACCAAACAAGTAACTAGAAAAAAATTCTTATTTGGTTCTATTACCATCTTTACACTGTAAGAAGGTGTACTGTACATTTATTACTATATTTTTATTTCTCCTTATTGTCATATTGCTTTTTCTTATTATTTTCACCTCTGCCCTTTAGTGGGCACTTGTTTCTTTTTGCTTCTTACTTCAGTGGAATGAGGGAGGAATATATTTATTATACTCTAATAAGTAGGTCACATGGTCAAGGGTTTCCTAATCCTCTTGGAGCTACAATTTAATGCTTCATCACCATAGATTTAGCTCTTATAACTCTGGGTCACATTTAATTACTCCTTAACCAACTGCTCTTAACCCTTACGTTGACTAAGCACATAAGTTATGGCGTTCTTGTTTTTCAAAAAATAAAACTGAGGCATTGTAGAGAACACCCATCAACCACTCTATCCATTTATTGAACCCACAAGGCACAAAAGGGCAGTGAACGGAAAATTTAAAATTAAGAACAATTACAACAGCAATATGAAAAATTATAAATGATAAGCAATAACTGGATTCATTAACATTTAACCACATACAATGTATTGCTAGCTTCATGGCATGTCTACTTTTACAGAGTTAGTTAAACATCAGTTACTAAAAGGTCTGTTTAAGTTCAGCACCTCGGAGTTGTGTAAAAGAGTTGTGTGATACTCTGCTATGTACTTCTGTGATGCATTCAAATAAAATTGAAAAGAAAAAAACTGTCAATTTCCATTTTGGTTCTTTCTACCAAATCAATATGGTTTACAAATACGAAATGCTCTTTATGTGACAGTGTGACAAACAGCAAACTGGCACACTGTGTGAGCCCATTCTTTTTGTTTTATAGACAGCACTCTTGTACATAAAATATAAATCAAACTCGCTAGTGTCAAACCTCCTCACTTAGCCTTCTGGACTCCTTGACTGAACTCACTTTCAGTAATAAATCTTGATGAAACCATATTAATGATGGACAAAAATATTTTTAGTGTACTGATGGATTTAATTTACTTAACTTCTGAAAATCGATTTCTTAATTTGGGCCCGAGATTATGTTTCTACTGTGATTTCTTTCACTGGCTACATCCACTAAAGTATTATCAGGCCTCAGTGTAAATAGTCTTGTTGCTGTTGTTATTTTTATATCTGACATAACCAATAAAGGATGCTGAAATGACAGCAAGACCCTGCTGCTTCTTGTATCAACATGTGACAAAATTTATTAGAGATCACAAAATTGTGATCAAAAGAATTCAAAATAACCTATTATGGTCTCTAAATCATTGTTTTACAATAGGCATACAATAATAAGTGTTTTTAACTTACTAAGTATATTAACTAATACAATTCCTCTATTTACACTTAACTCTGATTGCCAACCCCAGAATTGGATGAAAGAATAATAAAGATAAACATTACAGATCCATTTAATTTAAAGTACATTAACAAAATTAAAGTAGTAGTATGCAAAATAAACAAATAACAAAAAAAAAAAAAAAAATAAGAGCAAACATTTTATGGGAATACATCTCTAATGCCATGAAAAAAAACCTCATATAATTATCCACAAAGTCACACGATCAACTTATCCTTGCCAATTGATGTAAAAAAAACTCATCTTTGCATACTGTAGCTTAAAGGATTGCCTGACTGGTCAGGAAAGACAAGTTGAACCCAAGTTTATTACAAGTCATGGCCACAGACAATCCAAGACACTCACTCACGTATGGAGAGCACCTTTTCTTGCCACTGTACATTGCATTAAGATAGGCTAGTTGTTCTACACACGACACTGACAAAGAGGGAATGGAGGACAGGCTGGAAGTCAAAACTGCTCCAAATGACAGTCATGGCACCCCACTTGGTATAGACAGAACTACAGTAAGTAGTCAGCTGGAAGCCTGGCCCTTGGTGTGCTTTTTAGGATTCAACTGTCTCACATGAGAAAGGAAAAAATGACCAGTTGGCCTCAAAATTTTACAGACTTGTCACAGACCTCAGAAATAATTCTTGGGTTTGGTTTGGAAACAGCCCTGAGACTAATTTTGGCACATTTCACCTCATTAGAGCTATTTAAGACTAGTTTTAGTAGCTGGGACAAATGCTTAGTGGCAAATGAGGAGAAGAGGCCAGTGACAGAATAAAGGTTTAAATTTAAATTGTACAATATGAATAATCAATTTTTTATGGGTTAAGTTTTAATCATCGTTAAACTGGCATTCTCGAGGATGTGTTTATCTGCATCAGAATTTTTACTTTATTAATGAGAACAGCTGCTCTAAAGAATATTATTTGTTATTGGGACTCAAAGCAATCATACAGGGAATCATTCAGTAAACTGGAAGTTAAAGATGATAACTCAGCATTTGCTTCACTAGTTTACAAATGGCTCTTCATGTGTTGAATTAAGGCACCAAGGAAAAGAAACACAAGTAGAAAGACATTGGCTTCAGTCGGATATTGTTTCCCACTGCGTACTATGAAAGATTACAGTCTAATGTAGTGTGTGATTGGATATCAAACTAGTAATAGAGAACTGCTATGGTTGCATTAAATAAAAAATTCACACTTCATTACTTTCAATGTATATGGCATGGAAAAGAGACATGACCCGTGATGAAAGTAAAAGAGAAAATGGAATACATAATTGTTAAGTCTTTTGTTACAAATTTACCCAAAAAACTGCATACCCAATTAAACTGATACACTTTATATTAAAAATAAAATAGCAAGTGCAAAATCAAAGTTATTTCTATATATCTTTGGGTTATTTACTAGTGACATAAGAATAAAACCACACAACCATAAAGTATGTATTTTCTTCCAGTATTCTCACAGGTTTTCTCAGGAAACTCCTGTTTTGCATATGCTGTCAGGGAAAATCAGCAAAACCTTTAATTCTTCCCTTTCAGCGAGTCTACTATACCACTGTATCCCAGCAAAGTCTTGTATATGCTAGTATATACTTTCTGGATTTGTGTCCAAAGTAAAAAATTTATTTGAGTTTTTATCAGGTTGATGTTATAGAAGTGTAATAAAAATATCACACATGCTATACAAAATTCCAGATAATCAAAAAATGAAGATGTTACCTTAATTAAAATCCTTAAAATGTATTCTTTGTTTAGTGTTTATCATTACAATTCAAAATGTCTAAAAAAAATAATAATAATAATAACTGATGCTTAACTGAGACTTAGAAAAGTATTCTTAAAAAATGTTGATCCAGGACATACAGAGGAAGAACATTAATAATACTGTTATAGTCAATAACTGGAATTATAATAAGTGCATTTAAATGTTAACAGGCAACCTTTAACTTCAGTCTGATTCACGCAAAAAGCAAAACATGGCCACATTACTTCTTCTAGTCCACGGACCTGTTGTCCCAGAACACATGAAGACACCCTGTCACATGTTTGCATACAACAACTATGTCTGTGCAGGAAACTCCCCCCTGTCTCACCACCTCAAATAATCCATCTTAATAAAAGTTGAATGTCTGTGTGTATATTTATGCGACTATGGTGGAATATGTACAGTGTGACTGATGAACATAATTTGCAGCGTTTGCCTATGCTGTTGTTTTTCTGGTAAAACTATTTTACAATGCCCCGTAGCAAATAAAGCTCACCAAGAAAATAGATGGATTGCCTCATATGAAACAAGTAGAGAACATGAACGATACTGGATATTCAAGTCTCTGCAGCTTGTCTTTCACTCACATTCAACAGCCTAAACAAGAACTAGATTTCCCAAGTGGCGATGACTAATGGCAAGGTCTTGTTTGGGATATTTATTAGCCTCCAAAAGAAATACCTTATTATTTTCATCCTTATCATTATTAAAATTTTGCATTATTTTAAAGCGCATTTGGTTCTGGAACATTAAATGTGAACATGATTAGATTTCTTAAAAGCAAGCAACTTGATACAAATTAAATTTCAACCTAAAGCTCTGGAAGAAGTGACCAGATATTGAACAGAACGATATCATAATGGAAAAGCTACACTGATATTTTCTGTAATCTCAATTAAAGAGACCAATGTAATCTATTGTAATTAATAACTGATTACTAGAACATACTAATAACATATAATGCACAATTTTTAATCTTAAGGAATAAGTGAGGGAACCTAAAGAGATCATTGTTTACTTTTTTTCTTTCAATGCCTCCCTGTTATTTTGAGATTTTACTGGTTACTTTACTGGTGGCAAGGCATGGCAATGATGAAGACAAAGCTTTTGATAAGTTTATCTTGAAAAATGATTCCTAAAGCATGAACCAGCAAAATGTGGAGTACTCAAATCTTGAAAGCTGGAACATCATAGCTCTTACTTTTAAATCTTATCTTCTTGAGGGCAGAGGTAGTGTTTCTGAGCAGGCTGCAATTAAACAAGGAATGGTCTCAAGCTGAAAAGACTGGGTTGCGCAAATCTTTAATTCTAACTATGGAGAAAAGATCACAGATCAAAGTAATTTAATTTGTAGCCTCAGATATTGTATATTGCTCTGAAAAGCTCTAATTAATTGTAGTGAAGAATCTGTAATGAATTCTGGAAAATATATGTACAGTGAAAATGGATGATAAAGTATTTGTGATCAAAATTTTTACATTAATATCTAATAAGAGCTTTCATATTAGATAGCACTTGTACAACTGAAACCATGACAGCTACAACCGCTGAAGTGAGTTTACCCTTTCTGATCGAAGTAAACAATACCGATATTCAAGACACTACTCTTTTTTCCAGTCAATTTATCACATCAGCCTGAAAAGTGGCTGCTTGTTTTGTTGATAATAACTTACTGATCTTTCTTAAATCTTTTAAAAGATAATGTTGCACTAATTCTTGTGCTTAAATTATGCCCCACTAATACAACTCATCATTAGTGACTGGGTCCACTAAACCTAACAGATGGTTCTCTTATAAAAATAATTTTTGTACAAATTGATATTTTCTAAGAGACCAATGTGTTTCCAGAGATGTCTGTAGCAAAACTATAGAACACACTGTAGGCTTTTCTAATATCTGATACATTTCACATAAAAATAAAATAACTAGGGAGAATCAGTGTTGATTACCAATATTACTATAACTGAAATATACAAGTATATACAAGATTCCCAATTAATGTGCTTTCCTAAAAAAATGCAATTACATTCAGAATATAACTCACTAGATATAACTGGATTCCCATGGGCTCACCACCTATGGGAGGGGCCAAGGAAGTTGAGTGCAGTGTGAGTTGGGTGGTGGCCGAAGGCGGGGATCTTGGCAGTCTGATCCTCGGTTACAGAAACTGGCTCTTGGGACGTAGAATGTCACCTCTCTGAAGGGGAAGGAGCCTGAGCTAGTGCGCGAGGTCGAGAGGTTCCGGCTAGATATAGTCGGACTCACCTCGACGCAGAGCTTGGACTCTGGAACCAATCTCCTTGAGAGGGGCTGGACTCTCTACCACTCTGGAGTTGTCCCCGGTGAGAGGCGCTGAGCAGGTGTGGGCATACTTATTGCCCCCTGGTTTGGAGCCTGTGCATTGGGATTTACCCCGGTGGACGAGAGGGTGGCTTCCCTCCGCCTTCGGGTGGGGGGAAGGGTCCTGACTGTTGTTTCTGCGTATGCGCCGAACAGCAGTTTGGAGTATCCACCCTTTTTGGAGTCTCTGGAGGGGGTGCTAGAGGGCATACCTTCTGGGGACTCCCTCGTTCTGCTGGGAGACTTCAATGCTCACGTGGGCAATGACAGTGAGACCTGGAAGGGCGTGATTGGGAGGAATGGCCCCCACGATCTGAACCAGAGCGGTGTTTTGTTATTGGACTTCTGTGCTTGTCACGGATTGTCCATAACGAACACCATGTTCAAGCATAGGGGTGTTCACATGTGCAGTTGGCACCAGGACACCCTAGGCCTCAGTTCGATGATCGACTTTGTGGTCGTGTCATCGGACCTGTGGCCACATGTCTTGGACACTCGGGTGAAGAAAAGGGTGGAGCTGTCAACTGATCACCACCTGGTGGTGAGTTGGCTTCGATGGTGGGGGAAGATGCCAGTCAGGCCTGGTAGGCCCAAACGTGTTGTGAGGGTCTGCTGGGAACGGCTGGCAGAGTCCCCTGTCAGAAGTAGCTTCAACTCCCACCTTCGGCAGAACTTTGACCACATTCCGAGAGAGGTGGGGGACATTGAGTCCGAATGGGCCATGTTCCGTGCCTCTATTGTTGAGGCGGCTGACCGGAGCTGTGGCCGTAAGGTGGTCGGTGCCTGTCGTGGCAGCAATCCCCGAACCCGTTGGTGGATACTGGCGGTGAGGGATGCCGTCAAGCTGAAGAAGGAGTCCTATAGGAACTTTTTGTCCTGTGGGTCTCTGGAGGCAGCTGATAGGTACCAGCAGGCCAAGCGGAATGCGGCTTCGGTGGTTGCTGAGGCAAAAACTCAGGCATGGGAGGAGTTTGGGGAGGCCATGGAGAATGACTTTCAGATGGCTTCGAGGTGATTCTGGTCCACCGTCCGGCGTCTCAGGAGGGGGAAGCAGTGCAGTGTCAACACCGTATATGGTGGGGATGGTGCGCTGCTGACCTTGACTCGGGACGTTGTGGGTCGGTGGGGGGAGTACTTCAAAGACCTCCTCAATCCCACTAACATGCCTTCCAATGAGGAAGCAGAGCCTGGGGACTCTGAGGTGGGCTCTCCCATTTCTGGGACTGAGGTCACCGAGGTGGTCAAAAAACTCCTTGGTGGCAGGGCCCCGGGGGTGGATGAGATACGCCCAGAGTTCCTCAAGGCTCTGGATGTTGTAGGACTGTCTTGGTTGACATGTCTCTGCAACATCGCATGGACATTGGGGACAGTGCCTCTGGATTGGCAGACCGGGGTGGTATTCCCCCTCTTTAAAAAGGGGGACCGGAGGGTGTGTCCCAACTACAGAGGAATCGCACTCCTCAGCCTCCCTGGAAAAGTCTATTCGGGGGTTCTGGAGAGGAGAGTCCGTCGGATAGTCGAACCTCGGATTCAGGAGGAACAGTGTGGTTTTCGTCCTGGTCGTGGAACAGTGGACCAGCTCTACACCCTTAGCAGAGTCTTGGAGGGTGCATGGGAGTTTGCTCAACCAGTCTACATGTGTTTTGTGGACTTGGAAAAGGCGTTTGACCGTGTCCCTCAGGGAATCCTGTGGGGGGTGCTCCGGGAGTATGGGGTACCGGACCCCCTGATAAGAGCTCTTCGGTCCCTGTACAACCGGTGTCAGAGCTTGGTCCGCATTGCCAGCAGTAAGTCGAGCCCATTTCCAGTGAGAGTTGGACTCCGCCAGGGCTGCCCTTTGTCACCGATTCTGTTCATAACTTTTATGGACAGAATTTCTAGGCGCAGCCAAGGTGTTGAAGGGGTCCGGTTTGGTGGACTCAGGATTAGGTCACTGCTTTTTGCAGATGATGTTGTCCTGTTTGCTTCATCAGGCCGTGATCTTCAGCTCTCTCTGGGTCGGTTCGCAGCTGAGTGTGAAGCGGCTGGGATGAGAATCAGCACCTCCAAATCAGAGACCATGGTCCTCAGCTGGAAAAGGGTGGAGTGCCCTCTCAGGGTTGGGGGAGAGATCCTGACCCAAGTGGAGGAGTTCAAGTATCTCGGGGTCTTGTTCACGAGTGAGGGAAGAATGGACCGTGAGATCGACAGGCGGATCGGTGCGGCATCCACAGTGATGCGGGCTCTGCATCGGTCTGTCGTGGTTAAAAAAGAGCTGAGCCATAAGGCAAAGCTCTCAATTTACCAGTCGATCTACATTCCTACCCTCGCCTATGGTCATGAGCTATGGGTAGTGACCGAAAGAACGAGATTGCGAATACAAGCGGCTGAAATGAGTTTCATCCGCAGGGTGTCTGGGCTTTCCCTTAAAGATAGGGTGAGAAGCTCAGTCATCCAGGAGGGGCTCAGAGTAGAGCCGCTACTCCTTCGCATCGAGAGGAGTCAGATGAGGTGGCTCGGGCATCTGATCAGGATGCCTCCTGGACACCTCCCTGGTAAAGTGTTCCGGGCACGTCCAACCGGGAGGAGGCCCCGGGGAAGACCCAGGACACGCTGGAGGGACTATGTCTCCCGGCTGGCCTGGGAACGCCTTGGGATTCTCCCGGAAGAACTGGAAGATGTGGCTGGGGAGAGGAAAGTCTGGGCCTCTCTGCTCAAGCTGCTGCCCCCGCGACCCGACCCCGGATAAGTGGAGGAGGATGGATGGATGGAGATATAAGTGGAATAACAGAAGAATTAATAGTTTTGATCATAGGAATTATTAAAAGAAGTTCAGAATGCAACTGTAGGAATTGACAATGCAGTTGGATTAAAGGAATATTGAAAGTCTTTATATACATCAGGGTGAAATTATTATTACTACATTAGCTTAATTGGCTAACAACTGTATCTAAAGTGACTTAAAATATTTAAGATGGAATTGGTTGCATTTAATTTGTTTTTCCAATTGAAGTACAGGCAGGGAGAGTGACTTGCTCATTGTCACAAAGTGCCAAGTAGTGAGATTTGGATCCTAAGCCTTAACCACTGTCTGTAATGAAGGCAAAGCTCAAACTAGTGATTTTTTTTTTTTGATAAAATACAATTGCCATAGTTTGACATACTCTGCATAGAGTAGCTGGACAAATCTTTGAAACTCTCTGAAATTCAAGATAAACTTACTGCAAAGTTGGAAAGCCACATTATTCAGTGGAGTATTATAAAATCGTCTCTATTAAACTAGTTCCATTAATATTTCTATTGCCTGAGTCAGCAAGAGAACATAGAACTCTGCCAAGATGATAATAACAAGATGATGATGTATTCATATTCAGTGGAGTATTGTATCAATGATTATTCAATAAAGTGTTTTATTTGTTTATTTACTTATTTATTTTTAAACATTACTAACATCATGTGATGAGAGGTCCATGGCGAAGTGCAATTGTTAAATAATCTCGACCCGGAGCATGAAGGCTCTGAAAGGGTGAGAGTGTATGTGAGCATACTTTGCTTCAGGATTGGTTGGAGTGTTTGGCCAATTATGGACTCAAGCAAATGTTATCGGATCAGTCTGGTGCCTGATTCACACCTCAATTGAGGCCGCATATCACACCAGTCAAGCTATATAAAAACAGCCTGCACCGAAGAAAGGGGAGAGGGAAAAAAGAAACAGAATGGAAACAGGGAAAAAGAGATAGCATTATCGGGTGGTGAGTGGCAGGCAGCATTGTTGTTAGCCCCGTGGAGGAGTGATGGATCGGCGCTGTAGGGATGGATCATCCCCACTGATTATTCTTGGAGGAGTGGGTGCAATCTCAGTGGAGTCCTCCCCAGGGATCTGAGGTATGCCAGGGAAGCGAGAAGAAAGAGAGGAGGACAACCAGCTCCCAGCTGTCTGGCCGACACTGTTTGAGGCAGCCAAGATGGGGTGGTGGTGAAGAGGATCACAGCAGCTGGAGTCTCCACCGGCTGAGCAAGTTACGGGTGAGATGGGGAGATGGAGAGTGAGTTGTGGTGGGCTCATCTGGGATCAGAGAAAGAACACTGATCTGCAGGGGTTTCAAGGCCAAAAGACCGCCCAGTCCTACCTGGGCATTCTGCTTAATAAAAACATTCTTAATTCATTCCTCTTTGTTCCCAGGCTTCATATGAGACTGCATTATTTGCACTTTTGTTTATTGGACTTTTAATAAAAGCACTGACACTTATGCACCAACCCCTTGCTAAATGCATGTATCCTCATTTGCTTAGCTCATCTCGGTTTATGACTATCGACTGTTACAGGTTGAAGAGACTCCTTATTGTGACAAGGGATAGTGGAGCAACCCAGACCATCACACGTCATTCTTGTCAACTTATGAAAGTTTCTGAAACAACCAAATGGGAAATATTAAGTTTTATAGTAAGATGTGCTGTGCACACTCAATTACCAAACATTGAGTCCTTAATTAGTATAGAGGGTATATTGTGAATAAGACATGTATAGAAAAACATGTTTGCAATGTAATTGATCTACAAAGTTCATGGAAAATCCAGCAAAGAATTTCATTTCCATTCTTTTCATTTCTTTTATATTATTTACAGCAAACAGATATTGTTGATTATGCCAGCTGCTTTGTATTGGTAACTAAAACTTATATTTACTTTAGAGCATCTTGCACACATTCTGATTCTCTCCACTGTGGTGGAATATTGTGAACAAAATAAAATTAAATAAAATAAATAACTACTGTGAAATGTGATTATACATAGCAGCATAAAATATTATTAACAATATGAAAAGAAATTATAAATAATTCTGTCATGAAATATATTTATGTATTTACTTGATTATTTCTTCATTATTTTTTATTTCAGTGACACGCAAAATGAAAACTGTTATTTTGATTGGTCAAAGTTGAGAGGGCAGATTTAAGTGAATATTGTTTTTTGAAATAATCTTGAGAAACTGCTTCTATACATAAAAATTAATGTAGCCACTTATGTACTGATATTGCAGGACTTGCAAAATGAACATTGTACTGGGTACGTTTAAAGCCAAGGTCATTCAGAAAAAGAAACCAAACCCATAATTGCAAGTTCTCTATATTGAGTCTATGTTCATCAAAAAATATCCAGGTGTGCATATACAGTACCCAAAACAGTCCAAAAATATACTTTATCATGTACTGTACTTACATCAGTAAATAGAAAAAATATTAACTTTACATTATGTGAGTCTACAAATGTGAACTATTGTTTAGCTGTTTTCTTATAGCGATAACATAGTGGCATACCAGCATTATGAAATTTGCATATCCTATTATCTACATTTTACACGGGAGGTGCCCACCCAAAATCTTACAGATGAAGCTTAATAATCACAGTAAGTAATTATGCCCTGCATTAGGGACTGAAAGTATTTGTATTTGATGCCAAGGATAGGCTGCAATTCTAATGGAGAAACACAGGTACAGCAAATAAATTGGAGAAATGAGTCATCAAATATCGCTTAAGAATACAAAAGTGCTTGGTCAAGAGGTTAACTACTGTGTTTTATATGGTTTTGTCTACAGTATACATTATCCTGAATCTACCTGTATTTCAATGATAGGATGACTCTGTTGTAGCAGAAGATATACTTAGTTTAGAATTATAAGAGAAACAACTTTAAAACTTACAGTGATCATTGGCACTACCAGAAGAAATTAGAAAGTACTAGCTCATAGAGTACAGTAGCTACTGGAAATAATGTAATTTCAAAAAAAAAATATATATAAGCATATATAATATATATAAGCAGGAAATATTGAAAAAACTGGACACATTCAAAATCCAAAATAATATTATAAAAAAAGAAGGGTTCATTTACATAGCAAAATTAAAAAATACACTAGTAATCAAAGAAATGTGGGTAAAGGTACATTTCCATTTTAATGAACTGCAAAAGCAATATTTAAACCAATTAATAAGTTACAAAACACACATTACTTTGGTTAGCATCCAGTCACGCCTTATAATGGAAATCATGTCTAGCTTGCAACAGTAATCCAATCTATTGCATACATGAAAAACAAAACAGAGAACGGAACAATGATAGAAAAAATAACATTTCATCACTTTTCTGCTTCCAGTGAATTATACTTTTGGCTTTCATTAAAATCATGAAATTTCTAACATTTAATTAAATTCAATCCATTGTACCCATAAAAGTCTGTGCTCATTGAACCAATCAACCTGTTACAGGATAACAAAGCAAGAATTTATTTTGTTTGATAGCAGTATTTCAATATTTTCTTTCAGATTATTAAAAGAGCGAAATGGTGTATGTTGTTGTAGTCCAATGACTGAAGTTTTAAATGAAATGAAAAAAGTTCATGCTTATTCTTGAAAGTTGTCAAGAATTTTTACATTGTCTGCAGTGCTGCAATTATAGTCCTTCTTTAAGTTGCCAGTTTTATTACAAAATACTGTAATTATATATTTCCTTGATGAGCCTTTGTTCACAACTATAATAAAAGTGAAATTATGCTCAATTGTAGTATTATGATGACAAAGGCGTGAATACATTAGTCAAAATACAGCATATTAGAATAAAGATCTGTTAAAGACAAAGCAAAGAAAAATGAACAAACACACAAATAAAACACACTTTGCAATTAAACTTCTGTAAAAACTGCTCAACTGCAAATAAATGGATCCTCTGCATAAAACAAATATCCTAAAATAAATGGATTCTGACACCCCATGATATTCTTAATTAAAACATTGGTTTTATTTTATTCCAAATATTAAGATGCTGTCAAGGAAACTTTCCAAACAATAACTTATTTAAAAAAAG
>JANRMT010062806.1:30917287-30935535 GCA_026402145.1 Polypterus bichir lapradei
TAGAGAGAGAGAGAGAGAGAGAGATATAGATATAGATATATAGATACAGATATAGATATATATAGATACAGATATAGATATATATATACCTCCTCATTCAATGTGTTTTCTTTATTTTCATGACTGAAGGCATCAAAACTATGAATGAACACATGTGGAGTTATGTACTTAACAAAAAAAGGTGAAATAACTGAAAACATGTTTTATATTCTAGTTTCTTTAAAATAGCCACCCTTTGCTCTGATTACTAGTTGTGTTGTGCAGAAGTCAGGTTAGTTGGACGATCATTTATTTTTCAACAGGACAATGACCCCAAACACACCTCCAGGCTGTGTAAGGGCTATTTGACCAAGAAGGAGTGATGGAGTGCTCTAAATGGTCATGAAAATAAAGAAAACACATTGAATGAGGAGGTGTGTCCAAACTTTTGGCCTGTACTGTATATATATATATATATATATATATATACATATATACACAGTATATAGATATAGATAGTATATATATATATACAGATATAGATATATACAGTATATATATATACAGTAATCACTCACTATATCGCGCTTCGGCTTTCGCGGCTTCACTCTATCGCAGATTTTATATGTAAGCATATGTAAATATATATCTCAGATTTTTCGCTGTTTCGCAGATGTCTGCGGTCTTTTTATTTCTGGTACGTGTACTGTATATGCTTCCTCTGTTGGTTTGTCCATTTGATTTCAAACAAGGGACACTATTGGCGGATGGCTGAGAAGCAACCCAATCAAAGCATGCAGTTAAGCTCAGAATTCGATTTCGCTTAAAGCCGGCATCTTGTCTCACTCATTCAGTATCAACGTGTTTCTTTGTGAAGTCGACATCTCATCTCGCTCACTCAGCATCAACGTGTTTCTTTGTGAAGTCGGCATCTCGTCTCACTCATTCAGCATCAACGTGTTTCTTTGTGCGTACTGTAGTCAAGCCCTTCATTATGTCTACAAAATGATCTGCTCCTGCTACTGCTTCTGGGGCCGTGCCCAAGCGCCAAAGGAAGATGCTAACAATTGCTGAAAAGGTAAAATTGTTGGACATGTTGAACGAAGGGAAAAGCTACACCGCTGTAGGACGCCACTGCGGCATCAACGAGTCCACGGTTAGTTATATTAAGAAGGATGAAAAGAGCATACGATCTACGTCCGCAGTGTCCTTTAACCAAGGAGTGAAACGAATTGTAAGTGGACGTAATAAGGTGGTAGTCCGGATGGAATCTGCTTTAGGGATTTGGATCAAAGACCGCCGGAATAAGAACATCCCCGTGGACACCAATATCATCCGAGAAAAGGTCAAGCACTTTGTGATAGGTTTGCAGATGCCGGAGACGCTCTAGACGACGACCCTCAACCTGGAACTTCTGCTGAATCCCCCAGCGAGAGCTGTGAATTTACTGCCAGCAAGGGCTGGTTTGAAAAATTCAAAAAAAGGTTCAACTTGGCCAGTGTGAACCCACAAGGAGAGGCTCCCTCCGCAGACAAAGCCGCAGCCGAGAAATATGTCGCAGACACGTTCAAGGTGATCATTAAGGATCATTAAGGAAGGCCTGGATTACGAAACACCTAACGTTGGATTGGTTTCACCAATGTTTCATCCCTGGCAGAGAAAGGGCTGGAGTTCAAGATCTACCTGGCAGAGAAAGGGCTGGAGTTTAAAGTCCTTTTATTTCTGGACAATGCTGGAGGTTATACCTTGGATCTATCCTACCAAGACGTAAAAACAGAGTTCTTGCTGCCAAATACGACATCACTGATTCAGCCAATGGATCAAGGAGTTATCCGGGCTTTCAAGGCATTGTACACCAGGAACAGCCTGCAACACATGGTCGAGGCAATGGACACGGATGATGACTTTTCCCTGAAGGAGTACTGGCGTAAGTACGTGATCACATTGTGTATGGTGAACGTGCAGAAGGCTCTTAACGATATGAAGAAAGGCACGGTTAATGCCTGCTGGAAGAAATTGTGGCCAGAAGTTGTGCACGACAATAAGGGTACTTCTGCAGAAGAAATTCAGCACTCGGCGGTTGACAAGGCAGTCAGGCTGGCAAAACTGCTAGGAGGAGAAGGATTCAACGACATGACCTGTGATGACGTCAATGAGCTGCTCGATGCCCACTCCAAGCCACTGAGCGAAGAAGATTTGGCCAAGATGACCAAGTCAGTAAGTGAGGAAGAAGAAGCCCCAGCACAGGAAGAAGACGACCCCCGGCCTAACTCTCGAGCGTCTCGTAACCATTCTACAAATGGCAAAAGATCTACAGACATCAGTCAAAGAATGGGACCCGCAAATGATTCGTTCTTTGCAATTTAAAAATGCTATTGACGGCACCAGGGAAGTGTATAAGAACCTCTTTACACAAATGAAAAAGAAGCGCCAGCAACTGCCCATCACGATGTTCCTCACCCGCAAATCACTGCCTAGTATGCCTTCAGTGGAAGAAGAAAGGCAGATGACGGCGGCAGTGCTATACAGTCGCCTAAAGAGGGTCCTTTAGAAGAGCTGTGACAGTGCAGTAAATGTTATCGTTATCGGACAAGTCGTTGTGTCATTATTGGTGAGTACCCATAACTAATTTTCTACATACTTAGTACATGTATGTACGTTTATTGTAACTGTACACACATTTTTATACAATTTTTCTTGCATTTAGGGTATTTTTTGCCAGTGGCCTGTCTATCGTAATGGCTGTAACATCTGTGATATCAGAGACGCTCCACAGTGTCTTTAAAATAACATTTTGGTTTTATGTACAGCATTTACATGTTATAGATTTTTCACTTTGTATTTTTATATTACCTAAACAATTACAATATGTTTAAAACTGTATTACGTATTAAATAAAACTCCTCAATGATATACGATGCGTATGTTTGTGAGTAGTATATAAACAGTGTGTTTACATACATAATTTCAACGAATCTTACCTAATAACTAAGAGAATATAAAGGGTTTGTGCTGTATAACTGTGCAGGGAATATTTATAAACAGTGTGGGAGAGTTTGGAAGGGCTTAAAATATATAAAAATAATCATACAAACATATGGTTTCTACTTCGCGGATTTTCACCTGTCGCGGGTGGTTCTGGAACGCAACCCATACGAGCGAGGAGGGATTACTGTACAGTATAGATATATATATCTATATAGATATATCTATAGATATATATACCCCTCAAGAATGCACATTTCTGTGTTTTTTTTCACAGGTTTCAATTGTGTGTGCAATGCTGCATTCTTTTCAAATCACGGAACAGGAGCACTAACCAATAAATAAACTACACATGATGGCACACTGCAAGACATTGATTGCACAACAAGAAAGTCTAACAATGCACCTCACTCCACTTTAATGAATCGTGACACAGCCTTCCTTGTTACTAATCCCCTAAAATGTCATCTTGAACCCCCTGAGGGTGCAGGCACCCCTGGTTGGTAACTCCTGTTCTATAATGTTTTTAACAAGCTTTTCCATTTTATAGGGTTACAAACAGCAATAGCATATCCTGTCAACAATGAGTACAAAGCAGAAAGTACACTTTCTCACTCAAATTGGATTAGTTTTAGAGTTTTGATAAGGGTTGTTTAGGTATCTTAACGTATATGGTAAAAAACTTAAGAGGCACCAAGAGATGAGACAATTTCTACACAAAGAGTAATAAGGCCGGATTTCAAAACTGGTTTCTGAAGGGGTGCTGAAGCAATACTCTACTCTTCCTTACAACCAAACTTCAATAACGTATATATTTAAATAAGAAATTTGAAATCAAAACAACATCAAGGGGAAAGTGTTCATTTAATGCAGCTGTCACATACAGTAGTCAATTCAGAAAGCTGGTTCATTTTTATTTTAACCGTTCTCCTATTAAGACCCTGCTTTCTTTAATCAGTGGCATAAACAGTGACACAGACGAATAATGAGTAGTTAAGGATGAACTGTGATTTGGCAAATATATTTTTTTATAGTACTTTATGCCATTAAAATACGTTTAACGCAGTTTTAGTATTATTTACTAGATATGAAAGAATGGATTTAAAGATATTCTTTGGTTAAATTAAATTAGTTTTTATTATGTTGTTTATTAATTTCATTATTAAACTTTTTGAACACACCTCATAATGTTGATTCTTCTTCAGTTATTTGTTTTCTATTAATAAAAAAACCTAAATAAATTGTTCTGAAAGCGGATAAAGAAATTATTAAATATGTAATAATATTTAATGCTGAATATTAAAAATTATTGGCTCCAGCAGACCCCCCGTGACCCTGTATTTAGGATATAGCAGGTTGGACAATGACAGACTGATGACTGAGATTAGGAATAGAAAACAAAAACCTTTTTCCTCTCAATCTTTAAAAATGTTTGACTCACTGTTGATTAAGTGATAGCATGACAAATCAATGAAATTGCTAACACATTTTATAAATACATATGATTAAATTATGAAGCAGCAAATATAAACACAGTTTGGGAGTTACATACATGAAAAAGTGGAGGAAGAGGCTGTTAACAACACTGAAATGCAGCTGGAGACGACTGTGGGCACCTTCCAGCTGTCACGTGACATACTGATCAGATGGGGGATTCCAGGAGTCATTTTGATGGAAAAATAACAATTTTCTACTTTACAAACATTGACAATTTTGCTTCAATCAAAAAACGTACCAAAACTTACTTTCCAAACTCACAATCAAATATACATCTTTTTTTAAGTGTCTCTAAAACCAACCTTGATGACAGCATATTACTTGTAGTTTATGTTACCTAAATATTTTTTAAACATTTTTCAGCAATAAAATTAGTACCATTTTCATTTTATAGCTAAAGCATAATGTATCTTTTTTGTTCTGCCATAGATGATAAAGAAAGAGAACAAAAAAGAAAAAAAAATGCTTTAAATTCCAGACTGAAAAGCTAAAAGGTTGGCTGAATCACAGCATAGACAAAACCATTTGCTTTTTCAAACCCAAACGTCCCTTCTACAAAAATACACTGACAAATAAGGATCAGGAGATGGACTGAAACCTTAAAACAAAAACAAAAAAAAATCAAAAACAAGGCACCAAATCGCTAGGCAAATCTGTGGTCAAAAATGCTTGTTATAATTCTTAAATAGTTACTTACTATGAACAGTCAAACATTAACCAACACCAATATCGAATACTGGGGCGCATACTTTTAAAGTGTTGGCTGATGATGTCACATTGGTTGGCTTCTACATAGTGTAGTGTGGTATAATGGTAACAAAAGAAAATAATGTTACCAAATTTTTTTAAAGTGGTAACACACCAGCATTATACAAAATTCAGTAAGCTTACTACATGAAAATATGAATGAATTTCCTTGATGTTGCCTTTGTTGGAAAGCAGGCACAGTGTCTTGGCACAAGCAGCACAAAGTAAGTATGCTGATTCTTGACCAGTGAATAATTGGGAAAGGCAGATCTTCAGTATTATCGGAATGACATCCTTCATGTTGATCATTGGTACAGTGTTTTTAGGAAGTAATTGTTAAAAGTTTAACCAAAATTGCTCACATTTTGCATGTTTTGATCATACAAATAGATTACACAACACAAGTTACAAGGCAATATAACTTTTTCCCCCCAAGGACACTATTTACATGTTGGCCATTATCTAGAACTGGTCACAACAGAGTTCCATCAAGTGGGAACACTCAATATGTAATTTCTCCACTGATATGTGACATTAAAGATTATTCTCAGCTATAACTACTACATGAGGTAAGTAACATATAAAAACAATATTTTTGAGCAGTGTTCCTTTAGTTGATTTAAAAGGTTTCAGGAAAGATTTTCCCTCTGTATTACTAATTTCATTGAAATGCATTTGCTGAAAGATTTCAGATGCTAAACATATTTAAAATAATTCAACTAGAATACTATTTTATTAATACAGTCACTGTTCAGTTTTGTAAATAATATTTTGGAGGAAAAATATCAATATTGCAATCAGTACTGAGGTGCAAAAGATGACATAAGTACCAAAGTGAATGTTTTAGAATCAATCCACTACTACTTCTAGGACACATCCCATGACAACAGAACCATACAATTATGGTACCCATGAATGTAATGATGGTTAAATATATACAAAATATAAATGTATTGGCATAAAAATATATAGAGAGATATAGATATAACAATAATTAACATACACACTCCAAAATGTAAAATACACCAGTAACAAAATTTAAACAAAGCAGAGAACAAATTTCCATCTGAATCATAATATACAATTTTTGTTTTTTAAATCATCAGCTACTCACAAAAGATAAGGGCATGTAGTATAGGCAGGGAAGGATTACCTAAATTGAGAGTACCTAGCCTGAGGCCAACCTCTCGCCTCCCAAGGTCTTCCCGTTAATACAAGCGCTCCACCTCTCTGCACCTTACCTTTAGGTATTGACTGAATAGAAAGCATGAAATACAAATCACTGTGGAGCACTTGATGCACACATTTATATTAAAATACCAATATAACAATATATCATTGTCCACAGAAATTCACACTGCGATAACACCAATCTGTCCTTTAGACCATTCACATATCAGCAACAGTGACTGAGGGAATAAGCAGTGTGAATTTGTTGCCAACAACACAATATGAGCAACAATGTCACTAGTATACATTGTGTCCTACTGCTGTCTGGCCAGTCAACCTACATCAAGAAGACCTTCTGTGAATGTACGACATAAAATAATACAATAACAAAATATATGCGTAATGAATTTTGAATTTTTATGCATCTAACATACACATTCCTGCATCATTCAGTAAAAACTACAAAAAAAGACTACTCCTGCAGTAGTACCCCTTCGTCTCCTCAGCTCTGCTCTGTTTTAATACAAGTATTGCTCTTGGCCTTACAAAAACTTAATGTGTGAGGGTCTAACATCGACTAAATGAGGTTTTAGTCCTAACTAAACATTTGTTCATGGCTTGCTAGTTAATATTGATTCCAATTCATGGTTTGAAAGTTGGTGTCCTTGTAAAAAAAAGCTTAAAACAGTTTAGAAAATAAAATGAAACACAAAGTCTGACTATGAGATATGCTGAATATTTTGCATTGAATTTTTACGAACCGTTACCAAGAGTCGTGCATGCATGAATTGTATTGACCACTTCCACAAGCTGACCCTGCTGCCAACCCTTGTTTGAAAATCACTAATTTGTTTCTGTGACAACTTTCCTATTGTGTATTTTTCTTGTTTTCATTGTTGCATGGAGGCTGAAAGTATAAAAATATGATTGGACAGGAGCACAGAAGATGGTGCGTGGTCATCATGTTACATCTTTCTCTCTAGTTTTCCACAAAAGCACAAATTCACAGCCGTTTAAAATATGGTAAACTGCCAAGATCCAGAGGCATCTAAGCATCTCACACTAACACTCTATCACCACAATGTTTCATTAACAGTATGACGTTCATACTGTGGAATGTTGTGTTTGCTTTATGCGGGACATTTTGTAACCCATATCATCCAAAAACTCCACTTTTGTGCATTGAAAATTCTCCTAAAAGGCTTGGGGATCAATCAAGTGCTTCTTAGCAAATAAGCATTTATGCTCATTTTGATTAGCAGTTGTTTGCACCTTGCTCTCCTGGCTTATTATTGGTCAGTGTACTTTGAGGACTCATTACTAACCATTGCTGAAGAAAAAAACTATAAGATCATTGGATCTTCCTTGGGATCCTTATGAGTTTCTGGATGATTTTATGTTATGCTCTTGGGCTAAGTTTTGGCAACCAGGATACTACTGTTCCCAATGGTTCCCTTTTGAAATTATGGTTTACTGTGTTTTGGAGGGGTATCAGACTTTTAGAAATTGTTCTGTTACAATTTATAGACCAATTGATAAGTGATTTTTCCCCTGATGTCTTCACAAATTCCCTTAGATCATTACAGAGCCCCTTATTAGATAAAAGAAAAACACATTTTTAATGGGATCTAAAACATTCTTGATAAGAAAAAAATGGTGGCAAGTAGAAAAAGACATGAAATTATTTTACTTTCTGTCTCAAAACTTTCATATTTTCCCATAAAAGTACCTTCAATCTAATATATCAGGCTCTTGAAGTTTGAAGATATTATGAGAAGATATTTGACTAACCCATTTAACAATCTGATAAATGGCACACAAAAAAGAGCTGTGAAGATAACTGAGACCATCACTGACACCAAATCAGGTTCACGTTCATTCCAAGTAAGCAAGGAGTAGGGTGACCCAATCATAGACTCAGTCGTTCTTACGGCATTGAATTTTATTTCTAAACCCAAGTCACTTAAGGAGTTCCATAGTATGTTGTTACATTATGTGCTTATTAAATCTTTGTAATGGTAACTTGACTCTGATGGTAAGAGCTAACATACAGTAAGTGAGAATTATACTGAGCAAGGTGCCTGTTATCCAGCCTGGCTTTGTTCAATCAGCCGATTCTAATCACCCCTTTAATTGGGTAGATTTCATTAGGGAGCAATTACCTTTTAGAAAAGAGCCAGTTAGTAGAGGTTAAGTTTGTTCATTAGAAAGATAAAATAACTACAAAATGTGTGTTATTTATTCATCCAGTGTGTCTATTAGATTTTAGTTAAAGACCTGACATCAGTGTTAAATAATTTCTAAGCACAGTGGAAATCCATAAGGTGCAAATACTCTCTCATATCATTTTGTATGTCTTTTAATTAATAAAACGTCAATAACATACAACACTATCTATACGTTTACATCATGACTAAGTGATTTAGAAAATCAAGACCTGTGCTAGGGCAGCATGCTGACTCAGCATATAGTTTTAGCAACTCATTATGCTTATTTTTAACATTAGGCTCAGGACCAGACGGTAATTTGAATGAAGTTCGTATGCACTCTCTTTTCACTGGTAACTCAAGGTTTCTTAGGAGACGCTGGAATCCTCCCATTCCACTAAGTAGCAAGCTCTCGGGTTTATAGACAGTTGTGTCCTGGTGTGATCCAATCTGGGACTATAATTTCATACAATTTGACTGCATCACATAAATGACTGGATTCTGCTTTGTGCCGTGCTAGACAAGGTCCTGGTGACTCTGATTGGAAAACAGGATTATAAAAAACCCTCTGGATAAATGGGAAAAAGGTGACAAGCCTGATAAGCTTATATCATTATAATAAAAATACAAAAAATGAAATTTTGAACCATCTGTTACTGTATGACAGATGTAACAATATGCCAAAAAAATTAACAAGAGACATTCTATTGATCAGATCAGTAAGAAAACTCCAGCTGTAAGAACGTCAAATGAAAACAGCAATGCTTGAACTATGCTTTGAAGCAAATGTTTAAAGATAGAAAATAAAATGGGAACAGGCACCAAAAGTGTATTTCTTTCTCTGTGGAAACAAATATACTGTAAATATCATCGAGATTTAGACAAACTGAGAAATGATACCATATGGCAAAAAATTGAGCAATGCTTTCCATATTTTCCTAATTTCTAAAGGTATTTTGTCAATGAAATAAAACAGCTATCCGCATAGGGTTTGATTTTTTGAACTGTTTACATAATTAATTCAGATTCATTTGGGAATGGTTGTTATGCCTGCAATAATGAAAATAAAAAAAAAACAACAAAAAAAAACATTATTTAAAAACATGTATTCAGCTAGTCCAGATGTTGCCATGCATTTGAAACTAACCCTGATGTGTAAGCCTATTGCTAAAACTTGCCTTAATAAATCTAACAGATATAAGGCTTTCAGCAATATCAAAAAGTCAATTTACTTTAAAACATAGAAAGACATTACTTATTGCTTTAAATTTTACATAAAAATTAAAAGATTTTTTTGTAAAGAGTTATTATTTCATTGTGGGCATTAGCCTCAAATCATTCACAAATTTGTGAAAAATAGAGTACTGCAAATTATTCAATCAATAATAAACTTTCATATATATTTTTGGTAAAATTTATGTACATTCAAACATGGTTTAATTTTATACAGGGTATAAAAGAAAAAGCAAGTAACACTAAGTAACATATAAGGGGAGGTGGCATATTCAAGTATTATTTTATTTTCCAGCCTCTGTAACACAACACCAAAATAAATCAGCTAAAGACAAACAAAAAATGTAACAAAACACAGGTCATGTTTGATAACACAAACATTTAGTAATCAGCTTTAGGATCACATTTTAAAAATGCTTAGTTAGGTATTAGTTCTATTGGTCCATTTAAGTATTGTCTGTCAAGCCAATGCAAGTAAATATCATTTAAGCTAGTTCTTAAGTTTCTTTTGGGTAATGACCATTACCACTGATGTAAGACAGAACAAGTAGAAGAAAGTCACTGGTGGTAATATTTAAAGGTGAATTAAAAAATAATCATGAAGTGAACAGCTAAAAGGTGCAGAGACATCTACAACATGCAAAAGGATCAAAAACTGATAAGGCCTACACAGGAAACACGATGGGGGCCAGTAAAAAAAGAGACTGAAAAACACAAGCCATGCTAGGGTACAGATGATGATCATAGAAAAAGCTCTCCCTGAAAATTTTCAAAACCAAAGGGAAAAAAAGCAATACTCAGGATTGGTCTACTTAAGCAGCAAGGAAATTATTTCAAAGACATGACAAGTGCAAGATCTGTGATATGGATCTGCATGAATGTTTTGGTATTTGGGACTGACTTTTCAACCTACTAATTACAGTTGCTAATAGCTGTTGAGATTGCTAGAGGAAGACTTAGCTGAGGTGATGCATGATAGAATGTAAAGCACACAGCACATCTTCCAGTGGATATTTTTATTGTATTCTTTTTATTCTATTGAAGAGACAGCAAGTATACACACATTACGTAAAAAATAAGCATGACAAACAAAGCCTATTTATCCACAGGAAGTTATGATTTCCCCTGTTTGGTCATTACACAAATAAACAGCTCAAGAGGATTTTCTGTACATCCTTTCTGAAACCCATCCTTCTGCTACAGCAGGATTCAGGATTTAAACTTTTGGTGATTACTCTTATCACTCCCTGATGACCTTAATAAAAGTGCTGATTTGAATGAATGGCTGACTGTACAGTAAGTGCTTTTGATGTAATTTTTTTTTTTTTAAATACATGGAATGTCTGAAGTTGCGCAGACAATCAAAATCTGTAAGTCCACATTTCTTTCAAAGACATGAGTTATCTATCTTTGCTACAAATAAAGACCCCATCTTGCTCACTTCAGTTCATGCCAATACAACAGCCAGTGTGAAGAAGCTGCTCCTTGAACCAGTAAGGCAATATAAAAAACAGACATCTGTGGCAACAGACATACTTTTAGAGAGGACCAAAAAAATTACAAGGATTTGCTCACTTGATGGATCAGCTTTGGTACAGCCTTAAAACATTTATGCAAACAAGCAACTGTCCTCCAACGCAATACTGAGGTGTGGGACTGAATAGAGGAGGAAAATAAATTCATTCCCTTATGCAGCTCTAAATTAACAGGGCATCTTCATTCATTTTATTGTGCAGTCACCAGTGAAGTATTTATATCTAACATGTAGCATTTCTGAAAAGGATTATAAATCTGCTACTTTTAATTTTTTTACCTGTGCCAAAGTAAAATTTTACAAAAATGAACATTGCTTGAGACATGGGGCACAGGGGTTAATGCTTTTGCCTGTCTTGTTTATTTACCTGTCTTTAATTCCTGGAAATTGTCAGAAGTTTGCACATTGTTTCTATGTCTCAGATTTCTTAACAAATTCCAAAGAAGCATTAGTTAGGTTGATTTGTGTTGGCCCAAGCAAGAATGAGTGTGGAGGGTACCTGACAGTTCAATGCTGTGTTAATAGGCTCTGGTTTATAATGCCCATGAAATGGATAAGATGGTCCCTGGAGACACATGGTTAATAGTTAAGGTGCATGTTTTTAAAAACAAAGCTACTAACAATCCTTAATACTGATATGCTACATACTCTATAAACTTAGAAAAAAACAAAGAAATGTGCTAAAAGAAAATTCCTACCAAACAACTGAAATTCAATATTAGGTACATATTTCTCATGCAAATTTAACCTTAGTTCTTAACATAAATACACAATATGTTCATCACGAAGCATAACGTCTGTCAACGGTTACTTTCCTTTATATAATAATAATGATGAAGATAATCAGAGTGCAGCAGCATTTGCCTGAAAAAGAATTCCAAAAAACGTTGACTTTGATCACTGTAAAACAAAATATTCAGTCTAAACAAAATCATTTTTACAGACGCACATTAATTCTCTGCTACCAAGGTTTTCTTTCCACATGACCTTTAATTAGAGATATTGTTGCAGGTCCTTGCAGTTCCTGAGGGGCTTTCATACTTAAGTAAATTACATCCATTATTTTGCAGATTATTCCTGCCACATCTTTCATAAGGAATGTTAATTATTTGTTTGCTATATGAATAAAATTTTCAACGGACTGGCGTCCAGTCCCCCTTGCACTCTTCTCAGAATTGAATAAGTTTGCTTATTAATGAGAAGGTCCCCTAGAGAACAAAAGCCCTCAGCAAAGATATTCTGATCTAAGAGAATATTAAATAGCACAGATACACAGAGTTACATTACAGCAAGCTTTAAAACTTTTTGACATGTTCTTTCACATCATGGAAAGAAGCACGGTCACAAAGAGGCACTTACTCATTAATAACATTACATCAAAGACTAAATATATGTAAAACACTGTATAATTGCAGTACAAGTCAGGAAGATGTATATACAATGCACATTCAGAAAAATAGTTCTTAAAAACTGCTTGATTAGTACAGTCATGTTTCGTTATTAAGCTTAGCCAAGACAAAATCCACCGCAAATACACTAAAAATTAGTGAGAATTAAATACTGTACTGGACTAGATGCCTCTTCTGCTAAAGCAAAAGTGACTGGAGTAGCAAATAGTCCAAAAAGGAGACAAACTGGCTGAACTCAAAATAGAGACCCTTTCTCCATCTGAATTTTGTTAGTTTGCTAGAAAAGCAGTACAGCTGATATAGATGATCTAGTGTTATGTGATAATTACAGGGACTGCCCATATACAAAAAAGAAGAGAGGAAAACTGGAGTATGAAAAAGATAAATACACCAAAGGTCAGTGAAATGGGAGATTTGAAAATCTAGATGGGCTTTCTTCCACTTTTGCATTTTCTCACCTCTTCTAGCCCCTAGAGCCAGCTAAAGACAATTGTAGATGGGTGGGGCCAGAAGAAAGTAGTTACATTTTCCAGAGACATATGCTAGAAACAACTGCTTTAATTCCTCACTTAGGAAAGGGCAGTTTAGGCAACTTGTCCTGCAACTTCTGCTCTTTTTCTTGATTTCCATCAAGCAGTTGTAGAAGTTCAACTAGCAGGTTCTACACAGCAGAAATTAAAGTCTAGATGGACATTTAAGGCTGGCTTAGGATTGTGAATGTAGTTTCAGTCAATTATGTATCATATTGGTTTCATAAATGTTAGTGTTCTAAGCTGAGCTTGTCAATGGGATGTGCAAGTTTACATAAATATGCACAAAGTTTGACTTTGTAACCATCATCTTTATATTATATCTATACTTTTTGTAACCAAGTGTATTTCTGGGGTATTCCCTTTCACATTATATTATTACATTATTGCATTGTCTATTTGTCTATTGTATTTTTCTATTTATTGTATTGCTTCTATCGCAACTTGCACTTTGTTGCATGTTGCTATATGTACACCATATACAGTTGCTGATGAAAATAAAGTAACCGTGACACACACACAGTCAGCCTTACATACCCACTTCGGATTGGTTCCAGGAGCCCCCCACCCCACATATACCAAATCTGCGGATGCTGCGGTCCCTTATAAAATGCCATAGTATCTGTATATAACCTATGCACATCCTCCTGTATACTTTAAATCATATCTAGATTACTTATAGCTACTAATACCTAACATAATAAAAAAGCTATTTAAATAGTTGTTATATTGTATTATTTAGTGAAGATCTACGTTTTTTATTGTCTTGTCGAGAGATATCACTTTATACTTCCTCTCAGCCTTTGCTGCTTTGACCTCTTAATTGTCAAAAAAAGTATGTGTCTCTGTGCGTGTGTCTCTCTCAATAATAAAGGTTTTGTTGGTTGGTTGTTGGTTAGTAAAGGGATAACCAACTCTGTTTCTGAAGAATCACTGTGGCTACATCTTTTCATTCTTACTATTTTCTTAATTAGTGACTAATTTTTGCTACTAATTAATTTCATTTATTTGCCATTTAAGCCTTAGACCTTTAAATCAGTGCTGAACAATGTCAGTCCTGAAGGGATACGGTGGCTTCAAAATTTTTGTCCTAACCCAATTGCTTCATGAAAAATCATTCATTGCTGATGAAGCTCTTCTTGCTCATGTGACATTTTTCTGGTTCATTTTTGTTGTCTCGCTTGTTAAGATTTTGAACCCTTAATTGCTTATTTTAGTCTTAAACAGCTGTATTCATTAGCAATAAGATGCAAATGAAAAAGGAATCAGCAGTTCTACATCTAGCTTTTCTCCATTTCCACCAGTGTGCATTCATCATTTAATTAAGTACTCCGAAGGAAGCTGAAGAAAAATTGAAGAGCTGAAAACTGATCATTCGTTTTATACCCCACTCCCTAATTCAAATCACTTGGATGATACATGTTTTATTAAAAAGGAAAAAAAATGAGATGCGGAACAAGCCAACACATGATGAGCTAAATTGGAATGTCAAACTCCAGTCAATTTTACTCCAACCAGTTTATTAATGAGAAGTAAATTCTTGCTGTTAATTAAAGCTATTATTGAATATCATGACTTGTTGCTGCTGTCATTCTGCCACAGCAGACTGTTGATTTTCTCTTTTTTATTAGACCACCATCAAGATGTTTGGGTGACCTGAGCAGATCAACACAACTGAGACCTTTACCTTTTTTTATTTTCAAGTTAGCTGGTAAAATGACGACTTGTTATGTGTCACATTATTATTTGGTTGCTCATTAAGGAAAAAGAAACAACTAAGTGGTCTGAGTCATGTCAATTAAAATTGAAGCAAAACAAGTTAATCTGCAGCAAAAATGGCTCGCTAATTAATAAGATGGTTAGAATGAAAACCTGCAGCCACTGCAACCCACCAGGACCGGAGTTGGTCATTCTGGTCTACAGTCTCTGCCAGTTTTTCTTGTATTTCTTCCACAGTAAGCAAATCATTCATTCAGCCTCAGTTTGAATTTTGGAAACAAAAAGAAGTCACAGGGAGTGAGATCTGGGTAATACACGGGGTGCAAAACAAAATCACATTGGTTTTGATGAAAAACTTGAACTGGTATTGTGGTGTTTGCAGGTGCACTGTCATGCTGCAAAATGTTGTTTTGCATGTGCCACTGCTACAGACTTTTTTTCCCCTGATGCTTTCCAGTAGGCTTCAGAGTACTGAAGTGAAATGTCACTGATTAGCATTCTGTTCACAGGGAACAAACTCTTTGTGATCAAGTCCTTCAGTGTTGAAAAATGTGAACATCATTGTTTCTTAAAAATTTGCCCTGGTGGCTTGGGGGAAAAAAAAACTTTGCAGAATTCATCTAGACAATTGGGGAATAAATGGCAGAAATATGCACTCAATAAACTGATTAACCAGATGTGCAGAACCACGATACCTACCAGTATATTCAATAACTACACACTAATCCTGTGCTATTGTCCGATTCTGTATCAATTGGAACCACACTCCCCACTGTATACATACACACAGTATATATATGCATACACAGCTTTTAAAATGGAATTTATATCTCACAGAAGGAGAGAAATGGGAATTTGTGTAAGTAAACAGCATAGTCGGGTGACTAATATTAATGTTAAAATGGGTGAAAGCACATGCAGATTCTTCTGTATTGTGAGTAGAATAAAGACATACTGTGAGTAAAACAAAATGAATAAATGATGAAGCAAATACACACTGCTGCTTTGAACTGTTTTAACATTTCATACTAATTTTCAAGTTTTGACGTTGGTGTTAGGAGCAGTCAAAGAATGTAGCTGACTAAGGTGCAATATGAGGGGTTGACACTTATTTATCTATCTATGAACCATAAATCTATGTACAAAAATGTATTGAAAACTAAACTTAATTAATAAAACATTCTGCATGTTCTTTAAGACACCAGAATGAATGACAGGAAATCTGAACTTCGTATCTTAAAGTAGACCATTAATTAACTGATCCATTAACTAAAGAAAGATGCTAGGAGTGAAGGAATAAAAGATTAATGACTGGCTAGACTTCAGTAATTCTTCATTCCATAATCTGTAGTGTGTCTGGAGTAATTAAAAAAAACAGAAAGAAAATCCATCTCTGGTAGTTAATTTGCAAGGGAAAAACAACTTCATTAAGTAATTCCAACTTTTAGAAATATATACCTAAGACTAATCAAATAAAAGGTAAAGTAAATGAACACTGGTCCATTACAGGACTTATCAGTTTTACATAATAACCTCCTCCAGTTAATTACAGATAGAGGCTTAAGATACATTTCATTTAAATGGCAGAAAAAAGAGGAAACTAATAAGAGGAGACTTTACAATAATTATATAGTTATAAACAATCTGATCTTAAGAAAACTGTCAAAAAATGACTGAAATGAAAGAAAGAAATTTTTCTTTGCATGTAAAAACTGTAGTAATTACTCACTCTTCTTTGGTCTTAGCTTTCAAATATCCAAAAGAAAGTATTGCTCTTCTCTAGTAGGAAAGGCTGCTGACATTAACTGTAACACTTATGTTTACATTTTTCATTTCAGGTGTCTGATGAGACCAAGATAGAACTTTTTGCCCTTAATTCTAAGCAGTATGTGTGGAGACAACCAGGCACTGCTCATCACTTGTCCAATACAGTCCCCACAGTGAAGCATGGCGGTGGCAGCATCATGCTGTGGGGGTGTTTTTTCAGCTGCAGGGACAGGACGACTGGTTGCAATCGAGGGAAAGATGAATGCGGCCAAGTACAGGGCTATCCTGGATAAAAACCTTCTCCAGAGTGCTAAGGACCTCAGACTGGGCCGAAAGTTTACCTTCCAACAAGACAATGACCCTAAGCACACAGGTAAAATAACGAAGGAGAGGCTTCACAACAACTCTGACTGTTCTTGAATGGCCCAGCCAGAGCCCTGACTTAAACCCAATTGAGCATCTCTGGAGAGAAATGGAGGTGAGGAGGGGTGGCTAAGTCCGTGGGGGGGGGGGGGGTTATTGGGTGTAAAGTCTTGTTTATTATGAATAAGTTCTTCTTAACTTTGCATATGCTGGATTTATGTCCAAGTGTCTGTTGATGGCGTTCTCATTTGATAACCAGGATTCAGCCAGCTCTCTGGCACTTTTATTATTGGCTTTAAATTTTACTTGTACATCGTCCCAATTAAATGTCTGTCCTGTTGATTTAGTATGCGTATAGATCAATGATAGTGAGTCCTTTCTTCTGACGGCGTTGCGGTGTTCCTGTATACGTGTTGCGATTCTTTTTGAAGTTTGTCCAATGTATACCGCTGAGCATAAACAGCATGGAATGCTGTACACTGCGTTTCGTGTTTCTGCTGTCGATTTCTTGTTTTTAGCATTAAAGAGGACCGTGCACAGATTGTTCGTGGGTTTGTGTGCTATTCTGACACCTGACTTGGCCAGGATGCGTGCTGCACCTTCAGACACATTGTGGTGATAAGGGATTAAGTGCCAGGTGAGGTGGGGGTTCTGATTCAAATCAATTGTTTGTTGAGTTTTTTGGCGTCTTCTGTGTAGGCTTCGATTAATTAATGTTTTTGAGTATCCGTTTGAAGTGAAAAGGTAGAAGAGATAGCGTCTCTCTTTCATTTTTGTTTCCTTCGTATTACAATGGGTGTGGACTCTTCTGAATAGAGTTTTAACACAGCTCCATTTATGAGATATCGGGTGGTTGCTGGTGAAGTGTAATATCTTGTCTGCGTAGCATTCTTTACGGTAAACACTAGTGGTCAGGGTGGCGTCATTATTTCTTTCAATGTAGATGTAACCCCCCCCCCGTAAGTTATTGCTATATATTGCCTTTGATTCTTGTAAGTCTAAGCATTATCCTCTGATGAAGACCCCTGGTAGGGGTTGAAAGCTCAGGAATAAAAACTACTTTATGATACGTGATTCATTTTCTCCCTTTGTGGATCTCCAGCTGCAA
>JANRMT010062806.1:30940535-30971907 GCA_026402145.1 Polypterus bichir lapradei
ACACATACACACTCATTAAAGTAATACCACCTCTCAGTTCAAAATCAAATACAGATTGTATTATCATTTTTGCAAGGTTTTAATATTTGTCTCCTCTGAAACCAAGGAATTACTATTCAAGCTAAGTAGTAGGGTAATATTAAAAGATCTCTCTCCAACTGGCTAAGAGCAGAGCACAATAATTAGTCCTTCAAATTTCAGTGGAGCGTTCTCTTGGAGTTGTAATGTAATTTCTCACATATTTTTTAAATAATACAACATATTTTACTCAGTAAAGGGCATAATAAAACATTTTCCTTCTTACTAGAGAATTTAGCAGATATTACACCAAAATGGCAATGTCAACTACACAGACTGCATAAACCTGATGCAAACTGGAATTAAATAAAATAAGCAAAACCATAACATAAGGCCACTCAGATTGAATGCATAGTTTTGGAATAAATGCCATTTTGATAATTCACATTGCTGATTTTTTTAAGAATCCACTCTGTGTGCTGACCTAGGATAGCAGATATAGTGCATAGTGCTCAACTAATTCACATACAGTGTTTTTCTGTGATGAAGAAACTGACTGCAAATACAAATAATTAGAAACATACAGTCCATAAATATTTATACACAATATTTATAAGGGACGCACTGGTGTAGTGTTTAGCATGCCCACACAGCTTACAGCACAGGAATCAAAAGTTGCCCAAGTACTTTCTGTGTAAAGTCTGCACAGACTCTCTGCGTCAGTTAAGATTTTATCTAGCTAACTCATTTCTCTCCCATCACCTAAACTTGTGCAGACCAGGATAAACAGCAACTTTAAGTTAGTGCTTTATGAGCAAAAATGGTTTGGAATTGATTGTGCCCTGTAATGGAGTAGAGTTCCTTCTAGAACTGAAAGGGATGAATGAAACATGACTTTTCAGAAAACAAAGTAAATAAAGTTAAGATTTTAGACCTAAAACAGTAGGTCATTTGCACAGGTCACACACCTTCATTTTTTGCTCATACACAACTTGGGTTAAATACTAAACCTGGAGAAAATTGATGTTAGATGCTGAGACCTCCTCCCTAAAGCTGTTTCAAAGAAGTCAGAAATTTCAAACAAAGAAACACCAGGACAATGCTGAATAAACCAAAGATGAAGATGATGATAATAATATGGGGCCTATCCTAGCAAGCAAAGGGGCAATGGGTGAAAGGCATGAAAAATACCTCGATGACCAACACAGACCCTTCATACAAAAGACATGGAATCATTTCAGGGTCATTTGAATGGTGAGGTGGTAGTACTAAGCAAAGCACAAGGAGGCCCACCTTACCCTGTAATATGGAAAATAAAATGAGGTCATCTTATATGACTCACATAGCTTTAGGCTTGAAAACTAAATCGTTAATAAACTTTAAAATTTTATAGTGGTAATAGACAATCACAATGGCTATAGATGAATGTGTGTTTATTGTTGCTAGTATAAATTTTAAAAAGGATGTAAAACATACATTAGTATTATTAATTAGGGAAAGAATAGAAAGAAATAGAAAAATTAACATATCAATTAGTGTAAACGTTAATATCAGTTTAGTAATTCAGGCTTAATTACAGTAAGATTATGTGAAAATCACTTATTACAACAGAATATTCTCATAAAAATAATATACACCTATTTAAATCAAAATAATCCATCTACTATGTAATAAAACACTAAGGTCTGTGTGTCCCGCTGTTCTGAGCAAACCGATTGGTCAGTTTGGCTTTGGTGACCAGAAAGTCAGAGTGTGTGACACTCAAGAAGGAGTGAAGGCATATGAAACATACTGACAGAGTCTCTTTTAAAGACAGCAAGTGCAAAACCAGGCAGGACGCGAGAAAGGCAACTAGAAAATGATGACAGGGAGATGGAGTTTTGGTTAAGATATTTAGTTGTTATGTAAATGAGCTGGAATCTCTATTAGTTTTACTGAATCAGCCCGCAATCTAGCCATTATCTTTGACACTAGCATACCATTTTAAAGCACACTTCAAAAACTATCCAAAACATTTTTTCCATCTTAAAATGTTGGAAAAATTAGGCACTTTTTAAATATACAGACTACTAGAAATTAATTCATGCATTCATTTCTAGCAGGATTAAATACTGCAATGTGGTACTAACTGGCTGCTCAAACCATTCTTTATACAGATTCCAATTAATTCAAAATTCTACTACAAGAATTAAAAGAAGAATAAGAAAATGCAAACACATAACTCCAGTCCTTAAGTCCTTACACTGGCTCCCACTTAAGTTTAGGGCAGATTTCAAAATTCACCTTTTAAAATATAAAACCTTAAATGGTCAAGGTCCTTCTCTGAACTTATCATTACTTACATTCAGATTTCTGATTATGCCTCAAAAGATTAATAAAATAACAGTGGGAGGTCAAATTTTTAGTTTCAGGGTCCCAAAGCTGTCGAGTGGTCTCCTTACTAATATAAGACATGACCCTTCCATCTCAACTTTTTAATCCAGGCTGAAAACTCACTACCTCAGTTTAGCACAGAGCTGCTGATTAGCTGTGCATACTGCATCTCTGTGGTTATTCATTAGTACTAAAATATAGGTAATATATTTATAAACTTAGAACCCCTAAGTTTATAAATATAACCCTCACCTATTCTGTTTTCTCTTATTGCTCTACTGCCAAGTTGTTTGCCTGCCTATGGAAATGTCATCTCAGATAAAGGCACACTGGAATAATGGGGTAGAAGGGTCCTTTCATCATACTGACTGGCTAAGCACTAACTCAACTGTAGAATGTCCAGTAGACGGGAGACAGCTTGGTGGATGAGGTCTCCAGGACCATAACTGTGTCTGGCTTGTCTGACTCCCTTTTAACAATCTAGCAATAGATCTACAATTAGCAGATAGACAAGATATTGTTGTTTTTCAGTAATGTTAATTAGTTTCTACTTTTGTTTGATGTATTTGAACAAATCTGCATCCTCATATATGATGTCTGTATTTAGTAAGTGGTATAATCTATTCTTGCATTTTACCTTGTAGTTTGTACTATTGTATTGTATTTCTGAGGTGGCAATGATATATTGGTCACCTAATTTTATAAAGAGATTACCTGTGTTCTATTTTGTGTATTGTATTTAACCCATTTTTGCCACCAACTGAACGCCCAGCGTACCTGAAAGGGGGTCTCCCTCTGAATTGCCTTTCCCAAGATTTCTTCCCTACAAGGGTTTTTTCTGGTCTTCTTAGGAAGTCAAGACCAGGGGGCTGTTCTAAAACAAGGGCCTGTTAAAGCCCATTGAGGCATTTTTTATATGATTTTGGGCTATACAAGAAATACATTCCTGTTGTTGAGATGCTCATACACGCACATACAGAGGAAAGGTGCTGAAGGTACACATATGGTAAGAGATAAACATTTTTAAATTATTCTATTACCTGTCAACAGGAACCGTGCCCAGGAGATAATTTTCTAAGCGTGAAAAAATACCAAAAAAATCCAAATTCTAAGATTGTACTTTTACTTTCCCTATATAATTCTCAGCATATGTTGTTGCATGTGCTTTTGCTAAATAAAAGCAGCAAATATACAGTATTTCTACAATGTTAACTTTATGTTCGATTACTAACAGCAGCATGCTCTTAAAATTCATTTTAAAATACTTTATGTTTATGATAGTAATAGAAGGCATGGATTATTATTTATAATGAAATTTATATTTCAAGAATATTGAACATGAAATATAGGCATTAGAATTCTGATACTGTTGAAACCTAAACCATTCAAAAAAAAAAAAAGAAAAATTTCAGCTTGAAGATTTATTCCCATGGATGGCTATTTAGACAAAAACACATGTTGACGTGAAAAGGATATATTAATTGAGGCAAAGCAATTTTTTGAGCAATCTAAGTGATGACCGCTTTAACCAATACTCACTTTTGTGTCTGGCTTGACACACAATTTCTCAGCAAATAAAACTCATAACTTAGATAATGGGCACACTGGCTGTGATACCTAGTAAACAGTGGTGCTCAAGTACTGGGCACAGCCGCTTGGCCCCGCTTGTGCCAGGCAAATTTAATAATGGTCAGTGTGAAAGGGTAATCTAATGTGCCACTTCCCTACTGTTTCAGAAAAAGCTTCGATAACTTGTAATGCAAGAAAGAAAACCATTATTAATTGAAATTAAAATTTTAAACATGCTGTTGTGCAACCTCTGCTGAAAAAAACGGGTCTGGACCACTCTGTTATGTCTAACTTTTGGCCCATTTCCAAGCTACCTTTTTTGTCCAAACTCTTAGAAAAAGTCATCTATACCAAACTGAAGTCCATTCTGGACAAATATGTAATTCTGGAAGTGTTCCAGTCTGGGTTTAAAACTCACCACAGCAATGAGTCCTCTCTGTTAAGGGTTTTTAATGATATTCTTTTAACAGTGAACTCTGGTGACTGTGTACTACTTATGCATCTGGATTTAACAGCTGCCTTTCACACTATAGACCATGAGATCCTCATCTCCAGGCTGGAGCAATGGGTGGGCATCACAGGTTTAGCTCTCCAATGGTTTAGGTTCAATCTGTCAGATAGAAGTTTTTGTATTAGCATTGATGATTTTATTTCCACCTCTGTTGCCCTCCCCTGGGGTGTACCACAGGGCTCCATCCTGGGACCTCTTCTGTTCTCCTTGTACCTGCTTCCACTCTGCACTATTTTCCGGAAACACGGTATTTTCTTTCATCTTTATGCAGACGACTGTCAGGTTTATTTCCCTATGAAGCACCAAGGTCCATGTTCTGTCCAACCCTGCTTGATTGCCTTATTGACATAAGGAGTTGGATGGCATTAAATTTTCTAAATTTTAATGAAAAAAAGACAGAAGTCATGCTATTTAGACCCAATGGCACCAGCGGGATCCCCTGCATCGACCTTTCCACTGTGGCTCAATTTGGTGAAATCCTTCACTATCTATCTTTAAATCTTATTTAAAAACACACTTTTACTCTCTGGCTTTTAACCCAGTGTGAGATGTCGACTATCTGTGCACTTTTTTTATTATGAATCTCTTCATCTCTTATGTGTTTATGTGTTTCTATTTCATTTACCCTTTGGTTATTGTGTATCTGATATGTTGGGTTTTTATTGTACAGCACTTTGGTCAACCTTGACGTTATTTTTAAAATGCTTTATAAGTAAATAAATAAAATTAAGCCTTTTCTATTTCCACTAATGTTAAGATTTTAATTTTAAAAAGGAAACCTTATTTCAGTATGTGAATATAGAGATATAACAGACTTAACATGTTGAACCTTATTCATTTCCAATGTTTGTTTCAACCTCCTGTTGGCATACTGTTCCCTATACATAGCAAAAGCAGAGAAATTATTATTCAGTATACATCTCTGCTTAGCCAGTAACTTCAATATAAAACAAAAAAGGCCACTTTATATTTCCAAGAAATGCATATACCTATATGTAGCAAAATAAAATTTGGTGAACCATTGAATCTAAAGGTGTTGTACTTCATAACTAGGTAGGGTAAACCATTACTACAAACTGAAAAATTAATACAAAACAATACAACAATAAAATCTCCACCTACTCTTTTTTCCAATATATACTACTGAGTGTCTATTAACTCAGAAAGTCATTAATGAGACATAACAGCATAACATTAGCAAGACCATTAGAGCAAATGCACTCTCATGGAACAAATGTCATGTTATATCATTAAAGCACAGCTTTACACTGCAGATTAATTAAAATGCACTGTGTGCACAAACAAGAAAACAAGAAGTCCAATTAAGCAAGGATTTCAATTACAAGCTGTAATTTTTTGGATTAAAAGACTGGCGTTAACAAAAAGGTTGCGTTCATTACTGATGTTCCAGACAAGCAGAGAATGTGACAACTCAGCTCCCAGGTAAGACTTGATGGGAGTATTTGTGGATTCACTGGCTCTAGCAGAATCTAAATGACATTTACTGGCCAAGTATGAACACATACAAGGTTTTGATGACTCTTCTAATATAAATTACATAAATACAACTGTTAATTATACACCTGATATTAAAAAAAACAAGACAGAGAATGTAAACATACATGCATACAAAGTGCAGATTGCAACTCAGTGCAAGAAATATTGAAATAAACACAGATAAACAAGTATTAACAATATATAAACAGTATTGCAAAACCCTGTGAGGCTGGGGTTGGGGGATCATGAGGTGTCCAGTATGATTAAGCTATATCAACAATTTGTAAGCTTGACAGCCAGTGGAGAAAAAAAATGTTCTTATATCTGCTTGTTTTGGTGTACATTAATCTATGATGCTAGGCCGATGGAAGAAGTTCCAAAAGTTGTTGCCTGGTTGTGAGGGGTCGGTGATGATTTTCCCTGCCCTTTTCATGATTCAGGAATAGTATACCTTCTGTAAGGTGGGCAAACTAGCACTAATGATATTTTCAGCAAGCATGACTATTTATTGTAGCTTGCTTTTGTCACCTTTAGTCACTGATCCAAACCACACTGTTATGGATGAACCGAGAACAGATTCAATGACTACTGTGCAGAACTGAATCAGCAGCTTCTATGGAATGTTGGAAGTTCTTCAGCTGTCACAGGAAATACATTTGCTGTTGTGCCTGTTTTATAATGGACTCTACATTGATCTCCCTTTTCAAGTCCCGGGAGATTATGGACCACAGAAATGTGAAGGTTTCCACAATTGTCACAGGAATATTAAGGTGGGGGGGGGGGGGAATATTGTGGCATCTAACCTAAAGTCCATTGACATCTCCACAGTTTTGACATTGTTCTGACTAAACCAAAGAGCCAGCTGCTCAACCTCCCATCTGTATGCAATCTTATCACCATTCCTGATGAGCCCAATGATGGTTGGGCCATCCGCATATTTGATAGGCTTGACAAAGGGGTCCTTAGAGGTGAAGTCATTAGTGTAGAGGGAGAAGAGCAGGGAGGACAGTACACATCCTTGGGGGTGTGTCCGGGTTGATCCTATTATAGCTAGATGTGAGTTACCCCAATTTCATCTGCTGTTTCCTGTTAGTCAGGAAATTGGTGATCTATTGATAGGCAGAGGCTGGGACGGAAAGCTGGGTGAGTTTCAAGTGAAGGAGTTCCAGGATTGTTGTATTGAATGCAGTGCTGAAGTTCAAACAGAATCCTTGTATATGTCTCTGGGTTGTCAATATGTTGCAGGATGTAGTGTAGACCAATGTTGACTTCATGCTCTACTAACCAGTTCTCTACAATAAGCAAACGGAAAGTGGGTCCAACAAGTGAGCTGTGATGTTCTTCAGGTCTTCATGACCACAGATGTCAGCGCAACAGGCCTGTACTCATTCAACACTGGGAAAATGGTACGATTGTGGCTTGTTTGAAGCATAAGGGAACTTCACGCATCACTAATAATTTGTTGAAAACCATGGGACTTTTCACCTGAGGAATAAGGCTCATATAAAACATTGATCACCAAAAGAAAAAATAAATTATTTGGTCATTATCCACTGTAGCTCTACATCAAATCTTCTAGAAAGACAGATAACTGAGCTACTTTGTAAAGGCATTTATTACAAAGTTAAAAAAAAAATATTCTGACTGTAAATGCAATGTGAAACTTTTAAATCTTACTTCTCCTAGATGTAGTTTACTTCACACTTGCGCTTGTCCTAGGCTTCTTTAACCAGCTTTTTCTCTAGACTTTCTCATCTCATCTGGTAATGGTTTTTGTTTTATAAAGCAATCTTTTGTACATGGCCTTCACATTAAACAGGCTGTGATGTAACTCATTCTCTCATTAGTAATCAACATTTTTGTCTAAATTCATCAAGAATTTTTTTTTTTTTAAATGCAAAGTGCCACACACGTGCGCATGGGAAGCATCTAAAGGGCTTGAGTAAGGGCGGTTTCGAAGCATGCCAGGATGTGGCAGAGTGCACTGACTCTTTTTCTCCCTTTCCTGTAGACCATTCACAGGAGATCCCACCTGGCTCTCTTGACATCACTTCCAGGGCCGAGCCAATGGAAGAAGACCTTGCCTGCCCTGGCCCCTGTGATGTCACGTCCGGACTCGAACCAATGGCTGAAGACCATGAGCCCAATCCTTACAATCTCACTTCCTGTCTTCCCCTTTAAAAACCTACACCTTTACCCTAGTCCCTCAGTTCTGTCTTGTACTTGGTTGTGTGCACATCAGTGCAGTATTCATTTAAAAACGACTGTTGCAGCCAGGAAACCAAGTTATACGGGTGGCTGCCCCAAACCTTTCTATGACTCTGTGTGAGTTTTGTGACAAAAGAAACTTTCAAAATTCAAACTCTTTTTAATTAATTTCTGAGATCACTGGATTAAATAATGAGCAATGGTCCCAGTTTTCTTTGTTTGGAGCTTTATATGCCAAAGCCTCACAATTTCCTAGGGTCAGGCTCCACTAGAGTGAAACCTAGTTTTGGTCAGGCCAGTTAGAATTCTGCTCCATTTTCTGTGGGAACGTTTGAAGGCCTCGCCAATTTATTTCCATTTTGGCTCATACATAAGATTGAATTTATGACTGTTATTTGTAGAAAATAAATAACAAGGAACAGCTAAGATATTGTAACTGATGGTGAACATACAGATTATGTGTAATGCCTAACATAAGGAGTACTGTATTTAATTATGATGTTCCATCAAACCTTCCAGATTGATGCTTACTTTCTGTACATTTGCTTCACTTTAACACATTTTACATTAGTTTGTCTGCCTTGAGGTAATCGGAATATTTTATCAAAATGCATTAGTAATAGTTATATGCAGCTCAAAGATCAAATTGCTTCATAATGAACTGAATCAATTAAGGTACATTAAAATAGGTGCCAAAAATATAATCCTTCATACTAATACTACATTTATATCTGCACTAATTCTGGCTAAGTGCCTCCAGTTCTAAACCAGAGTAGAATGGATAAAGAATAAAAAGTAATGATTTGGAATGTACCAAAGATGTTTTCAAGATAAGAGCAAGAAGTGAAAGAAGAAACCTTTAGTCATATTATTGTGTACTGATGATCATATTTTAAAAATATTCTCAACATTGTCAAAAAAAACTACCAGCCCACAATGGATTCCAGGGTTGCAACTCTGTAACTTATTAAGAATGTGAAAAATGGTGAAAACATTCAATATTAAAATATTGAGCTGATTTTTCTTGTTCAACTTAAATGCAGTATTTAAATATGATAAAATTCAATGGTTTCAGTGTTTATGTAAACATTAATGTTCCTAGTGAATAATACCATAACTTAATCTCTATGTGCACTGCAACACAAAGTATTTCTTAAACAGCTGAAGCACACACATTTAGGCCCACACAGTGTTTATGAGTGCTGAGGACTTAATTGTTTCTAGGTCCATTCCTACTAATTAAGTATAAAATCATGCTCTGTAGCAAAGTGTTTGTACATTGAAAACTTAAACTATACACAAAGAATATACGCAAGAATAACCTTTTTTAGCATTTAATCTACAGAATTCATGGGCCACTTAGCAAATAAATGAGACGGGGTCCCTCCCTGAAATAAAGAATTTGCAACAGAACCCTGATATGAAATTTCCATAGTTGGCATTTTTGTACATTTAATGTTTTTAGGATGGTGTTGTTGAAGAAGTTAGGGTTAGGGTCTTTTTAAGGCTACAGTCACATGGTAGCTGAAAGTGACTATATCCTAATTTTCTTGATCCTGATTTTTGTCTGCTCATATAAATTTTGCGACTGATCCAAATTTGTCTATCATGAATATACCCCACATGCAAAAAAAAAAAAAAAGATCTCTTGTGAGACAGATGTAAACTAAAAGATGCTGGTTGCACGTCTACTTCACATCATTTCAGTGCAGGATGCATGCAAATTCATCAGCTTATGAAGACAAAGAAAAGATTCGAGAAACAAAAGATCAGAACTGTTGTTTGGAGTGCATTTATCTCTACTGGTAATCTTTAAATAAAAACAAGTGACCCAAAGGACATAAGACAGGACTGGTGAGACAGTGTAAATACTTTTTGAGATGTCTTGTCTTGATTCGATGAATTTTTATGATGATCATACTTTAAAAAAAAAAAGATTTGTCACATATGAGCAAAAAATGGGAATTGAGCTACAGTGTAAATGTAGTCTTTTTTGGTTTAAAATATTAAAATGTTAGGTTGTTCATGGTGGTTTATGACAACATTTAGTTGCTCTTAACACTACGGCATCAATGAAATTGTAACAAAAATAACAATAATAATTCAACAGATTAATTTGGACCAAATCAAGACACTTAAAAATTGGATGATACTTATTAATCATAAAAATAACTGCAGTGAAAATACAAGAAAAAAGCTCTAAACACAAAGAACCCGTACCAGTTCTAACGGAATCCTAAAAATTCCTTGTCAGTACCATGCATTTAAAACTTTTTTTCAACTTGGTTGCTAGAAAAATGCTACATAGGTGTTCTCCTGTGTTTCAGACTCATTCTACATGGTCTGGAACTGTCAAGTTACTTAGCACATCATTACTGTATAAATAAGCTTGCAGTTGTCTGCAATGGAAAAAGGAGAACATGGTGGACATACAGAAGAAGCCTTTTCTGTCATACTTGCTGTAATGCTCGTTTCACCTGTCATATAGTAATCTCCTCCAGGTATAACATGGGCAGCATTAAACCAGTTTCCTCTTCCACTGATACTTTAACCATACTTGCTATTTTTAATAGTTTGGCAATGACCTTTTGTTCCAGTTCCTTGATTTGAGCAGTGATTAGTTACTTTGTCTTATCATGAAGGACCTCTTTGTGTCTACTAGCTAATTTATGTAGATTTTCTCACATTTGCATGCCTGTTGCCTGTACTGTCACAAAATGCAACACACCACTTTTTCATTGTTCGATTTAACTTAAAAATGCTCAAAGTATTTATTTTTTTTTTTGTAAAAATTAAAAATATTTTTTGTGGGAGTTTCATCAGGAGAGGCTTTTGGTCTGCTCTTATGGGGTCATCTTCTAGACTAGTGTTTATGACAATGTGTGGCAGTCACCTATGGTTTTTTTTTTTTTTTGCTTACTTCTCAGTTAAATAAGCTTTACTGGTGAGAGCTGTTATATGCTACTCACATAAATGTTACTTGTCAGTTGCATGGAATGTCTTCTGTCACACTTTTTAGTAAAATGTGGAGTTTCAGCAACCCATACTTTAATGAAGGTATAATATCTTTTTCTAAGAGAAACTAACTACAATCACAAAACAGTTGTCACTTGACAGCTGTCAGGAAATTGCTTATGGTTCAGAACAACATCACTGCACAGCTATGAATGATTTGAAGCCCACATACTCAAACTATGAAATTTTCTTTACTCTGTCTAATATTAGATTTTACTTTATTTTTTTTAAATTCCTCTTATATGTTCCTTTGCTATTCATTTATCATTATTTAGAAGATGACACATTTAATTACAGAAATCAATTAATTTCTAATCTAAGATGATCCTACAATTCTGATAATTATATTTTCCAATAATCACCAATGCACAGAAATGGTAGATTTAGTTATAATTTACACTTGAAAGAGTATATAAACAATATATAACATGTTTGGGGTCCAATATCATTTAACAGTGTTTTAAAGAACATTAAAATAAAGATGCAAATTGGTATATGTGCAGTATGTATACATAATTTTTCATAAACTAAAATATTGTAAAATATTTTGAACATATGTGTGTGTCCTATTAGATGCCATTCAAAGTGGGTTACTGCTTTGTGCTCAGTAGACTCTGTCATTAAAACATTTTGGCGAGAACAGGCCATTCAGTCCAATAAATCTCCCCAATCCTATCCACCTAATTTCTTAAAAAAAAATAATAAAAAAAAAAAGTCGAGACCTGAAGGTTTCTAAAGTCTCACTCTCTAACATTCTACTTGGTAATTTATTCCACATGCCCATGGTTCTTTCTCCATGTGAAGACAAATATCCTAACATTTATAAGAAATGTACCCTTGACAAGTTTCCAACTGTGTTCTTGTTGAACCCGTTTTAAAGTAAAAATCTGATTCTGTTGTACTAATTCCTTTCACAAGGTAAATCATGTCACAATTTTATCTCTGTTTGTTTAAACTAAAAATGGTTTTCAACTTGTGTACCTTAACCCTGGAAACAACCTGGCTGCTTTTTTCTGTACTTTTTTCAGTACTGCTATTTTTTTTTTTTTTTTATTTTTTTTTTTAAGTCAGGAGACCAAAACTGCAAGTGTTGCTCCAGGTGCAGCTATAAAACTTAAGCATAAACTTATTTGACTTGAATTCTGAACTTCATGCTATATAACATAACATTCTGTTAGCCTTTTTAATGACTTCTGTACACTGTCTAGATGTATACAGAGATGATCCCCCTATAACTTCTAGAGGTTTCTAATAAGGTGCGCTTTCAAGTTTCAGACTTCCCACTGTGTATTTGAATCTAACATTTCTATTTCCAATCAGTAATACCTTTCATTTACTTCATTAAATTTCATCTGCCTCATATCTATCTAAGCCTTTATGTTGACCAAGTTCCTTTGTAATGATTAGCATGATTCTACATTACCTACTATCCCATTTGACATGGTATCATGTACAGACTTAACCAGATAGTTATTTATTGTCCCATTCAAACCACTTATATTTAAAATGCCAGTGGCTCTAGCACTGAACCCTTCTAGACACCACTTTTAACATCATCTAATTCTGATAATGTTCTTCACACCATAACTTTTTGTTTCTGATGATAATCAGTTTTACATCCACCTACAAACTATGTCCTAGACTACCACTTTTTTCTTTTGATGGCAAACATCTCATGTGGGGCCTTATTAAATGCTTTCTGAAAATTAAGATAAATATGACATGCACCTCTCTGATGATATTTTGTTGCTTCCTCCCCTATCTGAACAGGAAAACTCCAGTTCTTGCCACATACTGTTCAATCTATTCCTTAATAATTACTTCCACTAATTTAACTGTAATGCACATTAAGATTACTGGTCTATAGGTGTTTGGATATGTGAGATCACCCCTTTTATATACCGGGATAATAAGTTTTCCAGTATTTGCAGAGATATTCGAAAAAATGTGTAAATGGTTTAACCATACACTCAATAACCTTCTTCAGCATTCTAGGGGCTGGTTCTGGTTAGATTTCAGCTTGTTTAATCTAAGCAGTACTTTTCCCTGTATAATTTCTATATCACTCAGTACCTCCCTTTTAGTCCCTATTACTGCTGGGAGATTGTCCACTTCTTGACATGTGAAAACTTGAGGAAAATACAAGTTTAGAGCATTCGCTATTTCACAATCTGTACATTTTAATTTAACTTTATTTTACATGATATACTTAAATTCCTCCTTGACCATCCTTTCGCTACTAAAATTCTGAATGTATCTCTTATGTCTAAAAAGTCCTGTTCTTGTACTCTTTTGTAAAATAAATCCAGTAAATATTTGGATAATTAAAGAACCCCTGACTAAAATATTCATTACATTACTTATTTAACTTTTGCACTTTAACTTTGGCATATAAATTAAGTTACAATACATATTTGTTATTATACTGTTGTTTATCCCATCATGTGAATTTTAAACCTGACATGTCCTAAACTTTCTTTCCCCCATTCTCTAGTTTAAACAATTATCAACTAACCTTCTCATACAACTCACCCTGGTTTAAACATAATCCATCACAGAGAAACATATACCATCTGCTTCTGAAGGACTATTTCCAATGAACCTGTGCCTTTCTGTCTTACACCAAGATTTAAACTGCCCTTTAAGCCTTCTAATTTTTTCAGTCGTATGTGGACTGGTGTGTGGCACAAGAGGAACTTCAGAAAGGCTACCTTGTCAGTTGTAGTTCTCAGCATGGCACCTAGCTCCAGTGTTCTCCCCAGAACTTTTTTCCAGCCAGGTGGCAAGAAAAAGTAGCTGAGTGGGGCAGGACGGGGAAATTTGGTGGTGTGGAAAATTAAATGTGCACTATTTTTATTACCAAAGCTCAATATGACTTTATTTGTTAAGGTTTGACACTTGTGAAAGAATATTTTTTAACAAAAATTTTAAATAACAATTTTTATGACATAAACCAAGAGGCACAAGTATTGTCACTGTCGGGAAGAAAAATAAAAACATTGAAAAAAAGTATAGGGAACCTAATGAAGAAAAATTTTAAAATATTTTTCAAAGCCAACTTGCATATGCAGAAGGTGTCATCCGTTAAATATTTATTCTTCTTTTCTTCCTAGAGGCCCAGTTGTCTGAAGCTTTCCCATAATCAAAGTTCCCAGGATCTGGGCCCTCCAAGGAGATCACTCGTACACTGTCTTAGTGACTGTACTGCAAAGCCATCAGACAACCATCTAGTGTCACTGGCCATTTTCAGCTTAATCTGGGGAATGTTCAGAATATTTTGAATTTCCATTAAACCAACCATCCTAACTGAAGAATTTTGGAAGAAATAGAAGAGCTGCCTTAAGATGTTCAGTTTTGTTAAATAAGGTACAGCAGCTGCTGCTTGGGCACTTGCAAGGGCCAATCAGTGGATTTACACAGTGGCAGTTGACCAAGAGTCCAGATGTTTTATCTCTAAGCAGTTTTGCCACACCTTTCTGTTTCCCAATCATAACAGCCGCTCAATCTGACCCTAGTCCAACCGGATTAGCAGTTTTCAAGCATGGAGTGTCCATAGTCTCACTCAGTGTGTTGGTTATAGTCTCCGCTTTGCCGTCAATCATATTGCGGGTTGATACAAAACTAACTCTGACCTCTTTAGTGACCTGGCAAACATATTTAATGTAAATAATTAATTGTTTTACATCTGAGATATCTGTGGTTTCATCACACAGAATACTGAAAAACTTTTCTGTGTGTATATTTTTCAGTATGTTAGATTTTATTTCTGATGCGAAGACATCCAGCAGCTCTTGCATTATTCTTTCAGAGGTGTAATGTGCATTTTTACCAACATTGAGATGTTGTGAAAAGGAACAACCTATTTCTTTACAGTGTTCCAACAGCTTTTCAAACAATGTTGTATGTGGCAACTCATTTTTTGCTAAACAATGCATGGATCTTAAAGCTCCCACAAAGGCATCTCTCTGTACGTTATTTAACACAGATACAGATCTTTCAATTTGACCAATTCCAGTTTGCTCTAGTACACGCTTTCCTAAAAGGTCAGCAGAACACTCAATGTGTGTGTTACTTTTTTCATGGTCCACCAAGCTTTCTTTTCAAATTCACTTTTACCCAAAGTAACACCTCCTTGGGGGGTGTTTATTTGAGTATTTCATGCACAATGAGCACCACATAACATTTTCTTTGACCATTAGCCAATCAAAATCTTTAAACCATTGTTTGTTTATGCCGGATAAGCGGTGCTTAGATTTATCAATTTGCAGAGTGTGTGCTGAAGAGACCCCTGATGGACCAGCCTCTGCAATGTCTTTGTCTGAAATTGCCACATGAAGAGTTGACGCCACACCTTCATTAGTTTGTGACGTCTCTTTTCTGAAATAACTGAGCAGTGTTGTTTTCTGAACACTTTTTTTGCTCATGTTTGTAAAACGTTTGAAAAAAATGTAAAGTACCTATGAATAAGACTTTTGAGTGGGAAAGGGAGAGCCTGTTGGATATTCAATTCACACTTGCACTACAACAGGTACGCATTCTCGACATTTCCACTTTATTCTCGACATTTCTTTTTTCTCGCTGTTTATCTCAAGATTAAATTCGACATGTTGATTTTATTCTTGTAGTTTGTCATTAAAGTAGAACATCGTAAACTAAACTTCATCTTAAAATGAATGTTTAATTTACCAGATTTATTCTAACCCCTGTCATAAGTTATGTAGTAACATGTTGACTTTATTCTCGTCATAAGCGTCAAGATTAAAGTGGAAATGTCGAGAATAAAGTCAACATCTCGAGTTTATTCTCGACATATAGTTTTTTTTCTTCACTTTGTCCATATTTTTTTTTTCTTCACCGTGGCCCTAATACACTTCCGTACAAAACCCTCAGCAATTCAGTGACAAAACTTCTGCTCAGGACACAGTGTGTGCTGCAACGGTTTCTGCACACTTTTTGCAATATGGACACAGGTCCAAATATGAGCAAATATAAGAACGGCAGATGGGGTCACTTTAAACAGGAACCACAGTGAGTGCTACAAGGATTTTTGCACACAGAACACACCTAATGCTTAAACAACTGTATGTGTATATATTGGTTTGCTATGTACTTTACAAGAAGAGAGCTGATGTACGCTCAGCCGCACTATACAGACTGCACTGACGCTGAGAACAGTGATATCACTTCCTGACTTTTTATTTTATCAGACCTCCTCTTGCCCGCCCACCTCCACATTTGCTTGTGAACTGCCGCTCCGCTCCCGCTATTAGCATGTACAGCGCCTTCTCGCCTGCCCACCTCTCCATACTCCTTCCAACTGTATTAAGCTGCTACATCCCCGCTATTACCATGTACAGCCCGCTCTCGAAACCCCACCTCCCCATACTCTTTGCTTGTGAACTCTGCTCTGCCTCAACACCCGCTATTAGCTTTAGCAGTATTTGCCCACCCGCCCGCTTGTCCCTTGCCATCTCTGCAGATCATTAGATGTGAGATGACAGCTGGGCGCTCAACTAAATTAGCCGGGCAGAGCACCCGGCTAAAAGACGCTAGGGAGAACACTGTAGCTCTAAGTATGGGCTGCAGAATTAACGGACAGCCATTTCCTATGTCATTTGTTCCAACATGGACAACGACAACTAGATCTGTCTCTGTTCTGGCCAGGAGTCTATCCATTTTTCCCTTGGAGGCCTCACACCCGTGCACCCAGAAGTAACACTATCTCACTCTCAGTCATAAACCAGAAGAAGCAAATAAATGAATGGATAATTAATTATAGGAGTTAAAATAAGATAAAAGCTATTAACCATAATGTTTCAGCAGTTACGATATGAACATGATCAATCCTATGACCCATCCCATCAATCCTATGGTCCCATGACCAATCTATCTTTTGGATGAGACATAAATTTAGTCCTGACTCTCTACGGTTATAAAAGATCCCTGGGCATCTTTAATAAAGAGTTGGGTGCTTCCCAATGTCCTGGCTAAATTGCCCACCATGACCTGGTCATTCACACCTCCTAATAACCCCCCGTTTCTAATTAGCTACCTGTCTCTCTCACCTCCTCATCATCTAATAACTAATATATTTTGAGCACACTGGTGCAAAATGGCTGCTGTCCCATCATCCAGGTGGCACATTGATGGTGGTTGAAGTGGCTCGATGTTGTCTTCTTCTAAAGAGAAGCCAGTACAGACAATCAACAAGTGAGAGATGTGAATTGAAGGAACAAATACATATAAATACAAATACAGGAATACATAAAATTACAAAAATTTGATAGACATATTTTTCAGTTTACAATTTAAACATTTCTGTAAACATCAGATTCACATCTGATGTATATACTATACTTTTCACATATTATATGAAAGGAAACACTATATTTGGAATTTACTACTATTTTGATTTATTATAGTCCAAATTTAAATTACAGTGTGAAAATTTTAAAAGTATTACTTATTTATAATTGTTTTTACTTCCAGTTAATTTAAGTAAAACATTTACTGTTTTTCATGAAAAATCTAGATATAGAAGATTTATATTTATTGATGAAAGCTACACTAGAACAGCTGCATAGTGTTGAACTTGTTTACAAAGAAGCAGAAACAAAATGTACAAAATAAATTATTGTAAAGCATGTTACATTCACAATCTGTCCTATATATCCAGAGGCTCAAATAGCTAATGCATTACCTTCATTTTTTATACTTTAATTAAATTAGGAATTTTCAGTTGCTGTAAAATTCCTTGTACCTTGCATCTGGCCACTAAAGTTAAACTTAAATAATATTATCATGAGCTAAAATTGAATGATTGTGCGCTTCCATACAAGCATGCTGTGACTGAGATCAAGATATAAGGCAGAGTACTACATGACTGGAATTAGTGATTGTATACAAAACCAACTGTTTAGGTTCCTTCCTTTATCATAAGGAAGTAGTTTATGAAATTTGGGACACATAAATAAACAGTAAAGATGATTACTGCTGATAGATGTTGAAGTGCCATAAAAATTCATTTGTTCACTGAGTTGCCTTATACCAATGTACATACAACAGAGAAACTAAGTGCTTAACAAATGTTTACATTGTAAACAGTCAAAGGTTGAAATTAGCAGAAACATGATTAATCTTAACTGCATTCAAATTTAATAAACTCTGCCTTTAGTTTTCGGAATAGTAATTAAAATTTTAATGCATCTAAACAGAAATACATTAACACAGACAAAAAAAAATTTGGAACATAAGTTAAGAAAATGGCTTCTCACTAATTTACCTCCAGAAAGCTCAACTGACATAACTTGCACAGTAAACTTGCTTTATAATAACTGTAGTCTAATTAACTGCTATAAATGAATCCAACAGTAGCTGCTTATACTTTAATGACATTACGTCAAGTGTAAAACATGTAAACATTTTTGCAGTTGTGCAAGAGTGTTGTGTGAGTGAAGAAATGAATGAAAGAAAGTTTAAAAGACAGATAGGAACTTTAATAATCGAGTTTAATCCCAAAGAAATACTATGCATTTTCTTTGGCATACAATAAAAAAATATATCTAGAGATAGAGAAAGCAAATAAAAAAAGTAACAAGATCTTTTCTAGCATTGTAAGAACTTATATATTACTATATTTAAGTAATCATTGAGTTTGACAATGATGCAGCACCTCGAAATACTATGATGGGAATGAAAGAAAACAAACACCACAAACAATCAAGGTAAAAGCACTTCGTTCAGTGTCTACTGTATTGTACATGGAGGTAAAGTCTACATCAAGATATATTTTCTTGGACGGAAAAAAATAAAACAAGTTTATTCTGTCCTCATACAGTGTTAATAAAGCTTAATTTTGAATTATTTAAATCATATGACACACATCATACATGTGAAAATTGTACTTAAGTAAAATTAATAACCATGACCTACTCAGTACAGGCGCCGCAAGAGAGAACAGCTTTCTAGTGGTGGTTCTATTATAAGCCTAACTCACCTAATGTTTTTCAAGTTGTTATTGCAGATCATGTAACTATCAATCAATTCTTCTTCAGATCTATCTCTGCAAAGGTTTTCAAAATAAAGTTACCATGTGGCACAGAAGCATACAAGAAACATTACTACGCAAGCTAATAATGAAACACAAAACCTAACAACCTTCTCCAAGTTTTTATAAGGTGACACAAGTCAGACAACTATGATTGAAATCAAAAATGTGGGAGTACTACTAAATGATTAAAACTTCAGTAACATGGTCGTTCAGTAGATAGTTCTCCTGCCTCAATGCTCCAAAGTCACCAGCTCAAATCCAAGCCTAGCAATTATTGTACACCATTTGTATGTTCACTTTGCTGTCCCCATGGGTTCATCACCCTTCTTTCTACATTCCAAATTAATGCATATTGTGGAGTTCTGGAAATTTTCTCTTGGCATGGTAAGAGAATATGGGAGGTTGAATGCAACCTAGACTGTTGTCCTTTCCACTGCTGATGCCTGTCTCATGTCCAGTGTAGCTGGGATAGCTTGCATTTACTCACAACCCTATACTTGAAAATAAATTAATGAAACAAATAAAAAATAAAAACCAATAATACATGGGATAGTTTTAGAAACCACATTAAATGTAGCAAAATATACATTAGTTCTGTGGAGTTCAAATCAAACAAAGTGTTTCATTGCCTGTAATCAGGTGAATTATGTGGTACTTATGATAAAAGTTTCCTGAAGCTGTACAACCTCTTAAACTAAGCTGGTTGCAATCTTTGAATTTTGCAATTGTAATATTTAGGCATTTAATTTTTTCTTTGGAATTTCAAATGAGTTTGTTTCTTCCTTAATCTAGAGGTTTTACATTACTTAAATAATAAAAGTTACTGGCAATCCAATCCCATTCTAGTGCAATTACTTTTCTACAACTTTAAACATTACTGCACATCTCTCTACTGCTTTTCCTCATTCAAAATAATATTCAGTAGTCTGTGACTGCATACAGTTATAAAAAGAGTGGGAGTCCATAGTTACATATTAGCAACACATCCACTGCTATTAGTCATTTCAAATATAATCTTGTTTTGATGATTATTATACTGTTAAAGTAAAATGTTGTGTAGATGGTAAAATGTAGCATGGAAGTACTGTACATGCAATTTTCAAACTATGAAACAAAAATATCACTCAGAACAATTATAAGTAAAATATAACACATTTTGTACATTTAGTATTTCACTCCTCAAAATTGCTTGATATGTATTATTGAGAACTACAACTACTTACACTAGTTGGCACTGATGTGATGGAAGTTAACTGACTTTCAGAAGTTATTCCTACCTTCTCTCTATATTTAAAAATATTTATTGTACAGAATGGCAATATATGTGCAAGACAGACTTAAGCCTAAAAGTTACAGCACATATCAAAAAACACAACAATAAAAAAATTTAAGAGGCTTAATCAACTGATAAATCTTGTCTAATTTTAGATAAAGAACACTTGAATAAAGAACACTTAAAAAAAACAAAATCTGGCATATCTCAAACTTTTTGGAGAACACAAAAAAATCCTTTTTTTTTTTTTGTTACTGGGCTAGAAACCCACAGCCAGTACATTTGGAATTTGCATTTTCTCACCATGTCTATGTGGGATTTCGTCCAGGTACTTGAATTTTCTTCCTAAGATTTGCAGGTTAGGTTAACCGAGTGCTTTATACTGGCTAAGTGTGAGTGTCAGACCACGTATGAGTGAGCCCCGCTATGGACTGGCATCCTGTTCAGATTCAGCTCTTTTACCGTATAAATGAACAAACCATAGATTTTGATTATATACACTGTAGTTAGTAATGCAGTTTTTACATGAAAGGCAATTCCACCATGGAAGGTCAGTTCATCCTTTATCTTGGCAGAAAATATCATAAAAACAGAATTAATCACTTTGAGAAAAACATGCTTATTCTTCTGGGAACTAAAAAATAGGTAACACCAAGCATTGTGTACAGTATGTTGAGAATGTTATATACTGTTTCGCAGTCATTTTTCTTTTAACACTAATCAAGAAAAGGTGAAAAACATTTTGAAGCACATTTATACATCCAAAAACCCACTTTTTTTGTTCTTGGGAATCTCGTAATGTACTGATGCAATGTGAACATTCTCCTATCTTCCATGTTTATCCTTTTCTGGGTGCTATACAGTAATTTCCTCTCATATCTCAGTAACAAACTGTCAAATTGGTAAGTGCGCTCAGAGCAAGCATACAAAGGATTCTTGCTTCTGGAATTGATTCTAGCCCAGCATACAACCCTATGCTAAAATTACTCTGCAGAAAATGAATATTCATAAGAATTAACAATTTATAATCTAAACTTTTTATTTATATCGCCTGTGAGTGTGGCAGACATTTCATTTTTAAATACTTTTAGTAGTACTTTACCGTTTCATTTATTAATAGTGAGAGAGTAAAAACACACATATAAAAATAATTTACATCATAAAACCTTCACCACAGAGTCCGTCAACCACCATCTTGCAGACTCTAGGTATGCCACTATGCTTCCCTTCCTTAGGCAAGTATTTCCTTTTCATTAGCAGACCCCAGTACAACTGGATGACCTTTGGCTTTTTTGTCCATCTGCTCATAAAGTAAAATGTTCTGAATTCTTTCTTTTCTTAGTGATGAGTGTGACTGCACAACAAAGAAGTTTAATAAACCTGGAATTTAATTAATCATGGGTTTTATTTTGTAACTAATTACACTATTTCCTCTCCTGCCAGGAGACATTTGCTTGTTCAGAATGCATAAAAACTGAAGAAGGTCCTAGAATGGATAGTGCAAACAGCAGAAAATATTATTGGGACCTCTCTCTGCCCTTCCTTAAAAACATCTTCATCAGGCATTCTATCTGCAAAGCATACAACATTGTGAGGGTCCACCCTCACCTCCTCCCATAGTCTCTGTGTCCCACTTCCATCTGGCAGAAGGCTGTGTAACATCCAAACTAGTTCTGCCCCATTCGGCAACAGCTGCTATCCCTTGGCTGTCCAGACTATGAACTCTGTTATGCCCACCTGCCCTCAGATCTGCTGCTAGTAGTGAATTTATATGTAGCATATTTGTTGCATTTGCTGTTTTCATTATTAGTTGTTGTTATTGTTTATTCATTTACTACTATCCATTTCATGTATTACTACTTATTAATATCTATTAATTTGCCACATTTTGGTTTATCTGTCTGTTTATAATATAATACTTGTCCTGTGTTAAACCCAGCCACAGGGGATGCATTAAACCCAGCCACAGAGGTTTCTTCGTGCCGGTCCCAAGCCCAGATAAATGGGGAGGGTTACGTCAGGAAGGGCATCTGGTGTAAAATTTTGCCAAATCAATATGCGGACAACAATACAAATTTCCATACCAGATCAGTTGAGCCCCGGGTTAACAATGACCGCCATCAGTACTGTTTCCCAACAGTGTGCTGGCAGAAATTGGGCTACTGTTGGCCAAAGAAGAAGAAGAGGGGGAGACGTGTCCAGAGGCAGGAGGAGAGGAGGAAGGTAAAGAGAGTGGAACTGAGGGTAGGAACTTTGAATGTTGGCAGTATGATTGGTAAGGGGAGAGAGTTAGCAGATATGATGGAGAGAAGGAAGGTTGATATATTGTGCGTGTAACAGACTAAATGGAAGGGGAGTAAGGCCAGGTGGATCGGAGGTGGGTTCAAAAAGTTCTGTCATGGTGTGGATAGGAGGAGAAATGGGGTAGGGGTTATTCTGAACGAACAGTATGTCAAGAGTGTTTTGGAGGTGAAAACAGTGTCAGGGAGAGTAATGATTATGAAGCTTGAAATTGGAGGTTTGATGATGAATGTTGTTAGTGCATATGCCCCACAAGTTGGGTGTGCAATGGATGAGAAAGAAGATTTTTGGAGTGAGTTGGATGGAGTGATGAACAGTGTGCCCAAAGGACAGAAAGTGGTGATTGGAGCGGAATTCAATGGACATGTTGGTGAAGGGAACAGAAGAGATGAGGAGGTGATGGATAGGTATGGTGTCAAGGAGAGGAATGAAGAAGGTCAGATGATAGTGGATTTTGCCAAAAGGATGGACATGGCGGTGGTGGAGTGTATTTTAAGAAGAGGGAGGAACATAGGGGTATGTGCAAGAGTGATGGAAGATGCACACAAGTAGATTACATCCTATGCAGAAGAATCAATCTGAAGGAGATTGAAGACTGCAATTACAGTAAGGAAAACTAGACCTGATGTCATGATGTGATTACTTTACACTTGGCTTAGATTTCTTTTTTTACAGTGAGAGTCTATAGTATGGAGCACAGCAAGGTACACTATATGAAATCATCAGGACAGGATTGGTGCTTCCAGTCCCAAGTCTTGATGATGGAAAGTGGATGACTGTCCATTGGCAGTGTTTGACAGTACTGAGACCGTGAGCATTTTAGCTTCATGGCAAAGATAATGGTAACAAAATGAGTAAATATTAAAATGCACACAAAAATCCACATCCTGCTGTAATAAATTAATTTCATCCATTTCTTTAGGTCATGAAGCCAAATAAGTTATAGAAAAAAATCCATTATACCATGACATTCATTAGTTATATTTGACTAAAGCAATTATCAATTGAATAATGTTTACTTTTAAACACATAGTTCAATGTATATATTTAAACAGAGACACATACTTGAAGATATCAGCTCAGGAACATAAACTTACTTCTATATATAGTTTTGCAACTTGTTCTCGATTTTAACTTCTATATCAGCTCTGTCATCATCGTCCTTCATTGCCAGTAATCTAAATCCATTTCACTGCATATGCACATGAGTGGGCAGAACACCTTAATGATCTTGTCTACACAAATCAATCTTAAATTGACAAAACAGTGTGTGTATTTATCTGACATGATGTGAAATTCAGAAGAATGGTTTCATCTTTCATGTTCAACTTAAAAGTCTGGGTCTTAGAACTTTAAGGTTTGAATGTTAAATCCAACTGACAAAATATCTTTGTAAATTTAAATCAAATGAAGCAAATAGACAGTTCACATCTGTGTAATTGGTTTTGAGGTATAATAATCTTTAATATAATTAAAGTAATGGAATCACTCTTTAAATGATTTTTTTATAAATCAAAGTACTTCCAAAACTTTATTTAAGGCTATTAATTTAGGTTTGTAATTTGTTTCAAAAATCTGATTCCTTTAATGAGATACATTCACAGTTAATTCCAATTGCTGTCTTTTATCACCCCTCCCCATCCCGATTTTTATGGCTTAGGCAATATTTTGTTTTACACTACTGATAAATGCCTAAATATTCTAAGACCATGAACAAGAATTTCCCTTTGTTTGACTTTTAAAATTATTGCAATTGTTGCAGTGAATGTGGTTAAATTTCCCACATTTCTAAAGACATGCAAATCCTGGTCCGTATGATTGCTGAGGTTTGTATAAGTGGGACCTGTGATTAGATTCAAAAGCCTTCCCAAAATCCAAGATAAATAATATTGTACACATCTCTCTAATCATATGGTTTTGTTGCTTCTTCATAGAAGCCAGTATATTCGTAAACATGGTATTCTACATCTAAACCTATTTTGACCATTCACTAATACACCTATTCTTGACATAAAAGTATATTGCACATTTTTCCATCCATCCATCCATCCATTATCCAACCCGCTATATCCTAACTACAGGGTCACGGGGGTCTGCTGGAGCCAATCCCAGCCAACACAGGGCGCAAGACAGGAAACAAACCCCGGGCAGGGCGCCAGCCCACCGCAGTATTGCACATTTTTGTACTTAATAATTGCTTCTATTGATTTACCTGTATTGTATGTTAAGTTTGCTGGAATATAGTTACTTTGATTGGCCTAATATAACATTTGCTAACTTTCAGTCTATAGAAATTACCCCTGTGTGCAATGATGTTTGAAAAATATGCATCAAAACTATGTGCCTTTAGTATATATTCACTGACCTCCTTAAACACTCTAAAATATTTGTTACCTGCTTATATTGATTTGACTTCATTTCTTTTAATCTAAGCATTTCTCTGTACAAATTTCAAATCATTCAGTACCTCCTTGTTAGGCACTGTTAACTGCTAGAAAGTTAGATATCCTCACGTGTGAAAACTTAAGAAAAAAATGGGACATGGAACATTTGATGTTTGTATATTTTTTTTTGCTCTTACTGTCCTTAATATACATTACCTTCTCCTTGACCATTCTATTACTATTAAAATACTGAAAGAATTTCCTTGGGTCATCTTTTGCATTTTCTGCAACATTTTTCCTCAAATGCCTTTTAGCTTTACTAGCATCATTTTTAACTGCTGCTGTAGTGCTCTCATAAGCCCTGTGGTTAGCAATGAAGATATTAGTCATATAAGCATTATATGACAGTTTTTTTCTTTTATGACTTTTTCTTTATCTGTTTATCCAGTGGGGAGTTTTTCATTTCTTACTGTGGTATATTTTGAAATTAAATGGCTCAATGTTGTTTGAAAAACACATTTTAAGCTGTTACACTGTTGATGAACTCCCTCCATATTTAAAAGTTTGTTCTAGTTTACCTCAATAACCATTGAATTACACTTCCCAATGAAGATGTCTGGCTAAACATTTTACGTTGTAGTTTATTTATATTGGCAGCTAGTTCATCCTAAAATGCTGAAAATAGCTCTGGTGGCAAAACATTCACACGTGGGGCCTACTTTAGATACATTGAGCCAAGAGTCTCCTTTAGCTCTAATGTTATAATTGGGTATTCCAGCAGAGGAGCATCCTTGATCACTAGCCAGTGAAAAGGAAGTATATTTAGAAAGTATTTAGGATTAGAGAGAGGATTATTAGAATGTTCAGCAAATAGTTCAGTTTAGAATTCTAGAAAAAGCAATTATTAACAGATTTAGAATTATTTGTAAGGATGCCCATTTTATTTTTAATGGATGGGATAGAGATGAATGCCTCACATATCCACAGCATTAATGCTAACATTTTACTAATCTTAGCACTGAAGACATTATATCTAGACCTAGTTTGATGAATCTCAAATTCAGCTGTTTTTAATAGCAGGTAGTTTTAAAAAAGCTTTCAAGTAAAAAACCATGCGCTCATGCTCGTGGGTGTAGATTCACACAACAGTATAGCTGAGGCTCAGTGGGTGTAGGCGCGTGCGGTAGAATAGCTGTTTGTCTCTGGGTGCTTAAGAAGGAAGCTGACGCCGTTGGCGTGGCCTCTTTCTCCATTGACATTCCATTGGGCATAATTAAGGCCCCTTTCACCTGTAAAAGTTTAAAAGGAGTCTGAGGCGTTTACACCTGGGAAATACATATTGGAAGAACAAGAAACATTGACCATGATTAAGAAGTGATTTGGAACTAAACCACCTGGATGGAGAGATTAAATGAAGCAAAAAAAAAATAAGGTTGCACTGTGAGTCAGTAATCCCTGGTGTGAAGAAGAAAGTCCTAATAGAAAGCAGGGTCGATTCCATCCCACTACAGCTGGGATATAGGAGACATTATGGATTTGGGATTGTTCTGCTGATGAGAGGAGGCAGAAGGGAAGTCCAAGGATCCTAGTGCCATGATGAAGACCATGCCTGATGACATTGAGCAGGATGGATGCTCATCTGAGGAAGAACTGCAGATAGCTGCATGCAAGCATGAGTGCAAGGGAAAAGTTGGCAGAGCAAACTTCAAGTCACTTGAATTCCTAGTTGGATACAGGGATGAGGTAAGCGAGGGGGCTGTGTCAATGGGATATGCATAAGGACAGTTTTACTATGAATTGGACTTCATTTCTTTCTAAGGGTTTTATGGATTTCATTCATTGAAATTATTCATGGCCTGATGGAAATGCACTGTTTTTGTGGAAGTATTTATTGAAGATACATGTAACGGCACTTTACACCTTTTGGAAATAAAAGCACTTTTGCACATTTTATACCATACCACCTTGCTGTGCTATGTGTCCTCAATGCTCGGCTGATCTCATCTCATAACTATCAACGGCTCCAGTTTGAAGGACATGATGGCAGCTACAGCCAGCCTGATCTGTCATAAAATTATGTATTAAACAAATATAAACACAAATACAAACATGCTATACATACATGTACCCAAATATACACACATGCAGATATTATCTAATAAACTGAACTACACTATATATTGTTTTTACACTTGCCTGTGCCTTTCTATTTCCCATTAAGGCATTTTTTTGGCATTTTACCAACTGATTATTGATTTCTATATGCAACTAATGCCATAATTTTCCTCTGAACACATTTTGCATAATTTTTCAGTTAGCTCTACTGCCAATGTGATTTATGAAATCACTACAAAAATGCATCTACATTTTATAGAAAGTAAAAACAAATTATACTAGCAATTCACTAAAATATAAGGAATCTATTATAACAAGCTGAAGAAACTGATGGATCTTCTCCTTCTCACCCCACACCCTTAAAAGACTTATTAACAGTATCACTATGAGAACTTAAATTTTTAGCAACTTTCATTAAATGGAAGTTAACAGGTTTCTATAGGATAAGCATAAGCATTAAAAATGGTATCGGTGAACAAAAAGCATCCATATTCTTGGCGTATGTAGTAACATACTGTAACATACTATTGCCTTTTTAAGTATTGTTCAAGTAACAAATCACTTTCATACTTTTTACTGTACTTAAAATTGGCAGGGTTGTTACATGATATGTGTATGTTTTAATAAAAATACCTTCTCTCTGTGAATGCTTAATAATGATAATATGTTAGAAGTGTTTAAAAAAATAAAATCGTTGAATTTTGTTTACAACACACACTGGTCAAATCTTTTGCAAGAAGCAGTGCTTAAAATAAAAGGAGATGTAGGGTGATGTTGTTTGATACTGCAGTCCTTCTTTCATGAAGCACAGCAGTGCAAGTGGCATTGCACTATACAGGAGAGAGGCAGGATTCAAAGCTGAGCAAGATAAAAGCCACAAAGAAGAAACAAATTGCTATGATTAGAGGGACACAGAGCAGTGTGAAAAAGGGGATTATTTTTTCTTCTAAGGAGACATTTTTGTTTGTAGAAGTAAAATAATTTTAAACCAACATAAATAGCTATTGCATCTTGTATGTTTTATTTCCATCCCTTATCTACTCTGAAGTAAAAACCACATTCTTAAATTAGTTTCCCGAAAGTTATATTGTTTATTTTATAGTCCCCACCCCCCCTTCGAAAAAAAAAAAAACACCTTGACCTCATGACTCTGAATGAAGATAGCAGAATTTAATAGATGACACGATGTGTTACTAAGATCTGCAACATCTTACACCTACTGGAAATTTCAATAAAATCTGCCCATATACAGGACCTTCACAAAATTAAATTGCTCAGTTTACCAGAGATTGTCAAAATATCAAAAGCCGTAATCATGAAATAAATCACTCAGGTTATGCCAACTATGAAACACGCATCAAGAAAACATGATAAAGAATTACTCATTGCAAATGGTAACGGAATATACAACAAAACTTAATATGTTCATAACTGAACTGAGATTATTAAAGGGACAAACTCCAGATTTAGCATTATAATGAATGCCTGAGAGAGTTAGAGAAGCATGCATGCTAGTCAAAAATGTCCAATAGTCAAATTCTAATTGGTAGGCATCACTGCCTTGATTTGTATTGGTCTTTACAGATGGAATTTACTGTACTGTTCAGTGTAAATGTAGATAAATAAATGGCTACAGTACTGCATTTTAAATAAACAAGGTGGTAAAATAATGAACTGGACAAGATATACTAAATTGGAAAATGCAACCAATTGTATTACTATAATATGGAGAGATTTCAGCAATAAATCAAATGTTGCACTCATTCAAGTGAAACCGATATACTCCATTATAAACAAAATGGTTCTTAGACAATCTTGTATGTCCAAGTACTTAATTGCATTTCTAATAATCCATCCATCCATTATCCAACCCGCTATATCCTAACTACAGGGTCACAGGGGTCTGCTGGAGCCAATCCCAGCCAACACCGGGCGCAAGGCAGGAAACAAACCCCGAGCAGGGCGCCAGCCATTTCTAATAATTCCAAACAAAAACATTACATTTTGGGCATTTATGCCTTTCAATTTATGTAAGAAGAGAAAAATAAAACTTAAATTTAGTTTATGTTCTAAAACACTCGCCTAGTCAACAGAAATGAAAACAGAAAACATGATAGATACTGTCACACACGTGCGCATGGGAGGCAGCTAAAGGGCTTGAGTGAAGGCAGTTCTGAGGCATGCCGGGATGTGGCAGAGTGCACTAACTCTTTTTCTCCCTTTCCTGTAGACCATTCCTGGGAGATTCCGCCTGGCTCTTTTAACGTCACTTCCGGGACCGAGCCAATGGAAGTAGACCTTACCAGCTCCGGCCCCTCTGATGTCACGTCCGGGCTTGATCCAATGATCAAAGAACACGTGCCCGATCCTTATGACCTCACTTCCTCTCTTCCCCTTTAAAAGCCTGCCCTTTTTCCCTTTTCCCTCAGTCTTGTTTTGGACTCAATGGTATGCACATCAGTGCTGTTTATTGTAAAAAATAACGACTTTTGCAGCCAGGATAACAGAATATATGGGTGGCTGCCCCAAACCTTCATCTGAGTATGTCTCATCTTTGTAACAATACATACAGTAGAAGAGATGCTTCTGATCACCTCTCCACTGCACAAAACCAGGAACGCACTAATTCTGTGTAAAGGTGTTTCTAAAAGTTCAGTGGTGAGTGCAAAAATAATCAAAGGACAAGTTTGTCTTGTGTTGCAAAGTGTTTTTTTTGGCAAACCTAATTTGAAAGAATGGAGTGGTGGCTCTGAGGGCTAGGGATTTGCACTGGTAATAGGAAGGTTGCCGGTTTGGATCCCGTAAATGCCAAAAGTGACTCTACTCCTTTGGGCCCTTGAGCCCTTAACCTGCAATTGCTTCGTCCTTGGTATGATGTTAATCTGCATCCAGTCCTGCATGTAGGCCCTCCAACCTGCAGGGAAAATCCTGAGGGTTGGTGGCAAAATTGGCACTCCAGCCACCATAAAAAACCTCACACTGTTCCATTCCATCTGAACTAGTATGGTGCTGAGGTGTCACCCACAGCATGACTGCACTCGGGTCCTAATCTGGGATCCTGAGTTGCTTTGTTATGTGGTGGGTGCGGCAATGCGCGCTCTCACTCTCTCTAATTTGAAAATGCATCTTTAGAGACTTTGTGTAAATGAAAATCTCCTGATTTATCTTGATATTCACCAATTCATGTGGCACTCATAGTGATATTTAAACATTAATTTTTTATTTTTTTTATTGATTAGAAGCAATTTTATATTTTTATGGTCAAATGATTTTGTCTCCGTTTGTGTTGGTGATTGCATTGCGAACCTCTTGCTTGTGGATTTGTTGAACTAAGATCTTATTAGCTTTCTCTTCATGTTCATAGCAATGATTGATGTGTTGATTTAAAAATGAGTTGTTCTGTTCCTTTAGTTGTCAAGAGGTTGAGTTCTGAATGCAGAGCCTGCCTTTTCCTATGAAGAGCCTCACTTGGACACCTGGCATGTTCTTCATCTATTCTAGTAATTTCGTTGATTAGCTTTGATACCTTCTTGGTTTCCAAATTATTTCTGTGGGAAAGATAAGATAATCTGTCCTATTAAGAAGGCCTTCAGGGTTTCCCAGAGTTTTCCTGCAGAGACCTCTGAGGATGTATTTGTCTCTAGAAAAAAGCGGATTTGTTTGGATATAACTTCTGTAAAGTTCTCATCTGCTAATAAAAGTGGGCTAAGACGACGTCTGCGAGATGAGTATGAGGGACATAATGATTTTAGCTCCAAGATCAAAGGGGCATGGTCGGAAATAACAATAGCATCGTATTTGCAAGATTTAATTGTAGGCAAGAAATTGTTATCTACAAAGAAATAATCGATTCTTCAGTGGCAATGATGCACTGGTGAGTAGAAGGAATATGCTCTTGAGTTTGGGTTTAGAAATCTCCAGGGGTCTGATAAGTTGTGATCAGTTACAAACTGTGTAATTGTCTTTGCAGTGTTAGATAGGTCTCCTGTCACAGGGGAGATGACATCTAAGTCTGGATTTAAAGCCCCCAGCCATTATAATTTTATGAGTGTTCACAT
>JANRMT010062806.1:30972307-31020068 GCA_026402145.1 Polypterus bichir lapradei
CCCCCCAGCAGCGGCATATGAGGATTAAAATTGAGATATCTATTGCAAATACAGTCCATCTATTTTTAGTTTATTAGACACAAAATGTCAGTGAAGAAACTTGACAACATGGTATGATAAATCAGGTAGTCCATGATGATCATATCATTCTTTATAAACCTTATCCCTATAAAATACACACTTTTGTTGCTACACTGGGAATCTGCAACAGATGAAATTAGTATGTGAATGTGCCATTGCATAAGTCAGGATTTCTGTGGCCCGGCAGTGTAAAGTGAAAAGTTCTAAAAACAGTACAGTCAATTGCAAGTGAAGCCAGTGTTTCATTGTAGGTAAGCTTTCACAGAGTATAAGATACTAAGGAAAATAATTATCTAAATGGCAGAATACACCTTTTTGGAGTAAAATATGCATCTAACACAAAAGAGCTTTCATAAATACTGCAAACTAGGAAAAAAGCGTAAATTGAGGAATGAAGGTAGGGTAAGGTGATCTGTTTACCTCACATATGCATATTGAAATAAACAAGTGAAAAAAAATTCAGATGTTAGTTTATTTTCTGTAAGAGGACTGAATGCAATGACCAATAATTGTGGAAGGTAAAGATTGCTTAAGTGATGTATTTGCTGAGATTGACGCTACTGTGGTGATCTTTTTTTCTTTTATTCTCATAAAAGAGCCAAAGAGAAAATGTAACGCACCACTTTTCCAACAGGTTAAACAACGAACAACATATTAAACTTATTTATACAGTATGCATTTATGAAAATGCAGTGATTATATATAAATGAAACAGTAATAAACCTGCCATATCCCAGTATATAAGGCATACTTTTAATTGCAGGAGTTGAACACCATTTGCATTCCTTGTGTAACTTAACTTAGGGACAAATGTTACTGAAAGTAGAAAGTTGCAAGCAAAAAAAGATAAAAGAGAAAATAATGAAGAAATCTGTACTACTTCCAACCCTTTAATATAGCCTCCATATGAATGTATTATATTAAGCTTGCAAAAATTTAGTGAGTTTTACATTAACTCGGAATATAATACTGAATTTATATTACAGCTCTGTTAGTCAAGGTTCATTCATAAAAGGTGAAATTTCAGCTCTTTTTAAAGAGAATATATCTGTATCAACACAGGAACAAACTGTCAGGATTAGCTCCTCTGGAAGGTGTGTAATTAAATTCTATGGCTTAAACCAAATAAAGCAAACTTTGCTGCTGTGTATTTAGTTGTAGAAAAGTATTCTCAAATTTTTCGCAGACACACAACACTTTCTTTTTTGGCTGCCTGAGCCTGTCTGCCACTGGATAACATTTACATGAAAAGGAGGAGCATGGAAACCAGCAAGCAGGTGAGTGGGGAGGGACTGAAGCTAACCTCAGTGCCAGGTCTATCATTTATATAGTTTATTTACATATTAACATAAGTAAAATTCACTTGTAGTTAGTCTCATACACACACACACACACAAATAAAAAACATCCAACAGTAAACACTTAATGCAGCCTACAACAAAAACTGTAATGAAGTGATTCCCAAGCTGAGTCTGGGAGGACCAATGTGACTTATGTGTTTACAGAAATGACAAACATGAATTTCTACATATTAGTAGTAAGCATTTCTGTATTTTACATGGAGATACTTTAATGTTTTTATCTTTAAGATTTTCATCATTCTCATCATGATTTTCATTACAATTTTCCAGGTACCCTGACCATCATTCATTATTGAGCACGATAGTGAGTCTGATACTCAAGCGACTGCAGCCTTTTACCTTTCTGTATTGTCAGCCCTAGTGTCCAAATTATTCATTGTTAGTATTCGTTGTGAGAATGTAAGGGAGCAAAAAAAGACGTTTAAAAGGAAAATGGCAAAAACGAAATAAGTGCTATGGCAAACATTCTGATGTTTCTATATTATGAATTGTAAAACTCACATTACTTTGCCTTTTTGAATGCAAAATAATAGAAAAAAGACTAGCTAATTAAACAATAAAATCAATTCATGGTAAAATGACTGACCGATTGTGAAACAGGTTGGGATGAAAACCTGTAGTCACAGTGGTGCCGCAGGGCTGAACTCTGGAAACACTGATGTAATGTACTTAGATTTAAAAGTGAAAATATCAGTGCTATTTTAAAAAACGTCTGTAGCAAAAGAAAAATACATGCCTAGCTTTTATATAAGATCAAAGAGTTTCACATTACATGGGGGAAAACGGTCAAGAATGCCAATTTCTCCATCTGTCTGGAATTTTATTGAGCCTCTTGTTTGGCAATATGGGGAAAATATAAATTTAAGAGAATCAAGATTTCTTTCACACACTAATATGAGCCTATATACAGATAATGTATTATTTACTCATCTAAATGTTTAAAGGAAGTAATCAAGATTATCAGTTAATTTCCAGAAATATATAAACTCTTCATTAACTAAATTAAACCCACAAGTTAATCTGTATAAGGTGATAAATAGATTGCTACACTGTAAAAACTACCCTTCACTTTTAACCTTAGCAATATTATGTACTGTATCTGGGTATCAATATTTCTCTTGAGCTTTTAAACCAGCCAGTTAATTTTGATCCATTGGAAAAAATAAAACAATGACTTATTCCATTTGATGAATGTACTTAATTGCCTAATTAGAAGAATAGTTTAATTTAAAGTGATGAACTGCTTTAAAAATACTCAAAATTTTATGTAGTAAAGTACATGAAACTTTCATAAACAAACATTTCAAGCCAGCCATATGAGAAACACATGAAGAGATCTGAAACCTAAGAGTAAGATTTGTGCTATATAGCAGCAATAGCAAGAACATTTAGAAATTAAGATAAATCTATCGTACCTTAGAAAAAGCATTCAGACTGTTTGTCTTTTCTCAGACTTAATAGTTGTTATTGCTGCAAAATATTTAAATGTGGAGACTGAATACTAACATGAACAGCTTATTTCATTTTTTTCTATTTGCAATCGTTTTTCCTACATAAAACAATGTCAAATAAAAATAACAGTTTTGCTGCTTTGAAATAAAAAAATCACAGAGATAACTTCAGTGCAGGATTTGTTGTCTGATAAAATTAGACAAATGATCAAAGGTCTAAATAACTTTACAAGACAAATGTATATAGGAATATGTTTCCCTGTAACTGTAATAAATCATTTCTTGATCTGTGTGCTAATGCTTAAGGCAAAGCATATAATCAGATTTTCTACATATTATGAAATAAACTAAAGTTACATTTTAAGGTAAATTCCACCATAGGAATTACATGCTATACAGGTTCAAGCAAGTTTAGAAATGTACAAATAAATGTTTCAAAGCACCTATTGTCACTGATGTATATGCTTAAATATATAAAACGTTTACTGTGGAAACAATCACAATGCATGAATGACTGATTCTGTTTACTATACAGCTCACAAGATCTTATATTTTTACATGTCACAATAGCAACTACATATAAGGGATGTGTGTGATAAATGTTCCATGTACATTAAAGTACAGTATTATGATGGCATGATAGACCACTCCAGAGAGTCTTTCAAATATGCAGAAACAGTGTGGCCAGAGCCGAAAACCATCTAATGACCAATTGAACACTCTGATCCGTGAGGCTGGGTGCTTTTAATACACATATACTTCTCATACATACACACATATTTACATTTTAGCAATATATTGTAATCTAATACAAAAGTAAGGACTTGATAACTAAAACACACAAGCAGAGGAATCCTTCTATGCCACTGTAACAATCTGAGGACTGCAAATGAAGGAGCTTAGAAAGAATAATAAAAGGTTTTAACAGGTGCAATGTTGGTCAACAGAATATGTATTCCATGATTGGCATCTGACAGAAGATGATGAACAGAGGTAATGTTGGGCTAATAATATATTTACATTTTAGGCCTGCTCCCTTTACAACAAATACATTAAAAGGGCCAAGATGCTAAATACAAAGACAATGTCCAAGTATATAAAAGATACTAATCAATGCTATGCACCTAACAGACCTTATGACTTATCAAACTTGTGTACTAGATTAATTTCCTTTCAAATAATCAAAAAAACATTCACAATGGAAACAAATGTTGTGAGAATGCAGTCTTAATCAAATGCTGAGTCTGAATGAATCAGTAAGTGACATGAAAAGCAGCACCTTGAACCTATAGAGGATAAAGTCTTAAAGTATGTATGTTCACATTAAAGTAAAAACATCTTGTTTATTTTTAAATTGTGCCTGAAAATACATCTTTATAAACATCTTTATGATATTTTATTTTCGGCTTATGTACCTACATTTATTGTTGAGTCAATTTTATCTAATTACTGCATTTTTAATCTCAGTTGTAAAACAATTAAGAATAAGAGAGGAGTATATAGAAATAAAACATACACTGTAGTTGCTACTGAAACATTTTTAAAGCTACTATTGAGCAAGGCATTCACATCAAAGTGAATCTTTATTTGAAACAGACTTGTATTATCAGAAAGATTTCCAATACGGATTTAGAGTATAGCTGTGCCCATTACATCAAATTTACCAAATGATATTTAATCTGCCAAATTTTTACCTTTACCTAACAGCCAGCATAATCCAGTCTCACTCAAAAAGGGCTTATTTTATGGTAATGCCATATTATATTTTACTATTGCATTCACACTATTTTCTCTTCCTGTGCAGAAAAGCTGCCTTTGTCACTCAAGAGTACAATCATGACAGATGTTGCTTACATGTTCATTACACCTTAGAGACCTATGTTGGAGAAATTATACTAGTATTTCTGGTTTACCAGAGAACACCATGGAATAAAATGACATATGTTTCCTTACCTGAAATCTTTTACATAATTTTCCATTCATGGACCACTGAGACATTAATATGCAGAAATGCCACATTTGCACTCCCAGTAAACTTGCAGACTATTGTTGTTCTCCTTCTCTGTTTTACCAATAGGCAGGAAACACTGCAGCCTACACAAAACTCCTAAACACACTGGGATACTATGAACTTCACTCTTTGTATAAGCCATTACAATCCTTGGAAAACTAAAGCCTTCATCTTTATCATCCCATGGTCTAATGTTATGAGACTGCAAGCTTTGTCTAAAAATGTAACTAAATATAATTCTAAATTAGTACCTGAAGATATCTTGAGCCTATGAACATTCTTTTTTTAAAAAAGACACCACTGGAGTCAACATTCTGGCTGACGGAAATTTCTAGGAATTGCTTTCATTTGATGTTCCTGGCCGTCCTTTATGATATATAATGGTAATCCGTTTAGACACCCTGTGTTGTTAAGATATAATACCTTTTATTAACTACTGATTTGTTTATATGACCATATGTTGCTTGAAGGAGAGAAAGAGATAGGGGAAAAAAAACAAAACATCATGTTATAAAATTGATAATGTAAGTTTGTTCTGGTTTTCAGGGAATCAATGAAAATGTCTAGTTGAAACAAACAAGATTTGCTCTGAGAAGTCAACTGTTACAGTCAACTGTTGTTGCTGCTGGGGTGGAGGATTAACGTTATATATTGCTGTGCCACTTCTTCTGAATCTACCCAGCTACAGCACATGTTTGTCTCTGCCTGGCTTACTTGCTGTACCAGATGTATCAAGTTGGCAGCAAGCATAAAGACTGGTAGGTAATCTGTCTTAAAATCGTAGTAAAGAAATGATCTGATCCACTAAGAACAGCCTCGCTACTTTTAGATTTTCTGTCTACACACCTCCAGTGACAGGACTGCCACCTGAGTCTGTCTTGTGGTTCACAACCTTGCCTGACAGTAACACTGTACTCAACGTTGAAGAACGGCTGAAAAATGTACATTTACTGAAATTTGACATTTAAATTTTTTTTGGAAAATTTATGTCGGATAAGCAGTAATATGAACTACTAGCCAACCCGCAGCGTACCATATGCCGCATAATCAGGCCGGTTTTTTAATGATTTTTAAGCACAGGGAGAAAATTAACATTTGAAAAATCGGTAATGTAATAAATCAGCAAGAAAAGCAACATTGTAACAATGCACGGAACGAACCAACACACAATCGTCCGTGACTGAATTTCTCGTTCAGTATGCACTGCCTGCTCATGTGCCCACCTCCAACTCGGCACTTGAGTCGTTGTCGTCTTTGCACAGTCCAGATGCACCTGTGACTCACGTAGACTTTTCATTGCTCTGTGCGGTTGTGGCTGCTTTTCTATATATAATCCACCAATACACCTGACCACAGTAGTAGCGAGGTGGGGCTTCGTTGTTACTTTCACTTGGTTTTTCATGGTGGACACGGTCGGGTGTCGAAACCGAAAAGAATAATGAAAAGTCAACGTGGCTCAGATGTGCATGTGGACTCCTAGCACAGACGAAAGGGACTAACTGGGTGGTTGGTGAGTTTTTGCGTCCGGACACATGGGCAGGCAGTGTGAATGCCTAGAGAGCGAGGGTAGATGCGGGCCAGTGAAAAAGGAGTGTTGGTGGGCACGGAAACGTCTTTCGTGTTCCTGCAGGAGCATCTAAGAACACGCATGTTTGTCGCGGATGCGAATTGCTGTATGTAGCGTGTAAAACAGTTTGCTATGGTGCATGCGGTCGTGCGTCGTAACCGAAAACTCGGTTTTTAAAGACCGCTTACTTCATTGTGTTTTAACCTCAGTTGTAAAGGGTCGTTTTAAGGATCCCATGGGATACCCCTCACAAACCGTTTTACAAGCTGCATATGGCGATTCACCTCCGCGAGAAACATGCCTCTATGAACAGTCAACGTAGCTCGGTGGTGCACGTGGCCTCTATGACAGACGAATATAAATGACGCCGGTTTTTCTGTGTCGTCGCGTCCGAGTTGGTGGGCGTGGCTCTGCGAGTTGTCGTCATATCCAATGGTCTTGGAGTTGGTGGGCGTGGCTCCTTCCTGCGTGCGCCATAGGTGTCTTACTTGCCGGCAGCTTAGTGAATCCACGCCCCTTCTGGCGTGCTTTCCATGGGTGTCTTGCCTTTCCATGGGTGTCTTGCCTTAGTGAATTATATATATATAGATGTCTCCTTGCTTTAATTAGGGGAATGACAAAAAAAGAATTCTGCTGACTACTTCACATATAGAAATAAAGCAGCTGACGTTATGTCCTCTTTCTCTGATGAGGGGCACTGTGGCATCTCCTGGCGAGTTTTAAGACTTAAATTCATAGTCATTCCAGTCTGACCTGCATTTGGAACCTAGCTTATTTTCCAAAGGGAGACCCTAGAGGTATTACTAAATAAACAAACTCAACTGGATTCCTCTCAATTCAGTAAAGAAGCAAATAAGAAGTATAGAGAAGATGCCTCTTTGATGGAGTTCTATATTCATTTTAAACTAATTCAACATAATGCCAAACACAGACTACTGACTTTATAGTGTCCATTAGAGCAAGTATAAGCTAAAGTGTTTTAGCAGTTAGCCTCAACTGAAATTTGTATCCCTGATACATTTTGTTCAGTCCTTGCTCTTTGCCACCAGGTGTCTGATGTTTTTACACATCCTTCATTCTATATCAAAATCTCTTCCTTTCCTTTTGTAAAATATTTATATTGCACAAACAATTCCATCACTTGGTTTGAGCTCATGCAACTTTATAAGATTTAACAAAATTCCCCAGTGAATACTTGAGGATGGTACAAAATATTTCCTCTCCAAATTAAATCATCTTTGCCTCAGTGAAAGGCTTGCAAAACATTTTGGCCTAACTGGAGGAATTTACAGCCTTGCTGACATCTATGAAAAAGGGAAAGGTACTCATTTATTCAAACATCACAAAGACCTGCTGCTATGCCAAACTTTCCATCTCTCTCTCTACCTTAATAATATTGACATCAAATTATAGTTGAGGTATTTATGTTCAGCATGGAAAATTTTACTCATAAATGGATTTTGCCTGAACAGAACCAGTTTACATGTTCACACTTTTTATCAGATAATGTAAATCATCACATCCATGTCACTGATAAAGTCCAACTTTTTTAGGCCCTGATGCTGAAAAAACAGTTGTTTAATCTGGGAAAATGTAGATGCAAACTACAGTCAAAGGACAATTTTTGAGGTATATGCAACTTAATAACCCCTGTTTTCTTAATAAGAGGTATATTTCACTGTGCTATTGTGTCTATTTCAGCTATACTATGTTACTTGTACACAACACAGCACTTTCTGGTATTAATGCAGTAGTGATAGTAGGAGTATGTCACAAAAGTCCCTCAAGAATCCATTCTAAGCATTCTAAGACTATTATTCTTTCAAATTTACATTAAAAAGCAACATGTGAAGTTTTATGATGACTTAACATTATAGATCAAGGCCGTGTCGCAGGGCCGACAAGGAGGCTGGACGACCTGGGAGGGAGTCGTCAAGCGGAACATCAGTTGGTCGGATCTGTGGAGGATCCCACAGGCAAGGGTCAATTTCCTGATTCGTGCAACTTACGACACGCTTCCCTGTCCTCGCAACCTCAACCAGTGGTTTGGGAATGAGGAAAGTTGCGCACTCTGCAACGTGCCCAACGCAAGTCTCCAACACATCTTGTCAGGCTGCAAGATAGCATTTTCCCAGGGGCGCTACAGATGGCGCCACGACCAGGTCCTGAGGAAACTGGCTGAGGTGCTGGAGGGGTGTCGATAGGGCAGCACAGGACCACCACTATCAGAGGACTGTACCAGCTTCGTCACGGAAGGGGGGGGACAAAGTTACACCAGGCCAAGAGAGATGTCGAGGCCTTTTTCCCCCGACCAAGAATGGAACATGAGGGTTGACCTCAACAAACAGCTGAGGTTCCCCATGGAGATAACAACTACATCTCTCCGCCCTGATATTGTGGTGTGGTCCACCAAAGTAAGATCGGTGCACCTCATTGAGCTGACCGTTCCATCTGAAGGGGAGATAGAGGCCGCCTTCGAGTGCAAAAAGGCCAAGTACTCTGAGCTGGCTGAGGAGTGCAGGGAGGCCAGCTGGAAGACCACCATCTACCCAGTGGAGGTGGGATGCCGAGGGTATGTGGGGCTGTCAACCACACGCCTCCTGAGGGACGCAGGGGTGACTGGAAGGAACCTAAGAAAGGCCACTAAAGATCTGGCAGAAGAGGCAGAGAAAGGTAGCTTTTGGCTCTGGTTGAGGAGAAAGGACAGGAGCTGGGGAAAACCCCAATAACAGCTGCAGGGGGTGACAGGGAGACGTCCCTGTCACTGCTGCGCCACCAGGAGACGTTCTAGCGATTAAAGGAGCGAAACGTTGGTGAATGGTGGTTCCTAGCTGAAGACCCTGCAGCTGACCCATGGGCACCGGAGGAGGTGCGACAGGCAGAAATGCCAAGCAGGTTATACCACCTACCTGTACATCGACTAGGAATTTACAAGCCACAAAACAATTCAGTAAAACTTGAACAATTTACAATACTGTGATAAGTCCTGGAATGCATAATTTAGTATACACAAGTGCAATGTGCGTGGTAAGATGAACATTTACTGTATAAAAACAGAATATGAGTGTAATGTAGGACTCATTTACATTCAAATATATGATTGTTCATACTGGGCTAAAATAAATTTGCAATTTAAACTGAAGTACAAAATTGAAAACTCAAAAAAGCTGGCATGCAATCCAGGAAGAAACATAGGGTTCAAGAGCTGTTAGACAGCAATGCTACTGGCATAGCCAACATGGAGACCCCCAGTTCTTTGTAGAGTGTGAAGTCTTCCACAGTTTTTACATCATTACTCTAGTAGTTTAAAACATAATGGTCTCATATTTGTCAACAAAAACCTGTAAGCAGGAAAAATTGTGATTCCTTGTGCAAGGGTTTAATTAAACTAGTCTTTGTGTGTGTGGATGTATTTTTTTATATATAAATAACACATACAGTGATACCTTAAGATACGAGTTTAATTCGTTCCATGACCAAGCTCGTAAGTCAAAATTCTCGTATCTCAAATCAATTTTCCCTACTGAAATGAATTGAAATGAGATTAATTCGTGCCAGCCCCCAAATAACCACCCCAATTTTTTGTTAAATGTTTTCAACATAAAAAAATGAATTTATAATGAACAAATATTGTATACAAACAAAATAAAACCTACATAAAAGAGAATCTGAAGAAATAAACAGATATTGGCGAAGCCGATTAGCGTATTGTAATGTTTTTTTCTTTCGCTTCACTTTTGCTTAACTTAATTTTCTTTTTCACTATTTTTTTTCTTTTTTGCCACGCTTTGGTCACTTTCATTCGCAGGGTGTTTCAATAGGAACCTGTTCATGGAGCTTTGTTTAGTCCTCCCCTTTAGAATGTTTCTGAAATGAGTTAGGCAAGTGTCATGAAATAGCGCCACTGCATGATGAGTTTCTTTTCAATAGAGTCGAGCATTAGGCAAGTGTCATGAAATAGCGTCGCTGCATGAACAGTTTCTTTTCAGTAAAGTGAAGCGTTAGGCAAGTGTCATGAAATAGCGCCACTGCATGATGAGTTTCTTTTCAATAAAGTCAAGTGTTAGGCAAGTGTCATCAAATAGATGGCTCGTAACTCAAGATAAAAAAAACGACGTAGTGACGGCTCATCTCTCCAAAAACTTGTACGTTGGGGCACTCGTATCTCAAGGTACCACTGTGTGTGTGTGTATATATATATATATATATATATATTTTATTTATAGTATATATATAATAGGGGGTTAGCCCCCTGCTTGTTTTGCTCAACAATCTACATCTCACGTGGCGCTTCGAATATTTAAAAGCTTGTACAGCAGCTGTCCTACTCTTTGCCTTTTATTTCCTGCCCCGGGCGTGGTTAAATCTCTTGGCACAAAGTCTCGTCTCAGAGGATGTGAGTTCTTGATATTTTTTAGTTTATAATTTAAAAACGGAATAAGAATCTGAAAATCTAACATCATCACATTAAAGTTCGATAAATTCTGAAAAGAATGATAGCAAACATATATATGTAGGTTTTAAAATAAGCCCAATTTAAAGTGTGACAAAAAAGTGACATAAAAACATCACATAAAATCATTGCACAAAATCGTTCCACTTTTAGGCTTAGGAATTTATATGTATAGATATATTGATAGATATATATATATTAAATGGGCAATAACTCAGCTGAGATACTACCTGTTGGGCCGGGAATTCACCCTTGTCACGGACCATGCACCTTTACAGTGGATGGCCCTGCACAAGGAGTCGAACCTGCGGGTTACCAGGTGGTTTCTTGACCTCCAGCCGTACAAGTTTTTGCTTGTTCATCACCGTGGCACTCTTCACACCAACGCTGATGCTCTTTCTCGGGTTCACAACCTCTCGGTCAGGGCTTTTGGGTTTCCTTGTCACACACGTGCGTATGGGAGGCAGCTAAAGGGCTTGAGTAAGGGCGGTTCTCAGGCATACCGGGATGTGGCAGAGTGCACTGACTCTTTTTCTCCCTTGCCTGCAGACCATTCACGGGAGATTCCACCTGGCTCTCTTGACGTCACTTCCGGGACCGAGCCTATGGAAGGAGACCTTGCTGGCTCCAGCCCCTGTGATGTCACGTCCGTGCTCGAACCAATGGCTGAAGACCTTAATGAGCCCGACCCCTATGATCTCACTTCCTATCTTCCCCTTTAAAAGCCTGCACCTTTTCCCTATTCCCTCAGTTCTGTTCTGGACTCAGTTTTGTGCACATCAGTGCTGTATTCATTTGTTCGACTTTGCAGCCAGGAAACCAATTATACGGGTGGCTGCCCCAAACATTTCCATGACTCTGTGTCGAGTTTCTGACTATATATATGACTATATACGAGGGGGGACCCAAAAATAACCAGAATTTTGTTGTTGTTAGATTGGTACTTGTAGTATGTGGTTAGGCCGCTAGGGCGACCTAGTTACACTCCTCACAAGTCAGTCTGCCAAGTGCCATCAGTCTGGAAGGTTGTGCTTGTGTTCAGTGAATTTTGTAAAAGTAGTTTTGTGCAAGCGTCGTTTTTTTACGATGGCCGATTATCGTGAGCAACGCACGGCAGTGAAATTTTGTTTTCTTCTTGAAAAAAGTGTTGCAGAAACTATTGTTATTGAAACAGTATGACAACCCTGAACCACCCACCCTACTCACCGGATTTAGCTCCGTGTGATTTCTTTTTATTCCCTCGGATGAAAAAAGACTTGAAAGGAAGGCGTTTTGCTGACGTCGAAGAGGTAAAACAAGAAACGACCAGAGCATTAATGGGCATTACTTCAGACAAATTTAAAAAATGTTTCGAACAATGGAACAAGCGGTTAGATAAGTGTATTTGCGCCAATGGAGAGTACTTTGAAGGAGACTAATTGTAGTTTGTACAGAAAATTAAATTAAACACGTTTTAAAAATATTTCCAGTTATTTTTGGGTCCCCCCTCATATATATGGCAGTGAAAGTCTGTGACACGGCTTGCATAGCTAGGGTTCAACAAAGGAAGAAAAGGACTCAGACATCTTAAAATAGCTTTTAGTTCCTAAGATTTCAACAACCTACCAGGTGTCATCATTTGAAGAAAATGATTAGACATTCAGGAATCAAAGGCAATATATAGCAAATGAGGGGTGGAGAGAGGTGGATTAATAAAGTTGGGTTCGGAAGGTGTTCGGCATAAAGTCTTTTTTTATTATTTGGATGTTCTTTTTAACACTAAATATGTTGGATTCAAGTCCAAGTGTCTGTTAATTTTTTATTTTATTTATATGATGAACAAAAGAATCACCAGCGACTATTCTCCCATTCACCAGTAATGATTCAGTTTGAACTGAAAAGAATTAGATGTGAAGTTAATAAGCATCATGTATCACACTTTTGCACATAAGCTTTAAACATTTACATGTGAAATGAAAGACATTGATATCATGCATGTACTACAGCATATTTGTGCACACAAATTGATTCTTAACTCACTGAAAACAACAAAATGTTTACAAATAAGCCATTTCTAAGCAATGCAATAATGAAAGTGCTACTTACTATTTGGAAAATATGAGCATATAAGTCAGAATGATTTTACACAGCTACAAAACTCTTTGTCTTAATTATAATTTACTTCTGAAATAGCAGTTGCTGTATAGTAGTTCATTTCTGAAATACCTGTTACTACCGAGGAAAAGATCTAAAACACTGCAGTTTTTCAAGCATATTGACAATCTACCAGAAACACTAAGTAGGAGAATGACAGCCAACCCTGAGCTTTAATATTGCAAATGGAAAAAGAGAAAATAAAAAAAAAAATGTACTGTAGGCATGTTAGAAAAAAGGACAGGAGAACAATCTCGACAACATTTGATGGATGGAATAATAATAAAAATATTGCAGTTAAATTTCTCTCACACAAATTTTACTTAATAAAAAAAAATGTACATTCTTTATGTAAATTATCCATAGGTCCTTTTCCAGGGTTGGTTCTATATTGTGACTGCTGCACTAGTGTGAAACCACAAATTTTTGTATCTCCCTTTATTTACTGTTATTTTGATAGACAAGAAATGTTTGTTTTTTTTAGTTTTATTCTATGCTGAATCAACACCAAAAAGATTTCACCACACATGTAAACAGGAAACGTAAGTATTCATAAATGTAAAAACATATTTATTTGAGGGAGATGGTAGAGACTGTAAACCACTAAGGAAACAAAACATATTAATGTCTTGCTTAGTAACAGCTTACTTTGCCACAGTCCACTTAACAATAGATTTCCCTGACAAACAAAATAACCAGAAATCCATCTCTACCTGTTGGGGAGCCTTCCAGAACCTGTCCAATGTAAGGACCATCCTTAAAAATTGGTCTGTTGTCATTCTGATCAATAACTGCCACCTCTAGAGTAACAGGTCCTTCTAATGTTTTGCCACTGACATCTGTTGTCTCCACTTGCATCTATAGAGAAAGACAAAAAGGTGAATGTAATGTGACAGTCTATCAATGTCATTGCTAATTACTGTTGTTTTGTTTGTAAATTCTGTACAAGTGTTTGAAAATTAAGAACAACTTAATTGGCATTATTTAACTTATTATCCATACACTTGATGAATCCCACATCCAGTCAATTGTATTGTAGTTATGCCCTGGTTGAAACAAAAAAAAAAAAAAAAACTTTTGATTTTTTTAAATTATTTTTAAAAAATGACACTAAACAAAATCTCTCTTTAAGAATTATGATAAGAAAATATTTTCTAAGTGGAGGGAGAAATAATGAGAAACAGGGGCAGGAAAGTGGAATAAGTAAAGAAAATGATTACAAAGATTAAATAACCCAAAGAGAGAAGAAAAAAAAAAAACCCAACACATCTTTTTTTGACATGTACATTTACCATGCCACCTTAAACATGATAATATATACTAAACTTCTGGAAATTGCTTGAAGTTGGACTGATGTACAGTATTGGCATAAAAAGAAGTGGAACTGGAAATTTCATATACTGAATATCATCTGTACTGTATAGTTTGTTTTTTATTAATTTTTCATTTGTTTGTATACCTATTGTCAGGTTGCCATTGGTAACCATTATGAGGCAATTAGCAACCTGATTTACAAAAAATAATATCTCAATTAAAATCCTCCACCTGCGTCCTTGACCCAGTACCAACAAGGCTTTTCAAAGAAGTATCAGGCGTGCTAATTGATAATGTTCTGGACATAGTAAATTCGTCATTAGATACGGGGGTCTTCCCAGACTGTCTTAAGACTGCTGTAGTTAAACCCCTTCTTAAGAAACATAATCTTGACCCCTCGGCCCTTGAAAATTTTAGACCCATCTCTAACCTGCCTTTCTTAAGCAAAGTTCTGGAGAAAGCAGTCATTATGCAGTTAAATGACCACCTAAATAAACATGCTATTCTTGATAAATTTCAGTCGGGTTTTAGAATAAATCACAGCACAGAAACTGCACTCGTTAAAGTAGTAAATGACTTGCGGGTGAATGCAGACAGAGGCCATATATCGGTTCTCATCCTCTTAGATCTGAGTGCTGCATTTGACACTATTGATCATAATATTCTTAGAAATCGCCTTAGTCAATGGGTGGGCCTCTCTGGCAGTGTCTTAAATTGGTTTGAATCCTACCTGACAGGGAGAAAATTTTTTGTTAGTTGTGGTAATTACAACTCAAAGACACATGATATCCGATTTGGTGTTCCACAAGGCTCTATCCTGGGTCCGCTGTTATTCTCAATCTACATGCTTCCGTTAGGTCAGATTATCTCAGGGCACAACGTGAGCTACCACAGCTATGCTGATGACACACAGCTGTATTTATCAGTAGCACCTGATGACCCCGATTCTATTGACTCACTAACACAATGTCTGACTTGTATCTCAGAATGGATGAATAGTAACTTTCTCAAGTTAAATAAAGAGAAAACTGAAATCTTAGTGATTGGCAATAATGGATACAATGAGGCTATTAGAAATAAACTGGATACATTAGGATTAAAAGTCAAGACGGAGGTAAAAAGCTTAGGGGTAATTGTTGACTGTAATCTGAATTTTAAATCGCATATTAATCAGATCACTAGGACAGCATTTTTTCACTTAAGAAACATAAGTAAAGTTAGACCTCTTATATCACTGAAAGATGCTGAGAAATTAGTTCACGCGTTTGTTTTCAGTCGACTAGATTACTGTAACGCACTCCTCTCAGGACTACCCAAGAAAGACATAAATCGTTTGCAACTAGTGCAGAATGCAGCTGCTAGAATCCTAACTAGGAAAAGAAAATCCGAACACATTTCTCCAGTTCTGATGTCACTACACTGGTTACCTGTGTCATTCAGGATTGACTTTAAAATTCTGCTTATGGTTTATAAAGCCTTAAATAATCTCGCCCCTTCTTATATATTGGAATGTCTGACACCTTATATTCCAAATCGTAACCTCAGATCCTCAAATGAGTGTCTCCTTAGAATTCCAAGAACAAAACTTAAAAGAAGTGGTGAGGCGGCCTTCTGCTGCTATGCACCTAAAATCTGGAATAGCCTGCCAATAGGAATTCGTCAGGCTGATACGGTGGAGCACTTTAAAACACTGCTGAAAACACATTACTTTAACATGGCCTTTCTATAACTTCAATTTAACTTAATTTAACTTAATCCTGATACTCTATATGTTCAATTTCCTCATAATAACTATTCAGGGTAGCTCTACAACCCGTACTGACCCCTACTCTCTTCTCTGTTTCTTTTTCCGGTTTCTTTGTGGTGGTGGCCTGCGCCACCTCCACCTACTCAAAGCTTCATGATGCTCCAACAATGATGGATGGACTAAAAGGCAGAATTCTACGTGACCATCATCATCAAGCCTTTCCGTGAGAACCCTAAATCCAAAGAGGACTGTTTCATTTATGTTAGGTAGAATGCCCAGTGGGGACTGGGCGGTCTCATGGTCTGGAATCCCTACAGATTTTATTTTTTTTTTCTCCAGCCGTCTGGAGTTTTTATTTTGTTTTTTCTGTCCCCCCTGGCCATTGGACCTTACTCTTATTCGATGTTAATTAATGCTGATTTATTTTGTTTTCATATTGTGTTTATTTTTCTATTCTTTATTATGTAAAGCACTTTGAGCTACTGTTTGTATGAATATGTGCTATATAAATAAATGTTGTTGTTGTTGTTGTTGTTGTTTTTGGCCTTTGGCTGCGATTGATGCAACCACTTTAGTGAAACACCGGTTTTCAACAGTGAATTGGAATTGGCTGTTTTTTCCTCATTATGCATAATCAGCAGATCAGCATTTAACTTGACAATCACTTGTCAGTTTAACAAGTAAAATAAATTGTGTTTAAATTATGTGGGTAAATCAAATAATCAAAAAATAGTGTGATGACCTACTACTGTTGAAGGGTGTGTAAGCCAGTTGTTCACATAACATTAGTGTTAAATGTCTGCTTTATCTCTATGGTAACATTTCTGTCTTGTAATGAAAGCGACCCGAGTAGGAATCAAGCTGGGTGACTAACATGATGGGCTTAAAAATCTCAAAGGAATCCATGGCGGCTATTAAAGAGATCTGCTGTGTGGAAGTAAGCTGTAGTGTGTGAAGATGGAAGACATACAAACTGCAAACATATTCCAGAAAAAAATCAGCTGTGATGGAACTAAAAAAAAAAAACCATTACAGTAAAATACAGACTTTTGAAAACTTGTATTACATGTGAGTAAAAACTGCATTAATTTGACAGAAATTATTTTTCATTATTTCTTTTAAGTATGTAATATTAATAGAATTAAAGGGCAATATATTTTACTTGTAATTGGTATACAGTTATTTTGGTGCCAACGATGTCTGAACAGTTTTATATTAAGTTTATGGTGCTGATTAAGAATATGACTTTGGTTTTGCCAGATTGGCTCTAGTTTCTGAGATATTTAATAGTAAATTAATTAACACAACACGTTTGAAAAGCATTCAGAATTGCAAGAATATTTTTATTTTAGTTACAACTAGTAAGTAAATAGTCTGACATCATACAAAAAAGAAATTAAAAATATCTAACAGTAACAGGAAAAAAGTTATATATGATTTGATTAATTAATACAATATTATTTTAGTTATTAATTGTTATTAATGTCAATTAATGGTAAAATGCATTTGGTAAAATTGGAATTGTTCATGAGTTTACGAATCTGAGGACCATCAAAGATTCCAGCTTTTAGTTTTTCCATGCTCAGTCCAGGGAATGATCTACAAATGTACTTGAAGCAATTACCTGTTTTGTCCAAAGCCCTAACAAATTGCTTCATCAATCTTAGCTTATTATGAAGTGGTGGGAGAATGATTTTGTTCTTGTCCACCAGAGGCTTGTTGATGATATTTGCAGCACCAACAATCATTTCTTCCCTTGAAGGCCATGACACTTTTGTCCAATGATGTTGCTTTGCCCTGCTATCCCAAAGGCACATGAAGCATGGTATTTTGTGTATCCAGATTGCTGTCCAAGCAAGAAGTTCACCATCTTCAGATCAACACATATCGACCACTGATGTTCATGATAACGGATTTTCTGTAATACAGTTTTTACATTTTCATATTCTCCTTTAAGTTTTGTTGAGTGAGCAATGGGAAGAGACGCATAACGGTTACCATTGTGCAAGAGAACACATTTCAAGCTTCTAATGGAGCTGTCTACAAAAAGCCGCCAGTCTTCTGGTCGATATTCTGTTAGTCCCATTTGAAGTACAATTCCTGGGATATCATTGCAGTATACAAGTTCTTCCTCTTGGTTGAAATATGGGAGAAGCCTCTCTTCTCTTGTCCGATAGGCTGTAATTTTAACTTCTGCCTTCATAAGATGTCGTTCATTAAGTCTGGACGGTAAAAGTTCAGATGCTTGCTTGGACAGATGTAAGTCTCGAATCAGGTCATTGAGTTCTTTTTGGCTTAATGGTTAAGGCATCGAAGAGCTTCCCTCAAATTCACTTCCACTGCTACTACTTGCCATACACTCCAATCCCTGCCTTTCTTCAGAGTCTGACAGTGGCTGGTCTGGTTGTCTGGTAAACACTGGTATGGGAACATCATTGCCATGTGGAACTAGTCGTCTTGCTGAAATCAGGATAATCCCACCGAGTTTTCTTGTAACGATTAAAGCCTTTAATATTTACAACACAAAAATAACAATCATCATGGTGGTTTTTCGGTTCTCTCCATACCATTGGCACACCAAAGTTTAAACTTTTTCTTTCACCTTTTGTCCACTGTCGTAGGTGCTCCACACATGATTTGCAAACCATATTTGGAGCCCAAGACTTATCCTGGTCTCCAAGCTGTACTCCAAAATAAGCCAGGTATACTCGATGCACGAAGTCTGTGATATTTCTTCTTTGTTTTTCAACCATGTACTCTCCACAGATGTAGCAGAATACATCAGGATTGTTGATGCAGGCTTTTCTTGATGAAGTCATAATTTTTACATGTATTTATATACTTATTAAGACAAAACTTTTTGGGTATAAAACAAGACTGGGCTGACAAACTTATACTGTAGCTGATTTCTTTCCTCTGCAAATTCACAGTTGAATTCTGGCTTTAAAAATTCACTTTTATAGCATTGTAGGCCTACAAATTGAAATACAAAATTATATGGGATATTTCATTACCTAAGACACTGTTAAAGAGTCAAAAGACAGACCAAAAGCTATTGCATTTGTTATCACACACAAGTTGCATTGGGGGAATGCATTATTTTCATGGATGTCCATTATCTCAAAAACTAGAACCAATTCAGCAAAAGTAATGGTTTTTTGAATTCAGCACTCTCAAAATACCCTAAATCCATTCAAAAAACCTTGGCTCCTGAAAAAAAATGTTTTTTTTTTTTTGTAGACCTGTGATTTCTTTTTATTTGAACGAAAGATACATGGATTGATGTTTTAGAAATGCAGTAAAGTGTTGGCACATAGACTTATCTTGCTCAACTAACTCTCCTATTCTAAGTCAGTGGGTAACTGATGTTATATACTATTTGAAACTGGAAAAAATCAAATTCGCACTTAGAGGATCTGTGCAGAACCTTTTCAAAACCTGGCAGGATCTAATCAATAACATTTTAGAATAAGCTTTTAAAGCACTGTGGAAGCAGATTCTGTCCACTTTTTCTTTTCTTTTTTTTTCTTCTCCATTTATTTTTATTAACTTATTAATTCATCTCTTTACTTATTTTTACTAGCTTTAAGTTTTACTCTGCTGGCTTAGCTCTCTTTCTCAGGGGTGGTGGTTGATTTGTTTAAAAAAAAATGCAGTAAAGCTGGGGTGTCAGACTCACCATTTTAATACAGCCCACTTCATCAATATTCAAAACAAGTTTCATACTGCTGACAATGACCGTTAGTCTTCTCAAAGAAATCCTTCATCTTGCATTACATACTTTATACTTGTACAGATTCTGTTCATAAATAATTCACATTTACACACATATATCTGCTTAGTACTGTACACTATAACAGCTAGCTGTATTTACAATGAAAACTGAGTGCTCAACAAGAAAACTTAAAAAAGGTGACACACCACACTGCCATGAAGAATTTCAGTGTTTTTCTATATGTGATAGTCTCATGAAGGTCACACATTGCTGCCACTCCATCACTTTTTAAAACTGCACAGGTTTCAGGGTCAGTCATCCTTTCACAGCTTACCTGACTGCTGCCATTGTCCTACACAACCCTTTGGTCTTTTCACTAGATGCAACATATTTGTATGTGGATAGAAAAAGCCTATGTATTTCCCCTCTTGTTAAACTTGATTACTAGCTGAATCATGACAAATGGTAATGCAGGTGTAAATGGTTGTACTTTTCTTTAGCCAATAAATTCTTGCCTGTGTCCAGATTTCTTCTTTTACTTGATTTTATGTGGTGACCTAAATACTTACATAAAACCTTTATGGGTGGTCTTCCAAATCCCAGGATGCAAAGTGCTCATGTTCATAGAGTCACTTCTTATGCTGAATGTCTTTTGGTGCAGTTTCGTAGTTTCCTTTTTAGTTTGTTTTCCAAACTAATTTGAACGTTGATGCAGGTTTTGGATACATATGTGTGTCTTGGTTTCATCCTTTATTTTGCAACCAATCATTTTGAAACACAATAATGTTTGTAACCATTATGAATCCTGACTGTATTTGACCTCACCACATGGGGGGAGGGGGGGGGGGAATAATAATACTCCCAAAGCTGGGTTTGTGCCTAACCTCTGAACTGATCGGCACACACTTTATAACACTATCATTTCTTGATCTGCATATTTAATATTAAGTACTTTATATATATAAGACGAGGGACATTCAAAAAGTTTCCACACTTTAATATTTTTGTTGGAAACAGTGAAGGCAGGAGGAGTAGTAATTGGGCATTAACAAGTTGGTACGACACTGGGAAAATTGCATCGCAAACAAAGGTTATTTTGGAAATTCTTATTAGAGTTAAAAAAAAAAAAAAGTATGGAAACTTTTTGAACATTCCTCATATATTATGCGTGTTTTATATTACTATAATTATTATTCTATAATAGTAATAACAATCTGTCATGTGTGTCATATACACATACATACACACACACACACAGAAACACTTTCTTAATAATCACTTCATTCCCAATAGCCATATCAATGGCGAGCAAACTAGGCCAGACAATGGATTTAAAAGAATTCTGCTATGTTTTTAAATATGAAATTATGAATAAAGCTAGTTTGGGTTTTAATGATTTGAATTTTTATAAGCAATTAACCTATATACTGTATTACCTTTATATTGTTATATTGAAATAGTTTGCATAGTTGTTAAATAGAATGCCAAGTCAAACTTACATTCCTTTACCTTATATCTGTAGTAAACTACTAGTCTTCCACTGCATCATTTACTAAACATTTTGAAATTCATTAAAACTAACACATACCTATAGTCCACATAAAATGCATATATGAATATGAATATACCGATCAGTTCATAATCCATATAACACAACGTCAACTAGCCAAATCACATGTGTTTCTTGCAAGAGTTCTGCTTTCTAGAAAACAGATAAAGAAATCTCATGAAAATGTTCATTTCTAAGATTTTTTTTATTTTATTTTAGGACTGGAATGAATTTTAACATGTTTTTGTACGTGCTATAATGTAACCTGGCCAACATATATCTATGTTAATTTTTACAATAACTGGTACATTTTATGCCATATCAGTAATTTGAATTCCTCACTGAAGAAATAATTCTGGTTTATAAAAGGTGCATTTTTTTCCCAGTGACCATAAAATATTGCATTGATTACACTGGAACTACCCTCACACACAGTATTAAAAGGATCTTTTAAATGTCTCTCCATTACCTGCCTATACCAACATAACTATTTCTGACCTCATAAATATTTGGTTTGTTTTTATATCACATATACACAGCAGTAGGATTAATGTTTGTGGTGTAATAAAAACAAAATGCCACATACAAAAACAACACTCCATACTCTCCACCATATCCATATCAAAATAAGCTACCAATGATATAAACAGGCTATAGTGTTACATTGTCCAAATCATTTATCAAATAAGAATACAGTTAACGTCTTTTTAAAATAAAAAAGTCTTAATTAGGCAACAAGATTTATTAAGAAAAATAATTTCTAGTGATTGTTTTCTATTGCTATCCATTATTAAACTTCCTTTGTTTACATAAAACCCTGTTTTTGAGTACCTTGCTGTCTGATATAACATTGTTTCATAGTGTCACTGGTTTCATATTTAGTTTTGATAGAATGCAACATAGTAAAAAAAAAAGTTAAACTATTTTCATTGTAAAGTTAACTTTATGACCACTGGCCTCTCCGACCTTTTGTCCTTTCTATTATTAATCAGAGTACTGAAGACACAGACTTTCTAATTTACTGTAATTTTCATTTTACCATGTTTTGACTGTATCCCCAGCTTACTCAAAGTGAACAGACAACTTTTTAAGCACAACCTACTGCTTTAGTTTTTGCAATTTAAGAGGTCTATCTTGCATTTTCAGCTTCAGGCAAGATTTCATGATGTCTCCCATTGGACCCATAATGTTGGTGTTATGTACCTCATCTTTTTCTACATGACTGACTTGCTCTGGTCCCCAATGTAATATTTTCAGGAAGAAGCAAGAAAGAGTTAACCAGTGCAGTTCTGCGTTGATGGCAAACAACTGCACAACCAATCAACATTTTATAAGCATATATCATGGATGTCTCATGTTATATCTCAAGTGGAATACTTTGTGAATAACCTGTCAGGCAGTCAGTTAAAATTTAACACCCTGTAAGAAAGTTCATCATAATTTAACTTCTCTTTACTTTATAGTTGTTGTACAAATTAGTTGTCGGCTTACTGAAGTGTCGCGAGGTGCCTGAGAGAGCTGATGCTGCTTTTAAACAATAGGCCGTCAAAATAATCTTACAAACATTTTATAAGTACCTTAAAAGATTCCTGTCAGCAATTTTCAGAAAATAAAACATTTGAAAACCGAAGCTCATATCTCAAATAAGGTTCATTAAAATATATTAAGGTACTATTTATTACGGTTAGTTCTCCGTAGGACCAGTTTAAATAAATGCAAACTGCAGGTTTGCTCTGTTAATCTCACCAAGAAGTGATCAACCTGGAACATAACTGTTGCATTTCCACTTCCAGTTCTCACTACCACTACTTAAGAGTTTGAAGTTGCAAAGAAAGTCAGTTTTCGCTAAATAAAATAATAATAAAATCAGCCCTTTTATGAAAATGCATTTAGAAATATCCTATTAAAAATAATTCTAAAAGACAATACTGAAAAAACATAAAACTATATACCTGTATATATATATATTTTTTTTTCTTTTGTAGTCTTTCACTCCTATGAGATGCATTAGGAATGCATTTTGTATATTGAATTTGACATGATCTCCTAGAAACATTCTCTCATTTTCAAAAACTACTACTACATTTGTTTAATCATTCAACAGCAAACAAATACATTTTTTAAGAATGTACTGCATAAATTTGACTTAATTATTTACACAGAAACAGATGTATGGATTGGTTTATCAAAGCTTGAAAGTCCTATACCAAAATTTGAAGACTTCACCCTATTATAGTTTGACACTATTATTAATTACAGACAACTAAAACAAATATATTGAATAGCCTAACTAAGAGGCATATGTTTTACAATTCAGTATTGAAGCATTGAAGGTAATAAAACTGGAACAATTAGTACAATGCAGGGGGAAAATTGAAAATAAATGTTATCTGCTTTCCTTTGCTCAAATGGCACAGTAATCTAAACTGATTCTGCATATCACACATTAAATAGCACTTTTTTCCATATACTTTTAAAATAAATGTCAATTTACTTAAAAAAAAGTTAACAAAAGTTACACTGTATAAACTTCAGCCAATTGGTCGAACCCATGACCTTCTAAATATGAGTTGATCTGAAACAAATGGTATATTACTTATCATACTCTGCCTGCTTCCCTGTTAACTTTACCTATATTCCCACATTTTCATTTATTCTGATGCATTTGCAGCATTGCCTTGCTCATGAGGAGGAAGTCTGAATTGTCCATGGGACATGTATTTCATGTAAGTGTTGATGTAACAAATTCAAGTCTCTTAAAATCAATCTACCAATGCTCCAGGGAGCACACATTTAAAAATTCAATAGCAGCTGCAAGGAAATTAGTTAGTGTGAGAACTTGCTTAATATAATTTCTTAAATGTTTAGGGGTTTATAAGTTTATGTAGCTTTATTTTCTGCATTACAAATATCTAAAGCCAATAAATTATCTGGAATCCCACTGCTGAAGCTGAATATTGCCCCTGTGAAAAGAAGGTAATCAATGATTCTGAAATCAGTGTAAAGCACTAAAATTATGAAAACATTTTTTTACCGGTAGGCAGTGGGTGGAGCAGAAGTTAGCTGTGCTGCCTTGTGGTTCCCTAGAATAGGATTGTTTTTTTTGTTTTCTCATTTTTTTCTTAACGTTAACATGATTTTCTTTTAATGCTAGCATGAGTTTCTCAAGATACTCTGGTTTCCTCTCCCATACCAAAGACATATCTTTAAGGTTTATTGTTGACTTCATACTGGCCAAGTATTAATGTGAATAAATGGACTTTTGTCTGTTTAAAAAAAAAAACAAAAAAAAAAAAACAAAACAAAGGCCTCATCGAGGGTATGAATTTTGCCAATCTTTCAAAAATCCAAGGACAGGTTCTAGTCCTCATTGACTCTATAATAAACACAGTTATATATAATAAAACAAAACAAAAAAATTGCTGCATAATCCCCTAAATCTAAATTCACATTTTGCTTAGGTCCATCTGTACAGATTTTGCAGACTCTTGGCACCTTGCTAATGTGCTTAATTTAAAATGGCATAAATAATTAATCTCAACAAAATTCATTTTACATATAAATATAATTTGTATGAAAGAAAATAATGCAGATAGCTTTGATAAATTAAATAGTAAAATAATATATTTAATGAAAACTAGCAGGTACTAAAAAATGTATTTCTTATCAAATGTAAAGTTGAAACTAAAGAGTAAAGAAATAAATTCCTGCAGTTGAAAACTACAGATACTGTTTTACATAAGACAAAGAGCATATTGCTGAAAACAACAATCAGTAATAATTACACTATTTTGTTTTGGGGTTGTTGACTTACAAAATAAAATGATTCAGGTGAATGTGGAAAGGCACAAAGAAAACCAACTTTATGTTTCATAACAATAGGATTACTATTTTGAACTGGAATTTGGCTTAACAGTTGTGATGCAACTTCTTTCTTTTTTTTTTTATAGCTGCAAGATTAGTGTTTCCAATTTTTCCATATCAAATCTTAGATTATTCATAATTCTATATTGTTATAGTAAACAGTCTCTACTAAAGGAAGCAGGAACATTTCCAATACATGTAAACATGGATTTTTCTGAGGAAAGTTACCACTTCATTTATTTATATATATATATACATTTTAATAATAATGTAACATGATTGACAATATAATTGTTTAGTCATTGTCATGAGTGTTGCTGGCATATATATAAATATATATATATATATATATATATATATATATATATATATATATAATTAGGAGATCCGGGTTTGTATGTTCTCTTTGTGTCTGCGTGGGTTTCCTCCGGGTGCTTTGGTTTCCTCCCTCAGTCCAAAGACATGTAGGTTAGGTGCATTGGCAATTCTAAATTGTCCCTAGTGTGATTCTAAATTGTCTCTAGTGTGCTTGGTGTGTGTGTGCGGTGCTGGTGTCCTGCCCAGGGTGTGTTTCCTGCCTTGTGCCCTGTGTTGGCTGGGATTGGCTCCAGCAGACCCCCGTGACCCTGTAGTTGGGATATAGCGGCTTGGATAATGGATGGATGGATGGATGGATGCATATTATATATATGGAAGCAAAGGTTTTTGATATGGTTTGCATATTTGTAGTTGGAGATTCACAGGGGGAGAGAATGAATCATCCATCATAAAGTAGTTTTTATTCCTGAGCTTTCAGCTTCAGCCAGGAGCCATCATTAGAGGATGATTAGACATACAAGAATCAAAGACAATATATAGTATAATTAAGTGGGAGGGGTAGGGGGGTAGGTGAGTATGTGTGTGGGGGGGAGGGGAGGTAATGAGGTGGGGTTAGGAGGGTGTTGGTCTTAAAGTTTTATTTATTATGAGGATTTTCTTCTTCTTAAGTTTGCATATGTTGGGTTCATGTCCAAATGTCTATTAATGGCTTTTTTGTAGACGACACATTTGTCATATTAAAAAACGACCAGCTGAATGATTTCTACAACCACATCAACACAATATTCCCTGCAATCCAATTCACCATGGAAAAAGAAACAAACCGATGCATCAGTTTTCTGGACATCTCCATTGAAAGAAGTAATGACTCCACCCTGATTACAAGTCTCTACCGTAAGGAATGCTACTCAGACAAGATATTACACTTCGCCAGCAATCACCCAGCATCTCTCAAACGGAGCTGTATTAAGACTTTATTCAGAAGAATTCACACCCATTGTAATAGGAAGGAGACAAAAACAAACGAAAGACGCTAACTTTTCCATCTCTTCTCTTCAAACGGCTACTCAAAGACATTCATTACACAATGCCTACACAGGAGACGCCAGACAACCCAGCAAACAGTTGACTCCAATCTGACCACCCCCCTATCCCACCTGGCACACACTTCCTTATCATCAGAAGTGTCAGAAGGTGCAGCACGTATCCTGTCAAAATCAAGTATCAGAATAGCACACAAACCTACGAACAATCTGCGCCCTTTTTAATGCCAAAAACAAAAAATCGGCAGCAGAGACACGAAACGCAGTTTATAGCATTCCATGCAGTTCTTGCCCAGCGGTATTCATAGAACATACATCAAAAAGAATCGCAACACGTATACAGGAGCATCAAAACGGCGTCAGAAGGAAGGACTCATGATCACTGATTTATACTTACACAAATTCAACCGGACATACATTTAACTGGGACAATGTACAAGTAAGATTTAAGGCCAGTACTAAAAGTGCCAGAGAGCTGGCTGAATCTTGGCTATCAAATGAAAATGCCACTAACAGACATTTGAACAACCCCCCCCCAATGCCCCCCCCCCCCCCCCGCACATACTCACCTACTCCCCCCTATTTAATTGTACTATATATTGCCTTTGATTCTTCTATGTCTAATCATTATCCTCTGATGACGGCTCCTGGCAGGAGCTGAAAGCTCAGGAATAAAAACTACTTTATGATACATGATTCATTCTCTCACTCTGTGAATCTCCATATATATAATACTTCATTTAATATAAACTATTAATTTGTTCACTCATTCAAATTCACATGGTAAATTAAAACAATTGCAAGTTCATATTTAGATGCACTGTGAAATAAAAATAAAGGATTTATTACTATTTACAAGGTATTTCTTTCTTCTTGATGGAAGAAGAATGTGCAAAGCATCCGCACAAATGCATGGGAGTTGTGACTTCAAACAATGGAATGAGCCAGGGGTATGCCTGCACAGGGGTAAGCCTGGCAGACTTGTCTCTAGCCCTCAGGGTTACTTAAAATACCACTGCACCATCACAATGCAAAACTACCATATACAGTATACTTGCGGATAAGTTGGGACTTGATTTTACTGTATAATTTATGGTATTTTATAATGTCAGTCGTATAAGTCGAATGCGGAAAACTCACGCTATTGGTCCAAGAGATTATGATATGCTAATGCCCACCTGAGAGAGTAACCACGGAACACACTGCCTTTTTTTTTTTTTTCCTATGTATTGTGCCTACATGACCACATGGTAATACCTGAACTATTCCAAACCAACGTTTGCACTGATTTGTGTATCTCACACCCTCATACACCTTTATCGTAAGAGCATCCCTTATCTATGGTGCAGCATTTAATCAGAAGAAAATATGAAGATGGCTTTAAATTAAACATTGTTGAAGTAGCGAAAGAAATTGGTAACTGCGCTGCTGCAACAAAATTCAATACATCTGAGAAACTGATGAGAGATTGGAGGAGGCAAGATGATGTAAAACAAAAAAATGTGTCGCATTTTTGAACAGGCATATAAGTCGGGGTCTGATACTAATTCAGCGTGAGCAGCAGCACTCAATTAAACTGAATAAAAAAAAAAAAATTGACGGTGAGATACAAAGAAAGCAGATTCACCAGCGTTTGTGTGTCAGCTTTTATCCCTCCAGATCAGAGAATGACCAGTTCCATTGCCTCAAAACACCACTCACATCTACAGTTATTCCCAGTTTCAAATAAAAACTAACAGCATCAGATCCCTGGGTGGAGGGGCGGTAGTATGTATTGTGATCGTGAGTAAGAGAGTAAAAGTGAAAAAAAAAAAAAAAAAGGTAACTTTTACAAGTACAGTACTATAAATGTACACGGTCTGTTACAGACTCAAACCAAATGTATGTGTGTACTGTATAATATTAACAATAAGAGCAGCTCACTACTAAAATCAGCAAATACAGGAGGCAGAGGGGATCGAACCAGTGGCCTCTAGATTACAAGTCAGCAAATCTTACCTCTATGCCACAGAAGATGTTGTATTGTCCTTGAACCTTTTGTGAAAGTGTTTATTTGATCTTTGGACTTCAGGCTTCACACATTCTATAGTTTATGCCTACATTTTGTAACATTTATTACTAAAATATGAAAACGTCTCTGTTTTAACAATGTGTTTACACAGATTACTGTAGAAACGGAACATGCATGAAATACATGTGCTCCAAATAACAATCTGTTATTTCCACTCTAAAACTCCAGCAGTTCACTCCCAGATAATCAAACAAAGCATGAGCTAGGAGAAGTTCATGCACGTTCTAAGTCAGTGGGGGGATGGAATAGCAGGCTGCTTGCTGCTTGTCTTAATCGGCACATTTACAGGACAAAAGACACTGACGGACAGGTGCGAACGGATTTAAGGTGGGCCGGATTTACGAGATTTCTTGTAATTCTAGTGTTAACTGCTTTTATCACTGAAATAACTCATTCACCATGAGCCACACACATATAGTCATCCAGTGAACAAGAGCTAATGACGGAGGGGGAGTGTCTACACTGTACTTGTGATGACAAGACAAGCTGAACACAGGCACATAAAGCATGTGAAGAGGAAAGTAGTTTAATGTCTGACAATATTTACAATTCTTCAGAAATGCACAGTGACACAATGATTGATTCTATTTCTAGTGATAGGGAAGCACACCAACATGATGATTTTGCTCAACAAGTAAATTATGATGCAGCTTCTTAATGTGTGTGATATCCTAATGCAGTGTTTCCCAACCTCGGTCCTGGGGATACACTGTGGCTGTGAAATAAAAATAAAAGATTTATTACTATTTACAAGGTATTTCTTTCTTCTTGATGAAAGAAGAATGTGCAAAGCATCTGCACAAATGCATGGGAGTTGTGACTTCAAACAATGGAATGAGCCAGGCGTATGCCTGCACTTCAGGGCATGGCTAATATGTGCCCCAAGACTGGCACTCTCTCGGCACAATGACCTATATTTTATTTACTTATTACTGGTTTGTTGCCTTTTTTAAAATTTTGTTTGTGGCATTCGTACTGTCTGTGTTGTTTGTTGTTTGAGGTACAGAGGTGCAGTGATTAGCACTGCTGCCTCATAGCTAAGGTCCTCACATATCTGGGCACAATAATCAATCCAGCACATATACATCCTTGTCCAAATTAATTGAAACAAACTCTGAAGACAACAAGAACATTTATTTATATAGCATGTTTTCATACAAATTATATAGCTAAAAGTGCTTTACTAGATGAAGAAAGAAAAAAGAAAAACATAAAAATAAGGTAAGGCAATACTAAAAAAGAAAGAATAAAGTAAGGTTTGGTGGCCAGGAGGACAGAAAAAAAAAAAAAAAAACTCCAGAGGGCTGGGGGAAAAAAAAACACAATCTGCAGGGGTTCCAGGCCATGAGACTGCCCAGCACCCATTGGGCATTCTACCTAACATAAATGACCTCAATCAATACTCATGGTTTTTAGGCTTCACATGGAAGCAATAGATGATGGTCATGTGGACATCTGGCCTTTAATCCATCATTGTAGGGACTGTATGGTGTTTTGATCATGTGGTGGTGGCACAGATTGCTACCACAGAAAACCAGAAAAAACAAAAATATAATACAATTTATTTTTGTATAGCCCAAAATCACATAAGGAGTGTCACAATGGACTTGAACAGACCCTGTCTTTTGACAGCCCCAATTCTGGACTCTCTTAAGACAAAAAAAACCCTTGTTAAGGGAAAAAATGGAAGATATCTTGGGAAAGGCAATTCGAAGAGAAACCCTTTTACAGGTAGGTTGGGCAAGTAGTATGTCAAAAAAGGGGTAAATACAATACACAGAACAGAACACAAGCAATCCTCTATACAATACGACAGAACAATAATAATATTACAAGTACAGAGCAAAATGCAAGAGTAGATGATATCACATAATACAAATTGTTTGGAGTCCTGGAGACCTCGCCATCAAGCTGCCTCCTCTCTACTGGCCATTCCACAGCTGAGTCAGTGTTGGGCCGGCCAATAGGATAAAAGGACTCTTCTATCTAGTGCTCCTCCGTCAGAGCTGACTTTTCCTTAGGCAGGCAGACAACCTGTTTTGCTCAATTTGTTTATTAAGAATAATATTCATATACTCACATCAGTACATGATATGACCCCCTTGACTGTTGAGGAGCATCTGGATGTAATTTGGCATGGAAGCTACTAATTTTGAACAGTCTTGGAGGACTTTGGGGTCTCTGTATCAAACTTGAATTAGGGCCTGGATCACCTTCTCCTTGGTTGTGCAGTCCATTCCAAGAAGTCGTTGCTTACAAACAGACCACAAATTATCAATTGGTTTCAGATTAGTAGAGTTTCTATTTAACTACAGTATGTCCATTTAATTCTCACTGAAAAATGTCTTCAGTTTTCACACGTGGCATGGGACCATGTGAGCATATGAATATTACTCATAATAAAAAAAAATGAGCAAAACTGATTTTTTTTGTTTTCAGAGCTTGTTTCAAGAAGATCAAAAGAACAGACAGCCTTCCCGCACAAGTGTGGAGACAGAAAGTGACCACAAGGCTAGGTCAGTGGCCAGTTTTAAATGTTCCCCGTATCAACCATCGGGCAACAGACATGTTATGTATACACAAAGACACTGCTCAAAAAAATAAAGGGAACACTTAATCATCACAGTCTAACAGCTGATCAACTAAGCTTCAGAGATATCAATCTGTCCAGTTAAGAAGCATAAGTGATTGTGAAAGAACTTCACCTGCTTTGCTACAAATGAAAGTGACAACAGGTACACTGGAGAAGCAACAGCAAGACACAACCCAATATATATATATTGCTGTGATGGGCAGTCCAGACATAGTTCCAGCCTTGCATCTGATGCTCGCTTTATAGGCTCAGGTTGAACAGAGTTAGAAAATGGATGGACTGATATAAATATTGCTCATAATATCAGTTGTGCTGTTTCTGTCTTTTTATGACTGTTCATTCACCTCGTCAATTTCCACTCCGTGATCATGGATTGTTTGCTGTTCTTGTGTAGTGCCTATTCAAGACTCAGCCATTCCTAAGCTTTGGCACTACATACCTCTTTTTCAGTGGTTCCTTCAGTTCAGCTAGGTGGGGCCTGAACAGTAATTAAAGGTCAGGAGCCCCCTAACCCTTCAGTCAGCTTCATGGTTTTACTGATCATTTCTGTCAGAACACAGTAGAATCTATTTTCAAAATTTTAATAACTTGTCAGGCCTGTAGGTGGCAAAATTGTGTTTATAAACTTTCTCTGACTGAGGTTGCATCAGCAATTAAGATAGTATCAGAAATCAACATGACTGATACAAAATGATAAACCCCTGTATGGGAGTTATTTTAATACAACAATGAAAGGGTTGATTGTAAGGACACTGCCTTGGAGCAGCAAATGTTTTGTGGTGTTGGCATTAAGAGTAAAAACCATGGAAACCTTAAAATTCACCTATAGAGTCATCACAAATTAGCCTAAGTCCTGTTTCTAGGCAAAGAAAAAGAAAGGTTAAAGAGTGCCAACAATAAGAGTGCATATGCTCACATAGTGCAAGAAATCAAACATCAATATCATTTTTGCATAGGACAGTAGCTTGTGGAACAAACTCAGCTGAACTCAAAAAAAAAAGAAACCACAAAGAAGAAGAATTTGTTCATCTGTGTGACATGCCATGGTTCAGAAAAAGTGGTAATTTTCTTTACTTTGAATGTTCTGCAAGAGTAAAAGTCGTGGTGCAGAAAAGTGAATTGTGTAATGGAGAAAATAGTATTCCTCTCTTTTACATTTTAAAAATTAGTCTATTTTTGCCATTTGTTGTTCAATATTTTCCAGTTAAATTTATACAGAATTGCTTATATTTGGTATCTGGTTTTGTTATTGCTTGTTTATAACAGGGTTTACCTCTAGGCCAGAGATACTCAAGTGGTGTCTTTCCACATTTTAAAATTAAAAGCACTTAACACTGTCAAATTTCAACAGATCTCATTTTCAGTTCTACTTAGTTATCAATATCAAGAAGAAACACCATCACCCTGGTTACACACAAATGGAGGTGGAGGTTAAAAACAAAAAGAAAAAAAAAAAGACATGCATATATATTGCATTCACCTGGCAAGTATACTGTTCAGCACGTGTGCTTTCCCAAAATGAATGTTAAACATAGAAATCTTGATAAAAATAGGTATTTTAATTCAAACTGGATGAATGACTATGCCTTTATTTACCAGTACACACAAATGTCTAATCTCTGTTTAATTTTTGGAATGACTGCGACTGTACTTAAGGCTGACAAAATTAAATCCCATTTTAGTACTTTAACATTGCCTTTCCTAATGGCAGCTCTGCCAGAAATGAAAAGAAATGAGTATTTAAAAACAGGGTATACCTTGTCTGCATCAATTTTCACCAGTGCTACAATGGTTGCCCAGAAGGCCATGGTAGCATCTCAAAGAGTAACGTGCCATTTAGAACATAACCATTTTTGGATGTGGAGCTAGTTGAGGACTGTACCCTGGTAATAGTGGAAGTCCTTTTTTCCCCCAGATGACAAAAAAAAGATGACATTGTTACCGTGTTAAGTAAGTTCTGCTTTTGATTTTCACAGTACTGAGATACAGGGTGGTCTAGATCTAATTATGCAAATCCAGATCGTCTGGATGACTTTGATTTATGCGGGGACGATTCCAGTTCGGCGCGAAGACGATTCTTCATGTCGTCAGTTCGCACACTTCTCGATAGTCTGGGATTTTTTGGGTGATTTTCTATGTAATAAACTTAATAAGTTATAATGTAATGAAAATTGCATAATTAGATCTGGACCACCCTATAGATTGAGGTAATCTGTTATTAAATCATATGTAAACTGATTACTGAACTTAGATCTACTGATCATTTCACTCTAGTAACTGACAAATCAAATGATAAAAAAGCGAAGGCTCAGGTATCAGTATTTCTCTGACATATTAAATGAGAATAACTGCGCTTGTTGTTAGTGAAAAAGAACACAAAAGATGAAGACTTTTTTTTAGCATTTAAAGAATTTTTTTAAAAACATGACTTGAATTTAAGTAAAGCTAACCTTTCTGTAATAGATGGAGGGACTTCTATGATTGGAAGGTGAAGGGTTTTGCATCTGATCTGATTGCTGCAATAAATTTATTGCATTGCATCATTCACCAGACTGTTTTATGTGCAAAGCTGTCAGGAAGTCTGAGAAATGCAATGTAAATGTAAATTATATTCGATCAACATCCAACCTGCAGCTCTGCATTTTCAAATTGATGCTAAAGGAGCAAGGTGCAGAATATGTGGCTCTCTTGCAACATAATGATAATTGTCGGCAGAGCTGGGGAGATGTCATGAAGCACTTGTTTACTTCTATGCTAACTAACTTTTTATTTAACCAAAAAAACTAAAAAAATCCAAGGCATTTGGTCAATTCATGAGACCCCTCACCAGCTAGTTGCCCATTTACTGTATGTGGTACTGACACATTTTGGGCTCACAACAAATACCGATAGGACAACATCCGCAAACTTGCACCCTTTATGTGTTGGCGATCTTCAGGTTGACATACTTGTGTGAGAACACCCACCAAAGCTGCCTCACAGATGTCTCATGAGGTGCATGCCTGGTGCGTTGACATCGCATACTCCTTTTTTCATTTTGGCAGCAGAATGCATAGATCAGTTTGTTCATTAGTCCTGTTCTTATTTATACAGGTATGTTTTGTGTTTATTTGTTTTAACTGCAAACAATTGTATTATTTTTAACTTTATTTCATGTTATCACCTCTAAGTTCCAGGGGAGTTACAGAGAAGACCAGAGAACTGCATTGTGAAGCAATGTGAAAAAACTGACAATCTGTTTTGAATTCCCTGTTATGGTTTAATTTGATTTGATTGAGGTGAATTACAGTACAGTATTTTGTTGAGATTAGTATAATAGGCAAATACATAAATACAAAATGTAAATTTATACATTATATTCATAGTGAGCAGAATAGTGCTGCAAAAATATATATTTTTACTTTAAAAATGTAATTAAAAATGATTTTAAATACCATCATATCATTTTCTAAACTCACTTAACCTTGAGCAGTGTTGTGTGAGGCTGGAGCCAATCCTAGCAAGCACAGAGCACAAGACAGGAACAACCCTCCAGACAGGGCGCCAGTTCATGCCAGGAGAATATTTTAAATAATATTAAATGATAATAATACCAACAATAGTAGTTGTCTAAATAATAGTAATTATTTTAAAATGAGCACACACCAGAAGGACAACTTGAACTTCCCAGTTCTAGGCTTTTATTAACATTAACCAAATATTACATCCAAACCAAAAAAGTCTACTGTTCTGTCTCTTTGTGACACAAAACTTAACATTGACTTTTTGACCATATTTTATAATTATTAAAACTAAAATATATAAAAATAAAATAGTGACATTGTGCAATAACACATAAAATAAAAAATACATTATAAAGAACTAAAACTAAAAAGAATTTTCAAGATCAGAAATAAAATCATGCAAAAAAGGCAAAACTGTAACAAGACTGGAAATTTTTTTCCCCCAAAACATTTTCAATCTGTGGTTGGTTGAATCTGTGGGTATAGAACCCATAGATAAGATGTGCCAACTGTAGATATACAGTATAGATAGATAGATATACATTCACAGATCCATTTGTAAAATGACTTCAGAATATATATATATAATTTTTTTATTTTTTTTTTTACCTGGAACAATTTTTGTCTGGTTTGATGTTGCCAGGTGGTCTTTAACACATAGAAGCCAGTGTTATTGTTTATTAAATTTAAGACAGATGTAGTTATTTTCTGGCAGGGGTGATACGTTGCCCTTCCAGGGTTTGATATAATATGTTTATTTAAAATATGTCCTTGAAGCAACTATTACCTGAGAAAGAAATTAAAAGAAAGACCCAAAGGGACTGTTCCAGTGATTTGAGCAATTCCTACAGTGCAGTAGATGGCAGCAGGAGGTTACTAGAAGAGATACACAGGTCCAATATGAAGGGCAAGCAGCATGAGTGGGGAGTTGGGGAAGAGTTGCGCGAGACAAGACAGACAGAAGTGAAAGGGGTGCTGAAAAGATGGGCAAGTTGGTGATGCACACTACTTGGTTAAAGCTTTAGTTTGCCATTTTTCAAGTTGAAGTAATTTCTTCACAAACAGGGCACATATGCATTTGCCACGTAAAATTATGTTTTAAAGTGAAGTGTTTTCTAGCCTGCACTGAGTGCAGACTAAGTGCTGAGCTATGGCCAGATCTCATAATGTTAGTGTTTTTTGTTCAAAATTGACATAGTATAAACTATTTTCCAATATGTGTGAAATCACATGACACGGATTGAAACTTGACCACTATCTTTGCTTGAAATATTGACATATTTGGTAAGTTTTTAATCTTTTCCTTCACGCTTCCATTGTAAAATGCCAGTGCAGACAAGATATTTTTTTTTAATTTATGTAAAGCACTTAACTTTTAAGCACAATTTTGCATGGCAAATGCATATATACCATGTTTGTGAAAAAAAATAAGTGACTTGAAAAATATGAAACTGATTCTTTAACAGGATCATAAATTACTGTATATAGGGAAGACCAGACAGGTCCTTGTTTTAGTTCTGGTTTTTCATAATAACACTGAGTATCCATCTCCTGTAGTATTTTTTCTCAGAAGCATTCTGGGTCAGGTGGTTTACTACAAGTGTGCTAATCATCTAAACTAGACTTGTTTGTGTGAGAGCCAATTCTGAATTTAGTCAAAGTGTTTTTTTAGATCTATAGAACAATAATGTTAGTTCTGTTAAACTGCATGATTAAATATTTATAGATGGAAAAACTGCCCAGCACCAGCATTCTGGTATCATACCATACTGTTAAAAAAAGTATCTTGATTTATTCTTGATTGATTGGCATGGTCAATTACAGACCAGACAAATGATATTCAGTGTCACTACTATAGCTTATAGTACAGTGCAGCAGCAATTTAACTCCAAATGTAGAAATAAACTCCATAGCAATATAAACTTTATATTTTAGCACCTAAAAGCAAAAAAGCAAACATTCCAATTTTGCTTTATTTATTGTATAGAGTCTCCTTTAGATACTCTTAAACACCATGCACATTCTCTAAACTGATAAACTGGGAGCCTACAACAGCAGAGAACACAATAGTTGAATACTTCTGTATGCATTAGTATTAAAAATAATTTATAGTTTAAAAAATAATTCAATAAAATGTCCTTTAATCAAGTCTTGAAGGGACATGTACACCACTAATTCAAATGGATGTGTAATTAAACAAGCACAATTTGATTTAGAAACAGAGATGAAAATTTTGTAGGTTTAATTCTCTTTACAAGAGATCTATACGACTTTTGAGCCAGTAGGTTCATTAAAACTTTTATCTACTTCACCTTGTCACATTAGAGCCTTGAATGTCTGAGCCCTTGACATCAGGATACAAGAACAATCTTACTAATAGGCATCAAATCACAAAGATGATGAATGTAAACCTGAACAAATCTTAATCAGAAAGTCCAGGAAGACCAACAAGGTTTCTGACCTTTATGTTTCCAATAAGTCTTTCATTCCTGCTGATAGGATCAATATGTAGGAGGCAATCCAGTGTCTTTGTGATATGAGAAGTCTGGAATATACTCAAGCATCAAATTAATTAAATTTAATTCCCCCACAATAGTACAGTACAAAGCACTTAGCAGCACAGTCTACAGAACAATCTTTCTCTTCTTCACTACCAGTCCTCCTCCTCCTCCAGCAAGCTTTGTCTCTCTTCCTCCCAAATCTAGCTCTCTGAATGTAGTAAGGCAGCTTCTTTTATGTTACACTTGGGATTGTTCAAGGTGGCTCATCGGGATTAACTGGAACTTCTCCCAGGTATGATGGAAACCCAAAGTAGGGTTTTACAGCTCCCCCTGGCAGCACCCACAGAACACAGTAGGACTGTCCCAAACTCCAACTCCCAGCATGCCCTGCAGGTGCCACAGCCACCCAGGAGGGCAGCTCTTTAGCATCCCAGGGAAGGTAGTGCCTTGTGGATGGTCTCTGCCCTGGTCCTTCCATCCAGCTGGCGTCAAAGCCGGGTAATGGTCGTGGCCACCTGTCACAACATATATGCCTACACACATTCTATATATATATATATACACATACACATACATACAAACATACATACATTAATACAAGCTTAACACACTTGAATTTTAAGGGGTTTTATTTAAAATTTTAACTACACTACATTTGTAATTGCGCATAGCACACTGCATTTATGAGTGAAAGTGCTTTAAATAAAAATATATTAAAGTTTAATGAAAAAAATAGCGTACCATATGTACATAAAAATATAAGCACATACATGTATATTATATATTTACATGATGTTCTTATCCATCAATATTCCATACAATACCCTGCCTGACCTGTGGAATCTTGGTGATGGGTGGCCAGTTTAATAAACTTGACAGACTTTTCATTTTCTGAAGAACTATGTGCTCGTTAGTTGTCTTTTATCAGAGATCTTATAAACTGCTGCTGTTTTCCAGTCCTCCCCTTTGCCAATCGGGCACACCCTAGCTGAACCTATTTCTAATTTCATTTACACTGATATACATTATAATTAAAATAGTCTTAAGAACAACAAAATGAACAATATCTTAAAAAAAACATGTTAAGATGCTTGGTGACTCCAAATTACCAGTGAGTGCTTCTACTCTTATATAAATAAAAGAATGTGTAAATGACCCAGAAGGAACAGCCTAACTTTTTTTTTTACTATTAACTGGACAGGGAAAGTAATTTCTGTTCAGGAAAGACTATCTGAGACAATGTTTTCTGCTTTGCTACCATGAGATTGCAGATTAAGCACTTGTTGTGCAGCCAAAATTTAATATAATATTGGTAGTACTAGGGTGATGTAGCTGAAGAAGGTGCCCGAGTTGCCTCGAAAGCTTACATATTGTATTTTTTATGTTAGCCAATAAAAGGTGTAATTTTGCTTGACTTCTCACTACGAACATAATATTGGTAAATCTGCTTTATCAATTCAGGGCCACTGTGCAAGGACACTGTTCCATCATATTGTCCACTTCTACACACAAAGCAACTGTATACAGGGCCAAATATGAATCAACAGTCAACATACAAGTTACTACCACGTCTCTGGTGGTGTGATAAGAAACTGGAGTGCCCACAGGCAAGGCCACTGGAAAGACGGGAAAATATGCAAGGCTGCATGCAGGCAGCAACTAGCCATGACATTTACACCATGGGTACAGAGTCTGTGAGGCAGAAGCACTAACCATTGAACCAACATGCACTGTACCACAATCTGTATTCCACAGTTCACATCATATCCTATCCATGGTCCGATTCAAGCAGAGACTACATAACTTTGTTCCACATATGTTATAAGACTGCACACTAAAACAAATTCTCATTGTTGTTCACTGCTGATTACCTGGTGTTGAAAGTGGTGAGTAGAAAATATGATTCTGTTTACATATTCTAATTCTAGACATTTGAATTGCAATTCAATGACTTTTGAGTGTAACATATTAAAAAATCAAAAGTTGTGTGAAAATTCTGAGAAAGAATTTATTATTATGTAAATACTTTATAAATGCTGCAAAAGAGTCAAAGGTTTTTTTGGCTTCTGTTATTATCAGAATACTACTCCTTGTAAGTGAAAGGAGTGATAATTTTAGAAACGTTTTTCAAAAAGAAAACACAGAATGGATTTTACATTCTGCTATCCTTTCCACTGAAAATCAAGTTGCTTCTTCCCTTAATTTCAGCGAAGTTAAAGATTTTGCAATAATTTATAAAGAAAAATTGAATCTTGATTACATCCTTTACAATTGCATTTGATTACATTATTTGCAGAGAAAATCATCTGAAAAAAATAATGCATGTGCATGTAGAAAAATAAAAATTAGCAGTATGAAGTATGGGGTACATGGGTGGTACCAGTCACTTGTACTGGACATCCAAGACCTCTGGGATACCCTTTTATAATCCTCCACCTCCTCTAATTCCATGCTAAAAATGAGACATAATAGGATATTTTCTTGATGTAAGGATGACATGAATTTAAGCTTTGTCACCTACTAAAGACTTACTCTGCCTTTTTTTCTCCTTGAGACTAAATATAGCCTACAGTACCCTTTTTAAATTCAGCTTTTCTATCATTTTTCATAATTATATTTTCAAAAATGTGAAGAAATGCATTAATATTTATATGCCTTTCATTGGATATAAAGGAAGCTATAGCTAATGTACATGGACTCTTGTGATCATAGCATGAAAGAGTGACGTGCGTCTCCTGTATATTTTATCTCTTTTGATCTACAGGCATAGTGCTATAAGACAGTTTCTGTTTTAAATGCGAGCATTTGCAGGTAAGAGAATGTAAGTAATTGTATGCCAAAGATAGAAGACACCGCAATAAATTAGATAATCAGATCTATACCTGAATAGCACTTACAGGTGAATGATAAATCAAATTGCAGGCTGCATTTGCTGAGGCCCCATATGCTTAATCTAACTTAAGTTACTTCTCATGAGTGATTTATATTCAACAAAATAATGTATCATTACAATAAATCTTCAATCTTGGCACAATTCCCCAAATAAAAAATGAGCTATTAAAAAAATGTGTCAGAGTGAGTGTTTGGTTTCACAAAAATGTATTTTGAGGAAACAGATTTTTTTTTTTTTTTAGAATTTTATTGGCATTATTTGAAGAAAACAACACTCCATATAATCATGTCAAACTTAACAAACCATAATTCAAACCCCGCCTGTGAGAAAGAGAGGAGAACCACCAATAAGCTATAATAATATAATAATAATAATCTATAATAAGAAAAAAACAAAAGAATGTCCTTTTCTCTGATATAAATGCGTATTCTAAGATTTGATTGATTAAATCTTTCTTGCCATATTTTAAAGTTTTGAACTAATCCTCTAAGTGAGAATATATTTTTTTCTAATTTCAAATAGTATAGAACATCAGTTACCCGGCCACTGACTTATAACAGGGGGGCTGGGATTTTTCTAGTTGAGCAGGATAAGCCATCATGCTAAGTAGTGTGGTATAGACAACTGTAAAAACGTGGCCCGGTGAAGCTGAAGCTAAAATGTAGCATTTATATGTTGAATCTTGCCCTGGATATATTTTGGATAAATTTAAACAAGATAAATATGCTCGATAAAAGATTTTAAGTTGGATGATTAAATGTTTTGCACATATAAATCTGGAATGTATTCTATGCATGGCTGCTTTCCACATCTTCTTCAAGCAATGTGGAGTGAAAGATCCATTCCCCATCACACCCTGAGACCTTTGAAGGGAAGAGACTTTAAAATGTTTTTATATATTTTTGAATATATTGTTAAGATACTGTCCAAGACTGATCAGTATTGCCTTTGGAATAGAAATGGGTGGGTGGTGAGGAAAATTGGGCAGGTTCCTTTTACTGAAGTTACTGATTTGAAAGTAGTGGAAAAAGTGTGTTGATAGAAAGTTAAATGAAGTGTAACTTTTCATAGGATGAAAAGACATTACCTCTATACAAATCTCTAAGTGTTTCCATCCTATACATTTTACATCCATCCATTATCCAACCCGCTATATCCTAACTACAGGGTCACAGGGGTCTGCTGGAGCCAATCCCAGCCAACACAGGGCACAAGGCAGGAAACAAACCCCGGGCAGGGCACCAGCCCACCATAGGGTGTGCACACACACACGGAAGCACACACAGACGGGACAATTTAGATTCGCCAATGCACCTAACCTGCATATCTTTGGACTGTGGGAGGAAACTGGAGTACCCGGAGGAAACCACACGGACACGGGGAGAACATGCAAACTCCACGCAGGGAGGACCCAGGAAGCAAACTGGGGTCTCCTAACTGCGAGGCAGCAGTGCTACCTACTGTGCCACCATGCCGCCCTCATATACATTTTACAAACATTAAATACTGTATAGGTTTGTGAGGCTAGAGAAAGGTGATGATCATGTAAAGGTGCAACAGGTGAGACCTTCTCTGTCTTAAAGTACTTTCTGCATTGGTTCCATATTCTGAATAAGTGAAGGACAACTGGTTTAAGAATAAATTGATACTTTTTATTTACTAGGATACAAAGCAGAGCATACATAGAAGAACACCAAGATTTTATTTATATATTGGAGACCAGGCTTGTGTATGTTCATCAGCTGGTGTTGACTTCCTGGTCCTTATATCTTGTATATTAGCCACACAGTAATAAAACTAAATGTTAGGTAGTGCCATGCCCCCTTCCACTTTAGGTTTTTGTAGAGTCGCTCTGTGGATGCATGCAGACAAGGTTATGATTTGCAGAAAGCAAAATTTTGTTGAAAAACATCTTTATATTTGCTTGTGATATTTACCACTATCATTTAAATGGATCTGCGAAAAAAAAATGTGAAGGTGTCCAGTCTAATACTGTAGAGAGTTCACAGGAAAAAGCATATTTTTACTCAAATTACTTTTGACACCAGATAATTTTTGAAATTAGTGTGTTGAGGACTGCTGGTTCGGAGGTTTGTGGGTCTGATGTATACAGTAACATGTCATCTGCATATAGTGATATTTTCTTTTCATTTCATTCTCTGTTAATCCCCTTTATATCTGATATGTTTCAAAAATTAATAGCCAATAATGTTTGAAAAGAACAATGTTGATGGGGGCATACTTGTTGAGTACCACAGTCTAGTTTAATTTCAAATAATGTTGTTGGTACGAACAGAGGCTTCTCTTGTATAGAGTAATTTGATCCATGCAAATACTGTATGTTTGGACCAAACCCAAATTTATGCAATGTGGCAAATAGTTAGGCCAATTCAACCATATCAAATGTTTTTGCTGCATTCAAAGATAATAAGATCTCTTGTGTGATACATTTTGTGGTTGAGTATATTACATTAAACAAACAAAAGATTAAAAGCAAAGTGTCTGCCTTTAATTTAACCAATTTAGTCTTGTGATATTACAGAGGGAAGAAATTTTTCAATCTTTCTAGCAAGAACGTTGGAGAGTATTTTATCATTATTCAGAAGTGAAATTGGTCTGTATGATACACATTGATGCAGCAGGGCCTGCTGCTTTACCACATTGGAGTGAGTTTATAGCATCCAGTAGATCTGAGAGTGTCAGAGGTTTTTCCAGTTCCTCTGCACTAACAGAATCTTGTTGTTGTATCTGTAATGCTTTAAAAAAAGTAATTAAATTGTGTCTTGATGCTCGGGTCTATTGCTATGGGGGCTAGACCATACTTTGCAAAGTTACAATCCTCTGACATGCCAAGAGATAGAGCACACCCAAAACAAAACAAACTCCCCGCAACACTGTAGTACAGATTAAAATTTACATATCTTATGATAGATAGTACAGTACAGGTGCAAGAAACCTAGGGTATGATGTTGAGTAGTCTCCTTGGAAATTGAGATAACCAGAAATATTACAGTCCAGCTACAATAAATCTAGGGTATAATGTTAAACAGATCCCTTAGGCGAAAAGAAACAAAAGTCTAACACTGAATAGTTACTTAGTGGTTATCAAAAAATACATATGTTTAGAAGAAGAAATTTCAATATTATGATTTAAAAGGAAAAAGTGGCTGAAAAGGAAATAGAAATGTATAGCTACAGTAAATGTCGTATTACAAATAGACTAAGTTGCAAGCATAATTTTCTTTGCCTTACAAAGCCATGATATGACTCATGATGATATTTTAAATGCTGGGATCAGTCTTTTTAGCTCTTTTTCTGCTTATTTAGGAGAATTGAAGATCTAGAATTGGTTAATCAAAAATCACTTTAAATTTGGCAGGAAACAAGAGGCTGTTGCTGATTTCAGCTTTGCGTAAGCACAAGTGGCTCATTTACCAGCTTTTGAAGGGGAGAAATCTGGGAAAATACACATATTTCAAATATGATCTCCTCTTCCTCTCTGAGAATCAACATCAAATTTTCTTTAATCTGTAGTTTGTCAAAATGGACAATCAGGCTTCTTGGTTTTTTGGCATTCAATACATGTATGGGGTAAGCTGCGGAGATCTCAGTGTCCAATTCAAAGTACTCTCCAATTATTTTAGTGAATAGTTCACCTATGAATTTCACTAAGTTTGGCATTTCATGCTTTTCAGAGAGACCTTTGATTCTGAAGTTGTTCCTTCTTTATCTACCTTCCAAGTGTAACAAGTTTATCGCCAAGCACTTTGCATTCAGATTCTATAGCAGATGCTTTTTTTGTCAGCAGCAGATCTCAATTCTTCAACCTCTTCAAAACAAGTCGTAAACATTTGCTTAACTTCAAGCTGAGCACCAAATACACTGATTTTATTCTCAAACTTACTCCATTTTTCCTGTATTTTTTCATCAGATTTTCTTCAAAGGTTTTAGCAAAGTTATTGTGCAAACGTTCCTCCTGGTCTTTTATATCCTTAAACAGCTTGTCATTTCTCTTGTGTATATCTTTCATTATATCACTCTTTATATCATTTATTTTCCTCCTGAAAACGTTCCTCCTGGCAGGCTATGATCTGAACTTGAACCCACTTTAGACTTTGTTTAAGCCTTATTTGCCTTTTCCTTCTCTTTCTGCCTCAAAGATCCTGTATTTTGGATTGCAGTTCAATGCCTGGACACTCGCATTGAGTTAGAATATTTTTTTAGTTCTCTCTGGTATTAATTCCATATCCCAAAATCCGACATAAGGCCGCGTTCCAGTTCAAAATTCTGACTTCCCACTTCAAATGGAATTTAACATAAGCACAGGACTTTATACAACTTGTCCTGGCCAACCTGTCTTGAATGTTTATAATAATAGTATCTGTACATAAATTCAATAAAATTCAGACAGCACTGTGAATAATTCAGCTATGAAAGTTTGGCACTTTATTCAGATATTCACCATTATTACACAGAGAAACCTGATAAATTTTCTTGTTGTTTATAGTATTTAGATGAGAGAACTTGCTTTAATATAGGTGGCAGGGGACATTTCACTTCTAAGTCATAATGACTTTAACACCATTTTTTTTAAAGACAGTACTAGCAAGTCAAGGCTCTAATGCATTTAGGTTTTTTTTTTTTTTAGGTTTTTCCATATCTCAGAAACTGGACATTTATATATCTGTAGAAAATGTATTTCAGTTGATTCTATTTGTATTATTGTGAAATGATTCTTAGAAGTGGAAATTTAAGAACATTATTAATCCTAATTGACACTACTAGTATGTAAGTAGTATTTAGTCTTGTAATGTAAATAGACAGACTAAAAACATATTTACTTATGTCATTTTTTTCAACTATGATTACAAAAGCTTTTATAGATAATATAAATGGACGTAAAATGGAAATTCCTAACAATGCAACTACTTAATTTCCAAACTAGGTAGGTTACTAATGCAGTGCATAAAAAAGAAGCTTTAATTTGTGGAGTCATAGAAATTAAATGCTACATCCTTACTATAAATGAGATTTTAAAGGTCAGAAACTTGGAAGATAATAATAATAACTTAAATAAAATAAAATGCTTAACTCTGAAAGATTTTCAAAAATGTACTTGACTGTTTAATAGCTCTAGCATAGAGTTGCCAGAATTTTAAAGTCCCAAACTAGAACACTTGTGGATAGGCTGACCAAATTATCATGGTTGCAAAACTGGACACAACTCATTAATCCAGTGAGTGTGCAAGATGCAAATAAAATTGAAGACAGAAGTATGAATTCCTGCAAGGACTATTGTGTGTCTTGTAAAAATACACAAGAAATCTGAATTCTTTCTCCTTTGCTTTTTGGTCACCTACAAATAGGACAAAACGGACATTTTCTTCAAGTCAGGGTCGCTAAGGCATAAAACAGGTCTGGTCAGTCGAACGCAGATACAGAGCCTGAAAATAGGACAGTACCAGTAAAACTGGGATGTCCAGTCACCCCATTCTAATATTACATAAAAACTGACAACTAACTGTACGCCTACATATACCACAGTTTCTAAACTCCAATACTATGTTTTATAAATCAGGGTTAAAGGGCACTAAAAGTATGTCAACAGAATCAAGTACCTGTATAGGGCAGGAATCAAATCTGAATAAGGCACCAGTACATCACAGGGCAACCTTCAGTGCACTCTCATAATGTATCAATGCACAGGACCTCTGCACGGTTTTTCTAGTATACTTTTAAAATTCCACCCAAGAAATTCATAGAATAGAAAGACTTACCACCAGTTTTAACCTTTCAAACATATTTAACTGAAATACTTGAGCACCTATAAAGTTGACTTTGTTATCAGTAGTGACCAAACCAATTATAACTTTGTTTCATATTGAGTTAAGTTATGGCCTTTGTGAGCATCTACATAGCAAGTACTGTAACAAGCTTTGGTAAATTTTATCAGAATGAAAATAATGGTGATTTTATTTCCTGAAGACTGAGACACAATAAAATGCATACATAGCTGTATTAAAATGGACATGCCCGGGATGCAATTTTGCCACCTCAGAACAGCAGGAGTTAATGAAAAGTACTAGTACTGAATCTTAAAGAAAAATATCTTTAATAATTCTCATTAAAAGAATCCCAAAACACTTGATGGTGACAATTTTGTAAAACAATATCCTCTCATGCACACATCAACACTGAAATATTGTGGAGAAATGAGATCTCCTTCATTCAAGCAAGGGTGGGACATCCCATTGAAATCTTGTCTGAGTATATCATTTATAATATTGCAGTCTGTGGAAGATCACTCATTCAGCAACCAAAAATAGTTAATCGTTATGGGGGGAGTAAAATATTTTTGTGGATCTACTTTGAGACTAAATAAGAAACCTTTAATGATCATATTATATCATATATTGCTTAGAAGTCTTAGAAAACACAGTCCCTGGACATAAAAAGCAGGAAAAAATCCATTAACATGTCCATCAGGAGTATCTATGAGGAACAATAAAGATTTGGTTGTTTCTGATAGATAACAGTGGATCAGTGGTTAGTTCTGGAGGTCTATGGGTTTCCCTTCAAAATCCTAAAAACATTCCAGCTAGGTTAAGTATACACTGTAAACTGGACATGTATGACAAATTGAGTGTTTACTTTAAAGTGACCTCTTTTTTGGGTACTTCCTTCAGTGGTTCCCCTGATGCAAAGTTGAGAGTGTTTGTTTCCATCTTTTCAATTATAATGTTGTGGGTGTCACACACGTACACATAAGAGACACTCTAAGGGCTTAATCGGGAGTAAGATGCAGAGCCAGGGGTTGATGATTGGTACTAATGCCTTTTCTCCCTCATCCACAGACCACCAGAAGGAAAGCCCAGTTAAGACTCCGCCCACTTCTGCTATTCCATTGCGCCCTACTTCAGACCTCATTTGCGCCTAAAATCCCACCCCTTCCTGTCCTCCACTTATAAAACGCCAATCCTTTACTCTGTTATCCCGTCATGATTGACTCAGTCTTATATGATAACTTTGATTTTGCTGTTGTAGCTTGCCCCTGCATTATATAGGCTGGATTCCAAAACTCTATGTTCTCTCATATTTTTCGTAAATGTGGCCTTTACCAACCCTACGCTACCCTAATTCTGGGCTCATCAGGGCGAAAGACGTGTTGGATACTCTTTGCATTATTTGACAGTAAAACTATGCAACATTCTATGATCTGCTTCTAGCAACTGAAGACGGCACAGTGGTGGATGTTTGCCGACTTGTAGACCAACCATAAGCGTTACCTGGTAGGTAACCACCCATACAAAAAGATTGTGATTGAGACTATGAATGCCATGAATGTAATTACCCCAAACTACATGCTGTCAAATAAACGAACCACACGCCATGGCGCAATGTGGGGGTGGCTTCGCCTCTGACGCTGACATTTGATCCCCGAGATGGGGTGCAGTGCGTGTGTACACCTGATGAGCCCAGAATTAGGGCGAAACACGTGTCTTTGCATTATTTGATGGTACAACTATGCATATACACATATATATACATACATATATATACACATACATATATATATACATACACACATATATA
>JANRMT010062806.1:31030836-31062643 GCA_026402145.1 Polypterus bichir lapradei
ATACACACACACACACACACACACTTGTATGTATGTTAAGTTTATGGAATCTGTATTTGTTTTTCATCTAGAAAATATGCTATAAAAGTGTTTCTTTAACAACATGTTTAAAAAATATAATAAAGGAAAAGACCAATGGTCAATATCACTTAAACCATGCCAAAATGAATCCAAGTGTTATATCCTCTCCATAAACTATTCTAAACACCAAAAGGTATTAGCTCTGTAAAACAATGAATCTGAGATGCCTCATTAAACTACAAGGCACAGAATAATTATTTAGTGAGAGGCTATTTGGTTACATTAAAAACATGAGAGGAGGAAAAGAGGAGCAAGGCAGGCATTATCAATTGTCCTACATTGCTCTGTATTTTCACTAGATGACAAAAAAGCAATATATATTATTATTAGACAAAGTAAGTCTCTAATCAAGCTGAACATCAGTTACACTGTACTCTAGATGTTAAGAATATCAAATTACAATCTCTTAGACATGATACAGGTGAACATGGCTGAATTGCTCAGCAAACTAAAACATAGAAGTTCATTACTAATTATAACACATTGTCAGACTTTGCAAAAATAGTTATTTTTACCAAGTGCCCAATTACTTACTGTAATGTTGGCATAATATCTATGCCTCTTAAAGCATGTAACTGTACATGGTGGGAAAAACTGCATTCACAACACTGAGAAATCACTCAATGAATGATGTATTATAGTTTTAAAGTGAGCTATGGTAAACATTTCACAGACTATAAAGTGAAGCCTTCTAAATCTTCATGCCAAAGGTTAAAAACCATTAACAAGTTTTAATATCTGCACATTTGAATTCAGAAATATTTCATGGTCAATACTAAAGGCAAAAAGTTACAGTATGAAAGGGACAGCAGTTCACCATAAGAATAACCCCATTAGAATTAGAAGACAATGTAGCTACTTGAATAAAAACCTCAGTTCTGCAAGTAGGAAGCAGCTTGCACAGATGGTAGTATGTGACTGCAGAAATGTGGAAGGATGACCAGATTTTAATTGATGATCCTGATAAGACTGCCCTTCCTTTTGATCCTCCCTTTTCATAAAAATGCTATTAAAAAGTGCAATCCACCAAGGGGAAGCCAATTGCTCTCCCACTTCTATCATTATTCTAGATCAATTTTTTCATTCCTGTGCACTTTTCTATCTGGCAGGCGGAGTGGCAATTTAATAAATCTGTGAACAAGTTCTTGCTTGCATTGTAAACATTTAGCAGAACACTAGGCTCCGGCACTTTATCTATTTGTTTATGGCATATACTTCGATGCTTGCCATCTTTGGAGAAATGATAGATAAATCTGCAATGACAGAATGAACCACTGAGACTTTTCTAAAAGGTATGAGAAAAATGTCAACTAAAACAAATGCAAAATAGGGTAATTTTTAAATGCTAAATGATATGTACTGGGGAGTTCAAAAATGTGAATGCTCATCTACCCATTTACCTGTTTAAATTGTCTCATCACTTGCATTCCAAAATCTTAACACGATCTTCTCTTAATAGTTACTATACAGAGGTCTCTTGACAATAGGTATTATTAAAGGTAAAGGGACATAAACTAGAAAACTAATCTTAGGAAAGCACCAAGCTTACATATGCACTTCTAAAAAAATACTTCAACTTAATTTGAATCAAACATAAAAAAGCAATGAGCATCACCCACTTGTTTATGCTCATTATGCATCAAATAAGAAGATGACAGACACATTTATAGCATTCTGGTTACTGCACTAGTGATCCAGCAGGGGTGAATAATACTGTTTGTTGATAAGTTCACCAACATTTTGGGAAAGGTTCTTCATTTAAAAATAATGACATAATTACATTAACCTGAATGGAGCTAGCTCCTGAGAAATTGCAGCTATGGAAATACATTACTCTGTTTACACTTTATAGCCCTGAGTATGTGTGCTATTTTATTGCTGTCTGCCTTTACAGCACACTATAGGAGTCAGATTTCTAACCTCAAGATTGCTGGTACAAATTTTTGCCTCACTGTGTGAAGGCTTACATCTATATTGTATAGATATTATGAAAACAATATGATTATTATTGGACCACTTTAGAATACTTTTGATTAAGTGTTTCTGCCTAAGTTTTTTTTATTGTTGTCCTATTTAAGCAGTTAAAAATTAACAATTGAAAGCATCATAATACAAAAATCACTAAATGTTAGCCCATTAGCCATTATGGCTTGGCGAGGTTAAAAAATACACTTGCATATTATTTAAGAAATACAATGTTGCTATGTAAAGACTTATACATAATAAACACATTCACAGCAATGTGCTTTAGGTATACAGCATATGACTTAACATTCTCTGAACTGTAAATGGGGGCAAATGTTTTGATCAGATCAACAAAGCAGATAATCCTCACAATGATAGAATATCATAGTGTCCTTCATAACAAGGCTGTACATTTTGCTGTATAAAGGCTATGAACTAATATTAATAATGTGACCAGGGGAAAGGCAAATAGAAATAAAATACTTAACATTGAACTGTCTGTATGGAAACAAATAAGAGTATTATGTAAATTTTAAGTTGTCAGCAATGTAATTTAATTGTTTTAGTTCTGACAAATATATCAAAGGCAGGAATGCTGTGCTTTATGAATATGAACATTATACAAAACAAACACTTGAAACAACTCTAATAATGAGACTTTCCAGATTCTTTTTAAATATGCTCCACAAACACTCTTGAACAAAACCAAAGGGATGAGGCTGCCAGGATGACATATACATTAACAATTCAATCAGGACACACAAGATGGGGTGCAATTAGGTAAATTACTTAGAAATTGGAAACATCATATAAAGTTCATCTAAATTTAAGTGACAATTTTTCAAAACTAATTGCTTTACACCTAGTACCGTGAACTGCTTTAGTGGGTTCATTTACGAGTTGATGGTTTCTACTGTGGATTGGAGCCAGCAGACCCCCGTGACCCTGTGTTCAGATTCAGCGGGTTGGAAAATGGATGGATGGATGGATGGTTTCTACTGTACTTTACATTTCTCCAAACCAAACCATTTGTTTAGGTGGTGTCATTAGACTAAGTTTGCACTAGAAATACTGTGCAACTGATGATGTTAAAGAATAAAGCATGTTCAATTAACTTATACAAAGAGTGAAAATGTACAGCCCCAGCTTGGAAAAAGTTGGGACAGTATGGAAAATGTAAATAAAAATAGCAGAGATTTCAAAATTTACATTGGCTTGCAATCCATCACAAACAGTATAAAGATAAGATGTTTAATGTTTAGTCTGGTCAATACTCATTCATTATTCTCACTGATAACATGTAACACATTCCAAAAAAGTTGATAAAGGGCAATATAGGTCTAATAATGAGTTATAAAAAGAAAATAATGAGTAGAAACATAGGATATTCAACAGGTGACTATAATCATGGTTTGCTATAAAAACTGCATCCAAGAAAGGCCTTTAGAAACAAAGATGGATGAGGATCACCTATTTTACAACAAATGCATAAGAAAATAATTCTGAGATTTAAAACCAATGATTCTAAAAGAGATCAGAAGGGAATTAGGATATTTCAACCTCAACAGTGCATAACATAATTAAAAGATTCAAGGAATCTGGAGAAATTTCAGTGCACCAAGGCCTAAGGCTCAAGCCTAAGCTGACTGCCAGTGATCTCCGATTCCTCAGATGGCACTGCATCAAGAACCATCATTCATCCATAAATACTATAACCATATGGGCTCAGAAATGCTTAGGCAATCATTTACCAAGTAACACAACACATAGTTACATCCACAAATGCTGCTTACATCTGTACTGTGCAAAATAAAGCTGTATGTTAACAGTGTCCAAAAGTAATGTTGACTTCTTTGGGCTCAGGCACCTGAGATGGACCATCACATGGTGAAAGCGTGTATTGTGGTTTGATGAATCAAAATTTCTGGTCTTTTTATGAAAGATCTGCATGGTCCAATAGACCAAAGAATGATCTAGACTGTTACAAGCACAGAATTTCAGAAGGAAGAATCTGTGGGTTGTGCCAGTGCATCTTGTATTCTGTGAAGGCATTATTAGAGGCGAAATGTGCATACAGAGTTAAGAGAAACATATGCTGCTTTTAAGATGACATCTCTTCCATGGACACCCATGAATATTTCAGCAAGACAATGCAAAACCATATTCTGCGTGCATTACAAAGGCATAGCTTCACAGAAAAAGGGTTTGGGTGATCAGCTGCAGTCCTGACCTGTTTCGAACTGAGTTGTGTGGCACACTTTAAAGAACACCCGATACAGTTACATAACTTAAGGCTCGTTTGCAAGAAGGATAAGACATAATTCCAGCTGAAGCCCTCAAATTGGTGTCTTCAATAGATAAACGTATAGTAAGTGTTATAAGAAGGAAAGTCAAATTTTTTTTACAGTCCAAACTTTTTTTTAAATATGCTGCAAGTATCATAATAAAAATCATAATAACTGTTTATTTTTGAAAAAAACAATAAAATGAATTAGTTGTAAAATCAAATAATGACCTGTTATATTATTTTCAGGTAAACATTTTCCCAGATGGGGTTGTAAATAGTCTTATCAGTTATCCAAAAATGTGTCTTTCATGATAACATATGAAACATTGTAGTTTCTAGTTTGCCCACTCCTCTAAAGCTCATACTGTATGTTACAAGTCACAATCACTGGTTGATTTAGTATGTAATGGTTTCATTGTCTTTGCAAAGAAAATCTGTTAATGAAGTGGTTCTACAAGTGCCACTTCAGAATGCAATGTTAAACACACCTTACTATACCGGGTCCTGCTACTGACTTCAGAAGCATAAAGTTAGTTTTATGAGGTCTAGAACTTCAGCCCCAGGCAAACTAAAGTTTTATGAATTTTATAAAAATGTATAGCTCTTTGGGACAGCATGGCCACATGGCACTTAGAGAATCTTTATATGGCCAGTCAATGAATTGATTAGGAGTCTTCCACCACTATCTTGACTGAAATGCACATGCAGCGCAGAAAAGCTTAAGAAGCCAAATAGGAACACAAAAACAGTGCACTCTGAGTAAACATCTAGCCCTATCAAGCTGTAAGGTATAGATTGCAACATCCTGATTTACTTTCACTTTCGCATACAAGATTTTTTTAATACAGTATTAATATTTTGAGCATTACAATAGTAAGCTAAATTAACTGCCAGTTTCTTTGGCTTGCATTTGTATTGACTCTGCCACTGAGAGCAAAGTACATTGGTTAGGTCAGCAGGTGAGGAAAAGGATGCTCCAATAGAGTTCTATACTACAGCTCGATAGAGAATAAAGTGCACTGCAAGCTTTACAGAATTGATACAGTAGCATGATATAAAGTATGTATACCCCAAGTGCCATTCAAGGTCACACTAAAAGAGAATTTTTTATATATATTTGCACTGCTGGCAGGATGGAGGAGTCTCCAAAAAAACTGCAAAAGTAGCCAGAAATAAAATAAAGCGTGGGCTATATATCCCAGGTTCTGTTGAAGTTCAGAGTAAAAGAGAATTAGATATACTGTGTACTACATTAACAATAATCTGCACATGTAAGAGAAGGTACGTGTTAAAACAGTGGCATCTTGCTGAAGAGTTTTTCAAAGAACTCCTGACCAAAATTTACTGTTATGGGGAATTTATTTTTTGCTTTTCAATTCTTTTTTTTTTTTTTTTTTGCTGACACAATAGTAAAACTGATGCATCAGTAAAATAAAGCAGAGAGACAAACAAAGAGCATGAAAAACAACCAGCTATCAACATCTAGGCAATTCTTTGATATGCTTTGCCTGCTGTTGGTATATGGCATAAAGAAATTCACATTTCCATTATTTCTCTTCCACTACTGAAAAGGGTAAAATTCTATATAATGTTGATACTTTTATCAGTGTTAGCAATCTCCATGTTCCAACACAATTGAAAAGATGAGTAGTGAGAACAAGTGAAAAAAAATGAATGTTTTAAAGAAAACAGTTTTATTTTGAAAGAAATTAAAGATCTGAAGTCTTCAGGAGGTTGCCTAATATCAAATCAAAGATGACGAAGTGGAATACACAAAATGCATATTTATGACCCCAACCAATATTTGAGGAACTAAAATTGACGACTATATGTGCTATCATTTGGACCTGCATATGAGCAACTACTAATTCAAAGGGAAAAAGTAAAATTTTGAATTTTGATTGATACAGTATGCCAGTCAGGGAAGAAGTATCAAAATAATGGTCTGCCTAGGTCTATTACACAATTATTAATCATTACAAGTAGTTCAGCAAAATAGAGTACTGCTCTTCTACAAAGACTTTATCACAGCTGAAAGAGACAGGAGGCAAATACTTGGGCTAGCTGTGGAAAAACTCATTAAGAAGGGAAATCCGTAGATTGTGTGGGAGCGCAGGCCTCCAACATCACATTTTAAAATGCCCTTCTTTACATTTTGTTCTATCTTTGATTTCATTTTCAGTAGAAAAATTATACCATAAACCCTTCACCAGTTTTCATAATTAAGTACTGTTATGGACATTGCTCATTCTGCACCATTTGCAGGTTTTACTGTTTACATCTCCATATTAATTCTTTATGTCACTGTCAATAGTTTCAATCAAATACCAGGCATATGAGAACATTCATTAAGCTTAAAACTTTATATGAAAAAGCATAAAAAGTCTCCCATACCTCTGCTGTGAATAATGTTAAATTTTGCAGGTCTTATTGGGGTATTGATATTTAATGGCTCATGGCTCAGAGTGCTCTGATATGCTTATTCTTATAGTGACCTGTTATTGATTGTTTCACCAAACCATAAAATTACAATCATGGTCACTGTTTACAGATGCAAGTGTCTGTCTAAAAATGATTTCTTTCATTCAAGATCACATTTCAAACATTCTTGCCCAATATCCAAATGCCCTGTTACTTTTAGTCTGAGAATGCAATGTGTTGCTTAATACTTCATAGATAGCCATCTGGAAATCTTGACCTTTATCAACTAAAATTTAAATGCTTTTATGACAAATTTGATATTGTTGATATTTAGAGAACTAAAAATTCCATATGTCAGATGTGCAATAATAATGGTCCCAATCAGCCCCTCCATATAAAAAAAACAGGAGTTTTCTGAGACGCAAAACAAACTAGATGGAATGCATGTGGTAAAGGCTGATTTAATTTTTACTAGAGAGGTAGAATTTATTTATTTATTTATCAATCATCTTTTAAGTCTTGAATAAAAATCTAGATACCTACTAATTTAATATGATTAGTTAAATTACTAGTGATTCCAAAGAAATAACCTTATTCTTTTGTTGTACTTAATACTTTTTACAATCCCACTACTCACAATATATTACATTTTCTAATAATATTTTCTTAAAACTATTGTTTAATAGATACTTCAGCAAAATCAGCACACATAATAAACAGGAAGCACATTCCCATTATGCTGTGCTTTTGAACAGAAAATTCTTTTTTCTCCCTCTTTCACTGGCTGGGAGTCCTTCTCAGGCTCAAATGTATAGACTGAGGGTGGTCCTTCAGCAATGACATCAATGTGACCCCCATATCTTGAGGTTTCACTCACAATACACAAAGAACAAAGGGCAACACATAATACATAGATAGTAAATAAGTAATTATAACAAAAATTACATAAACACCAGAAAAATAAAACTTTACAATAAAAAAAGAAGACAGAGAAAAGGAAAAAACCTGGGAACATTTCAGGGCTGAAACACGACAAGAGTGAAATGGTGACTGGCATCTGTTCCTATAAACCAGTGAGGACACCATGCAATCTGTTCACTGTTTTTCATTAATAAGTCGTTTGTTAGGTACTTGTCTAGCTATGGCTAAAAAGGGATAGCTTACTCAGTTTTAATACACAACTATAAAGAAATTGTGTATGTAAAACATTCCTGACATCTTATTTACTATTAAGTCCAATTAGTCTGCTTTTATCTTTCCATAGTATTTAAAACACTTCCTCAGGTATTAAAAATCTTAGTTTACAAATTTCTTAGTTTGGGAAATTCCACAGTATTTTGTGGGGAATCTCTCTTCATTTTTGTTACTCCAAATAATAAGATTGTAACAGAAGCAGATAAATACAGTATGTTTCCCAGCCTGCTATATGAACAGCATGGATGAAATCACATGATCTTTTAAAGAAATAAGGTGGATAAATGTTATACAAATGGCAGAACTGATTTTATAGAACTGCTTATTTTTTGTTAACGTTTTAATAATTTCTTGAGGTTGAAAAGGAAGTGCACACTAAGAGCACATCCCTGAATAAAATAACAGCAAACCCACAAATGCAAGATATTTAAAAAGACTCTATACATAACACACAGGGGTGCAACATTGCAAACCATACATCTGTGTAACTTGGAAGAATTAGCTAAGTAAACATTTTGGTATTTTCATATTATACTCAGAAATTCATCTTGTCCCTTATGACTTACAATGAAAGTGAAAATAGAGCATTGTCAACACCCACATTTTTTACAAAAGTATCCAAGTCATAACATGCGCAGGAAAATGTCTACTCATTCATTTGCACTTCTTATTTAATTGAATCTACATTTTGTGCATTATTAAATTCATTTATACTATTTGTTAAATAATGCATACTTGCAATAAATTTGAAAATCTGCATGGTTAAAGAAGTGTAACTGTGCAATATTTATGTAGCGCACAGTTATATAACTGCTAATCAAATCATCATTGATGTACTCTTGAAATTGTTACAGAAGTAAGGGTGTGTGATATTTTGTGCTTATTTGACATATGAACACACATACAAAAAGAATTTTCTTGGCATAGAAAAAGCATATTACATAGTACAGACACATTTTGAGATGTAAAACAAGGCACTGATAAATTAAACAAGTTAAGCCTGCTCTTTCAGATTCATGTCCCAGAAAGATGTAGTATTTATAGGATATCTGCCACCTCATAATAAGATGATAATTACTTTAATTAAACTTTTTACACTTAAATCTCTTGTTTGATTTCTTTACTACAGTGAAACCATAACATTCAAATTCAAAATAGCAAAAATGGAAATTTTCTTCAAGAATGCTTACACAGAGTTATATTCAGGCTGTTAGAGAGATATAAAAAGATGTTTTGATTCACATTATTAAAGCAGCGGCAAGTCAAAAAAAAAAAAAAATCCAATGCAGAGCACATTAAATATTCCTAAATATCATGTAAGATACAATTGAGTGCACTTAAGAAATCTTTTAGAATCAAGTTAACCTCTGAGGCATATGTAGCCATACAGTAAGTGCTAAAATTTAGTTTGTTTAGCTTACTGTAGGCCCACTTTTATAATCTGTTACACTGGGCAGCAAACTTCCTCTAACCTGTTCTATCAACTGCTGGACTTTTAATCTCCTCTCATTTGATGTCAAGTGCTTACAAGTCCTCTGTGAAAGTTTGCCGCCATGTCTTGTGTGGTCCATCTAACTTTCATTTTCTTACAGGTGCCACCTACCGTAGGATATCACTGATCTAGTAGACACACAGCATGGCCTGCAAGGCACATTTGACACTCTTTCAAGATATCTTTTAGCGCTTTAGATCCACTTCCCCTTAGATTTTATTCTTTTATAATCAGATTGTGCTGTATTCTGGCATTCTGCATGAACAACACTGATGGAATAAATTGAGCTTCTGTGCAGTTCTGGCAGTGATTTCCTATGTTTCACTTGGATAGTTTGCTGTTGGTAGGGCAATGGTTTTATAAAAATGTAATTTTTTGCAGTGTCAATAGGTGGTGAAGACTACATTGGCTGCAACTGCTGAAAGAATGCTGATTGCTTTGACAATTCTACAGTTGACATCCACATCAACATTGCCAACATTAGGAGAGAGTGCTTCCAAAGTAGGTGAATTGTTGCACTTATTTGACTAGTTGCTATCTAACCTTGATTTGTGTGTTCATTGGAGTGTTACTGTATGACCTTGGTTATAATGCTACTTGCTCTTCGCCCAACTTTGTCAGCTACTGATTTCAATTTAGTGGCCATGCTCTGCCAAGATTCCTTTGTTTCTAATATCAATGCAACACTATCGGCAAAGCCAAGATCTATAAGCCACTTCTGATCTTTAATGGAATATCAGCATTTGCTTTACTAATTGATTTCTTCATAATGAAGTCAATAGCCAAGAGGAACAAGAAAGGCGAGAATATGCACGATCAATAATGAAGTAGCAAGTGGTGTCATCTTACAAAATACAAAACTATAATGGAATTGAAAGACATCCCTGGCTGATATTTTCAAAATTTTCATCAACATCTTCCAGGTGAATGGTCAGACCTTCACATTGATTATTCACATTCTAATGGTATTACATTCAAGGCTACAATTTATGATAAGTATATACTGTAATCACAACCATTAACCACCTGCATACAAGATTTCCTGATATGCCAAATAATTTCCTGCTTTCCCAGACTCCTCAGTGCTGAAAGTCATGATCAAAGTGAGGCTGCTGAGGTTTGTTTTATTATTTTTAACATGTCAGTGCTCATGTTTTAAACTATTATTGTATTAAACAAGAATGGGCCACTGCATGAAAATTAAAGTCATACAAACATTTAATTCAAAACAAATTCTGACAGAATTATCTGAGCTTTTCCAAATTTAGCAAAACTAGTACTGTTGCACTGCTCATACCTGTGAGCACTGCTGAATGTGACATGAGATTTTTGGCCTTAAAAAAAAGTAAAAAATCTGTTTTGATGGCTCAAATGAGTTAGAACACTCTAAATAATTTGATGCTAATTTCTGTGGAGGGCCCAGATCCATGCAATTTTTGATTATGAAAGGCTGTAGACACCCCATGCTTTAAAGAAGAAAATAATTAATATATACATTTTTAATCGTGGTAATTACTATAAGTATTACATAAGTATTAATACTCATTCAAAAATACAAATTTTTTAAAATCACCTGGCTATTCATTCATCCAACCTAGCATAATAAAAAAAAATATATCTGGGGACAACAGTTAAAGTGAATGCATTTATGCATTTCCTCAACAGTTTTCAAATACATTATGCACTCCCATAACACAGTCGAGATAACAGACCTTAGGCAGGAGTAAAGAGCTTCGGAACGGTGCAGTACTTCCTTCCATGCCTGGTACAAAATGGTCAATTTTATTATTATGGAACCAGCAGAAAAGAGTGTGGTGCCATGCACTCAGCATCCACTAGAAAGGACATGCTGGTTTGAATATTACATCACGTGTACCTTTAGCTCTAATTTCATTGTATTGACATCACCATATTTTTCAAAGCTCTTTGAAAGGTCCTAATTCAATGCTAAAATTTTATGTTTACTGCTGGCACTATGCTACACATGCCTGTTAAAATCTGAAGATAATGTAGACTAGGGCAAATAAGCAAAGGGATGATGAATGAAGCTTGCTTGTTTATATCCATTTTAATCAATTCAATATGCAGGAAAATAGGCACTGTCAGAAAAAATGACCAGAGCTTTGATAAACAATTCATTGACTTATGAATTAATATCAGCTATTTCAGTGTTTCTGCCTTTCATTGCCTGTATTTCTGTTCAAACCTGTATTATGCAATGCAGGATAAAACAATTTACTTGTTGTTCCTTTTGAAAGAGAGAACTTTATTTCTTATTTTTAATTAGATTGCTATTGAAGTATCACTTCCTTATTTGACATTTAACAAATAGAAAACAAGTTCAAACAACCAAAAAATGGTAAGCAAGAAGTGGTACTGTACTGTACTGTACTGTAATTTCTGCCTGCTTATTAGAAAACCATGGTTTATATATAATCAAAGCATCTGAAAATAGAAGGGCAGGGTCTTAAGCAAGACTTATTCATCCCTGTGTTTATAATCAAAGAAAAATCATAAAAAAATCACAATGATTAACTAAGCCCTGGCAAAATAAATGAAAAAAACTATAGAAAAGTAGCATTAAAATTCAAATCAGAGTTCAACTAAAACAAAAAGTAATTGGAACAAAAACTGGCAACTAAAGTGTCCTTTACAAAAAGTTTGTTTGCAGCCACACTTTTTAATAATGGTTTTTGAACAAATCTTGAATAGTTTTGCTTCTACTGTCCAATCAATAGAACCACTGTACAGTGTGGAGAAAGTGTTTAGTAATTATATTCCAAAAGCTTGATCAATAGTATTTGCACCGACCATATCCTAAAACCCTCTAATCTCTCAGCAGAAGTGGCAACTGCAGCACTAAGGAAACAAGCCATAGACCACTCTTATTTTGTGTGCCGGGTGAAAGGATACCTCAGAGGCAGACATGCAATGGACAGGACTTCTTTAAAAATGGAAGAAAATATAATGTATACATTTCTCAGAAGAACATTTTAAAATGGCAATTATATATATGAAAACATGTACATGTTTTGCACAATCTAAAGACACATATTAATAATCAATAGCATAATTGCCCTGAAAATGGACAATTGAACATAGTTTTATGGTTATTTTTTTTTTTACATTTGATGTAAAGCACCATGGATCCTATTTTAAATCACAAGATTACACCATTGCATTTTTTACATTTATAGTAGAATGCTTTACTTTTGAGCACTATTCAAAAGTAAACTTTGATTTGACTAGTGTGTGTCAGCGGGCAATGTTAAAGAAACTGGAAATCAACTCAACTGATGACAGACATCCATTACATGTAGAACTAAACTTCAGTAAATCAGGAAGGATAGTCGCTTTGAAAACCCCCACAAATCACTTCAGAAATTCCTTTCTTCCTAGTGCCATTTGACTTTTCAATAAGAAATGTTAGAGATAATGATTTAAGGTTTTGATAAATAGCCTCAGCCTGTAACCTTTTTTTTTAATGTAAATATGCATTATCTAACTGCCTTACCTTAACTTGTCTTGTTTCTATTTGTTTGTTTTATTTCATTCTGTCTGTTATTAGATGCAACTGAGAAAGCAAATTTCATGTTTTTTTGTGTAAATAATAATAACCAGATTAATGTATACCATAATTGTGAAAAAATAACTGACTTGGGGTTGGGGAGGAACAAACACATTCTTTAATTTAGGCCACCACTGACATTCGGTCGACTGCTGTTAATTATGTCACATGTCCTGGTGATGTGGATTATCTTCACTATTTTCACTTGTCAGAGATAAAATAATGTTATTCCAAATTTTGGTGTAATGCAAGTAATTCAAGTAATGTAATAAATAATGTAATTACATATCTGACATCACAGCAATGAAATATAATCACATTCATTGCATTTAGATATTTTATTTGTACTTTACAAGCACATTCTCTTTAGAGGGTGATAAATGCATTTCTAGCCATAACCCCACAAATTGCAGCACATAGTTTATATTTCTGGTGGACAGTGCAGGAAAAAAGCTTATTTTAATGTCATCAAAAATATCTTTTGAACACAACACAAAAGTATAACAGTAATTAACTGAAAAGATTGATAATTGCATCAAATATGATATACAGTAAGTTCCAAAAACTAGCTTGTTCTTGCCAAAGTGATTCTTCAGCTAATGAAAGAAAAACAGACTGTAACACAAGTCATATCAGAGAGTATGGGAGAGAAGTCGGCCTCAAGTCGGGCGTTACCAACTTAAAGCCTCTCATTCTCAATGAAAACTCAAATGTAGTAATAATGGAAGGCAAAATCACGTACTGTATGTTTGCCTTCATTGCTCTGGGAAGGACATTCAGCAATAGAATATTGCAGGACACCTTATGCAAATAGTAAAACCTCTTTTCTCGTTTAATCATTTATTGTATAGTAAGATTCAGTAAATTTCTATTTAGGGATTTATGATACAAAGTCAGTCAGCTTTCTCAGTGGTTGACCCAATTAGAGTTAGTGTCAAGGGACAATGATGCTTCTGGAATTTGTCGTTGAGATACATTTCAAGTCATACATACAGGAGAACCAAGGTATAGCCAAATAACTAAACTTCAGATGACATCACTTTTTCAGTTTTTGTTGCAAGAGTACAATAAATGTTTAGAATTATATTTTCTTGTGTGTTTCACCACTTGGTGCTCTTAAATCTTTGCACACATTCACCCACATTATTTCTTTAACTAACATGACCTACAAGTCTAGATAAACATACTGTACAATAATACTGTATGTGGAGTAGTTGGAAAGACAGGGCAATGTTAGTAGGCAACCAAGACCAGAAATACAGAGCACAAACTTGAAAGATCTATATTAGGTCAAATTAGACATTGCATTCAAACCAATATGCACACCTTTAGATTGTAAGAAAAAAACTGGAAATAGGTATAAAACATGACCAATTCATATAATATATACCCCAGCTTATAGTGAACAAATATACAAACACCACAATGAGGCAACGCAAAAAAGTATACAAAATGTAAATTATTTACATGGTGGACATTATTTGCAAGTAAGCTTTGATCAATAAAGATGTAAAAAAAAACATCATTTTTAATATCTATAACTTAAAAAATGGCACACTAACAACATTAGTATGCTACAGCTGTACAGTTTTTTAACAAGAGATCCTAAATTTAGAAGGCAGACCTTACTCTCAGGTTGCCATCTGTTTGCTTTGCCTTTTAGTGTATTCTGGAAGGAATTTCACATTTAGAAGTGGATCAACAATTTTGTATTCCACACAAATACTATGCGGGGGAATATTTTGAGTATAAACAACATCCATATTATTCAAAATATCATATGCATTTTTCCCTCTTCTGAAACATCCGAAATTCATTCAAGCTTTCAAAAGGTAATTTGTGCTGGGTCAAGAAATTACTGCTTTTCTACATACTCTTCACTGTTATTTCATAAGCCAAGCACACTGGCACTGATTTTATGAGCTGTTATGAGTTATTTCATTAACATTTAATTAACACCAATTTCTCTGTAATTAAACATAATTAGAAAATAATGTTTGACATTGCAGTCATTTAAATGCAAACATTACAATTGGAACTGCAGAGAATTTACACTCTAATGTTCTTTGATTCCGTTCTGTTAATGAAACCAGAAAGGGCCAGGAGAATGACATCCAAACTTTTCAAAGTTGTGCAGTTCATAAGAGGCAGTCTGTTTGCAAAAACACACACAAATGGTCATACATTATGTAAGGATTTTTGTATGTTAAAAAAGTTGAGAACAAATTCATTTCCAGGAGGAGGAGGAAGATGGCAGTTATTAGTAGAAAAGGAAGACTGGAATGTAGGAAGGAAGGAAGTTAATCATATTTTGTTAGACAGTTTTGGAAAGTGTAAGAAGGACCAGGGAGGCATAGTTTTTATAGTTTATTTTGTCTTTTTCTACATTATATTTATTCTTTCCATTATATGCTACATTGTGCCTTTACTTACTGTATATTAATAGCCTTTCACTACTTACCTGAACTGTACTGGTATTTTCTGGGTACATGCTTGTCCCTGTCTTGCACCCCAAAACACAAGGCCGAGTCTTAGTACTTTAGCAAAACCAGCTTTATTCAGCTTAAAACAGGCACAACATGGTTATTTATTGTTGCGGGGTCTTATTCATATTTACAGTTGCAAAAATGCCACGCAGAACCCAGTGCCCCTGCACCAATCACCCATAAGTCCAGGCCTCTTCTAACAATGCCTCTCCTTCTGACCACCTCCACTCCTCTCCTCCAGGCTTCGTCCTCTTCCACCCGACTCCAGCTAACGAATGAAGGGAGGCAGCCCCTTTTATGTTCACCCGGACGTGCTCCAGGCGCCCCTTGATGAACTTCCGCCGGCACTTCCCGGTGTGGCGGAAGTGCTGATGTCTAGCGCTTCTCAGGCATCCACGCGTCCCCTGGCAGTGACCACGAGCCACTATAGGGCTGAGCTTCCATGCTCTGTTCCCGTGGTCCCCATACCAACCAGGGCGGCTGCCCTCTCGTGGTCCGGAGGCGGCGTAGTCTCTCTTCCGGTCCTTCCAGGCATCCTGGCTGGGTACTGCCCCCAGCCACTCGCCACAATTGCTATAAGAACTATCAAATATCCTCTGCTTTATAATTGTAATTAATAACGTTCTTCCATAATTACGGAGATATTTTCAAAATATACTGGTTGCTGGGTTAAGCTTGTGAAACTCTTCAATACTTAAAAGTAAGCAGATAAAATTTTATGTTTTAGATAAAACTCCAAAAACAACAAAAAGTTAAAAAAATAATTTTACTATAAAGAAATATAATTTGTAAGAAGCAAAATGAATTTAACACTTATTAATCATTAAAGTGTGTTAGCCAGAGTCTTAAAGGACTCAATCAAAAGATAAAAGTCACATCTTGGTTAACTAAAGTCAAATATATCTTATAGGACAGCCATTTAAATATTAAAGCTCAGCCTAGATTGAATAGTGAATGGAATGGATTTGTCTTTCACTTTAATTACAACAATAAGATTAGTTAAGGAGTCAATATGATGAAATGGATGAAGATGGCTGCTTCTTCACTACTTTATTGCTAAACCTTATCCCTTTCCTCTCAATATTTATACCATTTGGAAATGCAGTCTAAACTCCCTAAAGGCAAATTCAGGTAGCAGAAATCACTTTAATGCTTTTTATTCCAAAAAAAAAGTTTTGAGAACTATTACTGGGCTCTCAGGATAGATAGATTAGATATATAGAAATAAATACATACATATACACAAACACGCTACTGGTCAATAGTTTTAGAACACCTCTGTTTTCCAGTTTTTCCTTCAAATTTAATCAGATGAAATGCAATGACTGACCCAAAATGGTGAAAAGGAATGGATTTCGTACTGTCATTCACCCTGTCAAACCTGTAGCTCAGTCTCCTTTTCACAGTTTAAACTGAGACTTGCTTTTTTGAACCACTGTTAAGCTGTGCTTGAAGCTATTGTGCTGTGAAGCACCTATCAGGCAAGCTGGTGACCCTCACAAACTTGTCTACTGATTGGGTGGTAACTTTGGGTCTGCCAGATCTCTTCCTATCAGAGTTTATTCCAGTTTCCAATTGCGTTTGGATTGTGTAGGGCATCGCACTCACTGACACTTTAATTTTTTTGCAATTTCTCTAAATGAAAGGCCTACTTCTAAGGGTAATAATGCTCCGTCTTATTTCATTTGTTAATTGCCTTTATCTTTCCATTATCACTGGAATTTATAACTTTCCTGGGTGTTGAGGGTGTAGTAGCACGGTCTATTCCAACTTTGCTTTAAGACAGGGGGATTTTAAGTAATCAACAGAAATTAGGATACCTGTGCAAATGGTTTGCTTCAACTTGCAAAGCTTAATTTACTTTAATTGTTACAGAACATCTGTAGGTTGTAACCTATTAGTTGTTCCCTGAAGAAGGCCCATTTGTAATATTCTGAAATTTCCTTTTTTTCGGTTATTTCTAACCTAAGCTATATATTTAAACCTCTGGCAGTTTAATGCTTACCTTTTCGCCATTTTAGATCATTTATTGCATTTCAACCGATTACATTTGAAAAAAAACTGGAAAAACTGAGGTGGTCTAAAACTTTTGACTGGTTGTGTATACGGGTCAAATCCCATGATAGTGAATATTGAAGCAACAAAATTTTCAGAATAACAAACACTTTATTGGCCCAGACAAACGTTCATACAACATCAAGTTTAACAGATTGTTTCAATGAAATGTAAATTTCAGTATAACAAACACTTTTTGTGAACAAAAATGACCACCGAAGAAGATAATGCAATGCAAAAAATACTTAATGCTGTGCCAACACTATTGCAGTCTCAGGAACCCTGCAACATGCAGTCTCTTTCTTTAAAGACCAGTGAGAATGCAGGTGTGACATCATTCAAGTATAGCTAAATTCTGAATCAGTGCTCCACCAAGCTTGGATAAGTTATGTTGTGTGCGGATATTGTACTGTTAGAATTTCGTATTTCTTCTCAAAGGAAGAAATACCATCAGTTTTTGCTAAAAACTAAAGTTATATCTAACAATTCATTTTATTTCTTGATTCATACCTGTATTTCTATAAATAAAAGTTACATCTAACATCTCATTTTCAAATAAAAAATATGTTTTGTAGTTTAAGAAGCAATGATTTTTTTGTTATACAGGTACTGTCAAGCTTGCGTCACCAAGTTGCATGAGAGACAGGAAGGGGATTCCAGGTTTGCAAGGAAAATACAAGTACTTTATTACTGTATAGAGAAGGTAGGTGCAGTCTCAAAACTTCATTCAAAAAAAGTAGCTGTTATATTGGTACTCAAGCACACAAGACATGAACAGTGACATGGAGGCAATCGTCCTGCTTTAGCTCCTATCTTCAGAGTCCATTGCATCCATTCCCAATCTGAACACTCATAAAGTTATAATGGCTGGGGACTTTAATTGTGTTCTAAATCCACTTTTAGATAGGACTTCTTCCACAGGGGCAACGGCATCTAACACTGCAAAGATAATTACAAAGTTTATAACTGATCACAACTTATCAGACCCCTGGAGGTTTTTAAAACCAAATTCAAGAACATATTCTTTCTACTCACCAGTACATCATTGCTACTCAAGGATTGATTACTTCTTTATAGACAATACAGTAACTTCTTGCCTATGATTAAATCTTGCAAATACGATGCTATTGTTATTTCTGACCATGCACTTATGATCTTGGAGCTAAAATTACTAAGCCCCATACACTCACCCCGCAGATGGCGCCTCAACCCGCTTCTATTAGCTGACGAGAATTGTACGGAATTTATATCCAAACAAATCAAATTCTTTCTAGAGACAAATACATCCTCCGAGATCTCTGCAGGAATACTCTGGGAAACTCTCAAGGCCTTCTTAAAAGGACAGATTATCTCATATCTTTCCCACAGAAATAAATCCGAAGCCAAGAAAGTAGCAGAGATAAAAAGTGAAATTACTAAAATAGATGAAGAACACGCCAGACTACCAAGCGAGAATCTACATAGGAGAAGGCAGGCTCTACATTCAGAATTAAACCTCTTGACAACTAAAGAAACTGAACAACTAATTTATAAATCCAGACATCATTACTATGAAGATGGAGAGAAAGCTAATAAGCTTTTAGCTCAACAAATTCACAAGCAAGAAGTGCGCAACGCAATCTCGGTAATCACCAATGCGAACGGAGATAAAATCGTCGAACACAAAAATATAATGCACACTTTCAGAGACTACTATAAATCCCTATATACTACTGAGTTTAAAGAAGACAATACACAATCTAATGCATTTCTGGATACATTACAGATACCACAAATAGACACTTTTAGTGCGGAGGAACTTGATAAACCTCTGGCGTTATCAGAATTACTAGATGCTATAAAGTCACTCCAAGGCGGGAAAGCAGCAGGCCCTGATGGCTACCCTGCAGAATTTTACAAGAAATTCTCTGCTCAGCTAGCTCCCTTCCTATTAGCAACATTTACAGAAGCCAGAGATAACCAATCTCTTCCTCTAACTTTTCGCCAAGCATTAATCACCGTTTTTTCCAAAACAAAATAAGGACTTATTACAATGTGCATCATACAGACCAATTTCACTTCTGAATAACGACGTTAAAATCATAGCTAGAAGGATGGAGAAAGTGCTCCCCTCGGTAATATCACAAGACCAAACTGGATTTATTAGGGGCCGACACTTATCTTCAAATCTTCGACACCTTTTTAATGTAATATACTCACCAACTAAATCAAACACCCCAGAAATAATATTATCATTAGATGCAGAAAAAGCATTCGACATGATTGAATGGAAATACCTTTTTACTACATTGGAGAAGTTTAGGTTTGGCCTGAACATTTGTGCATGGATTAAATTACTGTATACTAACCCAGAAGCTTCAGTTTGCATCAACAACATTTGCTCAGACTACTTTAAACTAGAACGTGGTACTAGACAAGGATGCCCCTTGTCACTGCTGCCGTTTGCGATTGCCTTTGAACCACTGGCAATACATTGTCGAAATACTGATTAGATAAAGGGGATCAGAAGAGAAGGACTGGAACAGAAAATTTCATTATATGCAGATGATATGGTACTGTATATATCGGACCCAGAAAATTCTGTGCCTGCAGTCTTAGCAGCACTCACAGAATTTCAAAAGATTTCTGGTCTCAGAATTAATGTGAATAAAAGTGTACTCTTTCCAGTGAATTCTCAAGCATATAATATTAGATTAGATACCCTACCTTTTATCATTGCAGAACAGTTTAAATACCTAGGGGTAAACATCACAAGTAAACATAAAGCTCTATATCAACAAAATTTCGCCGTCTGCATGGAAAAAATTAAACAAGACTTGCATAGATGGTCAACCCTTCATCTCACACTAGCTGGAAGAATTAACACTGTTAAGATGAATATTCTTCCTAAGCTCCTTTTTTTATTTCAAAACATTCCAATATACATTAATAAATCATTCTTTAGGCAATTAGATTCAACAATAACCTCATTTATTTGGAATTCAAAACATCCACGCATCAAAAGAGCAACCCAACAAAGACAAAAGGCAGAAGGCGGCATGGCTCTACCTAACTTCCAGTTTTATTACTGGGCAGCAAATATACAGGCGATAAGAACCTGGACACAAATAGAAGAACATACACAGGCTTGGTCTGCAATAGAAGTAAAATCCTGCAGTACTTCTTTGTATTCCTTGCTCTGTGCTCCAATAAACACACGTTATTGGCAATATACAAATAACCCAATTGTGCTCCACTCACTTAGAATCTGGAACCAATGTAGAAAGCATTTTAAGAAGGAGAGGCTTTTATCTGTGGCACCTCTGAAAGAGAACCACCTCTTTCAACCTTCACAAACATATGCAGTTTTTAATATCTGGAAAAAATCTGGAATTAACTTGCTTAGAGATCTTTATATAGACAACATCTTTGCATCCTATGAACAATTACATTCCAAATTTAACATTCCAGCTACACATTTCTTTCACTATCTTCAAATCAGGAACTTTGTTAAACAGATCCTTCCAGATTTTCCTCATCTTGCACCCTCATCCATGCTGGAAAAAATATTGCTCAATCTCAAGGACTTAGACTCCATCTCTACAATATATAAAATCATTTTACAATCCCTCCCTTTCAAAGATCCAAGAGGACACTGGGAAAAAGATCTCTCAATTAATATATCAGAAAAGGAGTGGAAAGTAGCAATGCAGAGAATTCACTCGAGCTCCATATGCGCAAAGCATACAATTATACAACTCAAAATTATATATCGAGCACATCTGTCTCGACTAAAACTCTCCAAAATGTTTCCAGGGCATGATCCAACCTGCGAACGTTGCAACCAAGTCCCAGCCTCACTGGGTCACATGTTCTGGGCCTGCACCAAATTAACATTATTCTGGACAAAAATTTTTAATTACCTTTCAGACAGCCTTGGACTCACAATCCCTCCTAACCCATTAACAGCTGTGTTTGGGGTTCTTCCAGAGGGGCTTAAAGTGGAGAAAGACAAACAAATTGTGATTGCATTCACTACACTTTTGGCACGCAGACTTATTCTGATAAATTGGAAGAACCCAAACTCTCCTCTTTTAAGTTAGTGGGAAACCGATGTGTTATACTATTTGAAATTGGAAAAAATCAAATACTCAGTTAGAGGATCCGTACAGACTTTTTTCAAAACATGGCAGGATCTAATCAGTAATATTTTAAAATAAGCTCATAAAGCACAGAGAATTTATTAATTTAGGTATGTTTACAAGCCTTAAATTTCACGCCGTTTGGCTTGCTCTCTCTCTCTCAGGGGTGGGGATCAATCTGTTCTTAACTTAATTTTTCTTTTTGTAAAAACTTGATTGCTTTGTATGGATTGCAATAAAATTAATAAAAAAAAAATCCAAAGCAATATCACTCTAGACACTGAAGACATGAGAAAAGAAAACACATTGCTGAAAAATAAACGATCAAGAAGACAGGTTGAGAAGAAGGACAACAGTCATTTAATTGGCTTTTCACAGGTTTCAGAACAGGATGACCCAATTGACCTCCTGACTCATTCCTCATCTAATTGGTTCACTATGCTTGAAGACGATTGAAATTGTGTACTCACAGGATCTGGTCACCTTGAACTGCTCAGTCTTCCAAACTACAGCCCACATTCTGAAGGCACACCACTGTTTAAGTTTAGGTTAACAGATCAAGACTGTGTTTTTCTCAAGACTTTGGTGCAGAGACCATGAATACAAAGAAAGTTTTGAATCTGGTTATTAAGTAGGTAAAGATGCCTGGCGTATATACTTTCCATATATATCCAACTATTCTGAAGCTATGTTCTGGGAGTGCTCTGTTCACTTTCAGTTGACCTGAAGTATCCATAACAGTGGTTTGAAAGTTTGCCTCCACTAGTGAATTGTAATAAATTAATTTTTCTCTTTATATGTAGTGTTATTTTTTAATTGCTATGATAGTCTTATTTTATATTATATCATCCATCCATCCATCATCCAACCCGCTATATCCTAACTACAGGGTCACGGGGGTCTGCTGGAGCCAATCCCAGCCAACGCAGGGCGCAAGGCAGGAAACAAACCCTGGGCAGGGTGCCAGCCCACTGAAGGGCATGCACACACACCGACACACCCACACACCATGCACACACTAGAGACAATTTAGGATCGCCAGTCCACCTAACCTGCATGTCTTTGGACTGTGGGAGGAAACCGGAGCACCTGGAGGAAACCCACGCAGACACGGGGAGAAAATGCAAACTGCACGCGGGAAGGACCCGGGAAACAAACCCAGGTCTCCTTACTGTGAGGCAGCAGCACTACCACTGCGCCACTGTGCTGCTCCTATTCCTTTAATATTCACAGATTAAATTAATTGATTCAGAGATCATGCTGCCTCAACCATTTCCACATATTAAATAGAAATGTTGTTCTGATTCAAAAACAGCCAGTCTTCGTATTTCACTGATGTTCCTGAAGTGTAAACATAACCTAAGAATCCTACATACTGGTGATAAAGGAATGTTTACCTACTGACTGAAACAGAGGGTACCAAATTTGCATTTATTTCAGTACAGTCCCCAATGCAAATTATAAATTGATTGTGGGTACAGATTCTAATGTTATAATGGATTCATGGTCAGATCCCTCACCATTGAGCAGTTAAGGTGTAGCCATCTACATTGGTGGTACATCTTCAAGGATCTGATTTTAAAATCCTTCAATAAATGTATACTTTTTTGGTAGAAATTTCATTCCTGTCTGATCATAAATATTGTGTCAATAAGCTTACTGTCCTGCCACACCATTCCCAGGTAGCTAAATCGCAGTTCATCATCATGTAGTTAATCCAGAGCTTTCCTAGGCTGATGAATGTCTCTTCTGATCCTAATTACAACAGGATAATACATTTTAAAAATATGTCCAGCAATCTGTTTTTAGAATTCTAAAAGAATGATCCAGAAGATACAAAGTTCAAAACAATAAAGATAGTGTTTATATCAATAAGTATACATTTAAAAGATATAAATCTTTCAATAATGTAGCAGTCTGCAGTTTATCATCATCTCAAACAATCAGTCTTTGTTAATAGCAGTCAGCCTAGGTGAAAAAGAAAGCTCCAGTTACAAATTAAAATATTTAGTAAAATTGATCAAATTTCGCTTCATCTGTTTAATATGTGGATACTTTTTCAAGACACGTAAAAACCTTAAACAGATAAGGAATTAATAACTAATGTTCAAATTTATAAGAGCTGAAAATGTAAACTGTATATTAAAAATCTGCTTTAAACTATCCATCTTCAAGCATATCCACACTATTTAGAACTGTGTAAGCAATTTTAGGTTTATCAAGGATAACATATTTAAAGCATTTTGGAGGTTTATCTACCCATATGTAAGACAATATACTTTTTTTCTACTTGATACATCATACTTACTCATAAATTGACTACTATTTTATTGACAACCACTGTAGAGGCACAAATGGCTATCTAGCAGATGTTTTTTTCCCCCATTATAAATAAGGCATGTTAACACTAGCAATATCCATGGAAGCTAGAGCAGAGTAAAACAGTATGCCAGGCGTAAATTACTGCTTTTCACAAGAAAAATAAAAGCCTTTAAAAATGCAAGCCAGTTTCCTTATTAAACTCCAATGTTATTATTGATGATTATTAAAACACAGAAACGTCATCCTTCTATATGTTTCCAATATTAAACTAAGTTTTTAAATCCAGATAATCAAATCTCTGACATATATTCATTGTAATTATGTATTGCTGAGCTAGAAGTTCAGAGCATACTAAGGTCTAGACGCAGAAAAGAAAATAATTGAATTGAGTATTTTTCATTGCATTGGGTAGTTTGAATTTGTTCCACATACATGTGCATTATCCCTATTTTACTTTTCTTTTAATTTTCTGCATGTTTTTGTTTTCCCCAATCTCTTACCTTTAGTAATAATAAAACGAAAATCTACCTACCACCAAACAGTAGAAAAAGGATTAACTGTATTACTTAAAACTGAATTTATATTATAAATGAAATAAATTATCTGAAAAAAATGAAAGCTATAGCAGATTGCTAGAGTGGTGTTTTCTTGCTTGTGCAAGACACACGTACTGAAAGTGCAGGCTCAAATAAAATACAAAATGATGTCATCACTGAATCAAACATACATCAAAACATTTTCTGGTAATGAGAAATTTAGCTTTCTAATCAAGTTGTGAATAATTCACTTAGATTTGTGTATAAGATCATTACCTAAGTATTTCCATTAATTCTTACTTCTAACATAATTTAAAAAAGGGAAAGAGAACAATAGGAACTTGCATATTTGTACTCAAAATTTTACTATCAGTGCAGGCAATGGCAAAGCCCTGACATTTGGATACTGTGAAAACCCAGAAGCTTATAAGCTAAGGCAGTAAAGTGTGAACCACAAGGTCATGTTCATTTCATTGTGTAATTAGCAAGTCAGTTAACCTGCAATGATTACATAGAAAAGTAAACAATTTTACATTGTACTTATTTGTAAGCATACCTGGATAAAAAGAATACCTAATAACATTTATATAAAAAACACTGTTACATCTATACTAATAAAAGGCAAAGCCCTCACTGACTGACTGACTGACTGACTCACTCATCACTAATTCTCCAACTTCCCTTGTAGGTAGAAGGCTCATTCCTTACAGGTTACTTACAAAAGTTAAGCAGATTTCATTTTGAAATTGTACGCGTAACAGTCATAACGGTCGACAACATCTGCCATGTTAAACTTTCTTATTTATGGCCCCATCTTCACGAAATTTGGTAGGCGGCTTCCCTGCGCTAACCGAAACCGATGTACGTACTTATTTCGGTAGTATGACGCCACTGTCGGCCGCCATATTGAACTTTCCAATGGTCTTTGTTGCCCTCACTGACTCCCTCATCACTAATTCTCCAACTTTCCGTGTAGGTAGAAGGCTGAAATTTGGCAGGCTCATTCCTTACAGCTTACTTACAAAAGTTAAGCAGGTTTCATTTAGAAATTCTACACGTAACGGTCATAACGGTCGACAACATCCGCCATGTTAAACTTTCTTATTTATGGCCCCATCTTCACGAAATTTGGTAGGTGGCTTCCCTGCACAAACTGAAACCGATGTACGTACTTATTTCGGTAGTATGACGCCACTGTCGGCCGCCATATTGAACTTTCCAATGGTCTATGTCACCTATGGGCCCATCTTCAAGAAATTTGGTACGCGGGTTCCCAACGCTAACTGAATCCTACTTACATACATATATACGTCCATAGCCTGCAGCTCGGTCGCTGTGTGAGGCGGCGTTGGGTCCCCCATCACCACGCCTCTCACGTTGTTGGCTACCTGCCTATATAAGGCCATCCGTCGCTCCGGTCTCTTCATTCCCTTCCTTGCTTCGCCACAGTATTCACGTCTCCCTGCTGATAACTGCAGCCTTTTTATTTAATCCACGGCTTCTCCGCTGTTTTATTGTTCGTTTATTACGATTATAGTTATTGTATAGGTATTTTAGACTTAGTTTACATTGTTCAGGTACCCATTTCCTTTATCGTTCCAACCGTACCCCCATTAACATGTCTGTCGAGGTGATCACCATCGATCAAAGAACTGTCACTTACTGAGTGGTTTCCATGCCTGGAGATGGCGCCTGCCTTTTCCATTCTCTGTGTTACATATTGCACCGCCATATCAGGCTCACTCTTGATATCCGGAGGAACATTGTGTCTTATGTATTGAATGACTGGGACAGGTTCAAGGTGTGGACTGATGATGATACAGGAGATAATTATACTACACAGGAGCACTATAAAAGTGAAATGCTTAAGCCCTTCAACTATGCTTTTGCATATGAGTTGATGGCTGCCGCTGAATTGTTCGGTTGTCGCTTTCAAGTGTACCATAACGGCCAAATATTTTACACCTTTGGACAACCGCCAATGCCTCTTAAACATCTTAGATTCACAGGTGACGATTTGAGTAGTGGACACTTTGATGTTTATGAATGTTTCAACTCTCAAAAGCTGGATGCGAAGTTATCGATGAAACCGGTTGTATGCTTACAACGCTTGACAGATGCTGAATGTCACTTCAACACAACAAGTCCTGCAAATACTAACGTAATTGAAACAAACCATGACACTCAAACCGATTATGACAGCAGGAATCCAAGCTGTCAGATTTGAGGCAAGATTGCTTTTCACATGGCCAACTGTACGTTGCATGCTCAAGAGTAAGCTCTGCGCACAGCTTGGTCATATTACAACCGGAGGGCCGAACTGATAATGTGGCATACAAAGAGATCCTTAACAAATATTGGTTGGTATATTTTCCCTCAGTTTAAATATGTAAATACTTGCTTTATAAAGTGGCTCAGGTTGTGCAATATTATAAGCAAGTTTACAGGAAGGTAATTGTTCTTATAAGTACAAACAGTTCTATAATGAGCACTTGATGGACTGATTGAGTGAGTTTATAGTTCTTTTGAACTGCGATGTCCCTACAGGAAAGGCTCTTAAGTGTTTGTCGTATGAGAGCAGTTCAAACAGACGGCATGGCTGAGGCAGCGTGTGCTTGATGCTGTATACTGATAATTCTCTTTCCGATCAGCTGCTGTAGAGCTGTGTTTCCACACTCAGATACAGTGATATAAATACTCTGAGTGGTGCAGTGAGAGTAATATGGAAAATGATGATCCGCTGTGGCAACCCCTAATGGGAGCAGCTGAAAGGAAAAGAAGAAGGTGCAGTGACAGTAACAATGCTAAAGCAGCTATGGTATTTGGAATAGTTTGGCCATTCTGTGGACCATTATATTGTTATAACAATCAGATGCCTTAAACTAAGAAACAATATGCGGTTAATTTCAGTGTATATGATAAAGCCGCGTCAGGGATGTGCAGCTAAAAAAGAAAGGGAAATCACACTGGAACAAAAGCACTGCTTTGACGCTGCGTGCTGCCAGTTTGCAAAACCGAGTGGAGAACTTGCATACGCCAGGGTTTGAGCTACCATGAAAATGAGCATGGCATTACGGCAGGTTTAAGTTTTATAAATTTGAGCGTGGAAATGGGAGTACGCAACTTTTTTGTGCGTACGCAATATTTATGCATGAGGCCCCTGGTGTTTAATAATAAGTGGGAATGTCAGAAGCGGAAGTTGTGTGTGTTTGGTGAGATTTCCAAGGTTAGCTCTTCTTTCCTAGTATTTCTTACTGCTAAGACAGGATTTATTCAATGATGCTACAAAGGGGTCACAAAATTTACCAGGGAGATGATTGTTTTTTAAAGTGTGCAATTAAAATATTATGAGACAAGACCACTTCTTTTTCAAGCTTGTTTAATTTGCTAATAGCCAAGCTGTCCTGTAAGCACTTCCAAATCATTTTTAAAGGTTAACAAGTTGTCCATTTTAACAGTATGTCTTGGAAGTTCTTTCACAGTTCCATCTCTCTTTGTGTGAATAAGTGCTACATGCATCTATCTTAAATGAATTTCCAATCACTTCCATCAGTATACAAAAGTGTATGATTGAAAATGGACTGTTTTTTTCTGGACCAGTTTTGCCAAAGCATTTGAGAATTTTAAAGACCTGGACTAGATCCCCATGCAGCCTTTTCGGCAAAAGGCTAAGGCGGTTTCATTCCCTTTGCTTGTCACACTAGCTCATGTACTTTAGCTCCAAAAAACAGTTGTATTTTCTCCTCTGCAAAATATCTAGTACTGTTATCTTTTTAACTACCATGGTGAACAGACATACATGCACTAATTTAGATGTGGTTTCACTATACAGCCAGAACAGAAGTTACGCTGATGTGCATTCAACAAATTTTTATTACATAACCTAACGTTTTACCTATCTTTTTAGATGCTTCTGCATGTTGCCTAGATCATGGTTGGCCAGCTCCAATCCTGGAGGGCTACATTAGCTAGTGGTTTTCCTTTCTGTCACTTTCTTAATCAGGGACCAGTTTCTGCTGTTAATTGACTTATTTTCCAATCATTTTAATAGTCTTGCTTTTTTAAGACTCATTCTTCTGAACTGCTTTTTTTCCGTAAATGACAGCCAAACAAAAATGAGATGTAAAGTGAGCCAGATGACCAGCTAAGCTGGGGCCTCAAATTCCAATTAATTAATTTCACACCAACCAATGCCTTACTTAAAAGCAGATTTTTGTTGTGAATAAAACCCGTTATTTAATTTAATTCCATGGCTTCTTGTAGCTTTCATTCTGCCACACCAGATATTCCAAAAACTGTTGATTTTCTTTTTTCTACGAGCACCATCAAAAAGCTGACATGAACAGATCAACACTACTGAAACATTCGCCTTTCTTTATATTCAAATATTGTATAATGTACAGAGGTTAGCGGATCATGTGTTTGTTCATATTGTATCTCAGTATTGTTTGTCTGTTAAAAGAAAAATTAAACAATTAAGGGGTCAGAGATTAAAATAGCAAATTAATTAAAATTAAGACAAAAGTGAATTAGCAGCAAAAAATAGGAACTCATCAAGAAAATGGTTAGAATGAAAACCTGCAGCCACTGTGGCCCTCTAGGATCCGAGTTGTTCACCTAAGGCCTAGATAATGAGAATGTTTCATCAATGTAAACACCAGAAAGAGTACTGTGTGCAGTTTTGGTCTCCAGGCTACAAAAAGGACATAGCAGCGCTAGAAAAGAACCAGAGAAGAGCGACTAGGCTGATTCCAGGGTTACAGGGCTTGAATTATGAGGAAAGATTAAAAGAGCTGAGACTATACAGTTTAAGCAAAAGAAGATTAAGCGGTGATATTATTGAAGTGTTTAAAATTATGAAGGGAATTAATACAGTTGATCGGGACTGTTATTTTAAAATGAGTTCATCAAGAACATGGGGACACAGTTGGAAACTTGTTAAGGGTAAATTTCGCACAAACATTAGGAAGTTTTTCTTTACACAAAGAACGACAGACATTTGGAATACGTTACCAAGTAGTGTGGTAGACAGTAAGACTTTAGGTACTTTTAAAACTCAACTTGAATATAAATCACATATTAATCAGATTACTAGGACAGCATTTTTCCACTTAATAAATATAGCAAAAGTTAGACCTCTTACATCATTAAGATGCTGAGAAATTAATCCACTGTTTTGTTTTCAGTCGACTAGATTACTGTAACGCTCTCCTCTCAGGACTACCCAAAAAAGACATAAATCGACTGCAACTAATGCAGAATGCAGCTGCTAGAATCCTAACTAGGAAAAGAAAATCTGAGCACATCTCTCCAGTTTTGATGTCACTACATTGGTTACCTGTGTCATTTAGAATTGATTTACAAAGCCTTAAATTATCTCGCTCCATCTTATATTTCGGAATGTCTTACACCTTACACTCCAAATTGTAACCTTAGACCTTAAAATGAGTGTCTTCTTAGAATTCCAAGAGCTAAACTTAAAAGAAGTGGTGAGGCGGCCTTCTGCTGTTATGCACCTAAAATCTAGAATAGCTTGCCAATAGGAATTTGCCAGGTTAATACAGTGGATCACTTTAAACTGCTGAAAACACATTACTTTAACATGGCTTTCTTATAGCTTCATCATAGTTTAATCCTGATGCTCTGTATATTCAATTAATTATCATTATTATTCATATTCAAAATCCATACTAACCCCTACTTTCTCCTTTGTTCTTTTTCCAGTTTTCTGGGGTGAACTGATCGTTTATGTTAAGTAGAATGCCTAGAGCAGGCTGGGCAGTCTCATGGCCTGGAACCCATGCAGATTTTATTTTTTTCTCCAGCCATGTGGAGTTTTTTTGTTTTTGTTTGTCCTCCCTGGCCATCGGACCTTACTTTTATTCTATGTTAACTAGCAGAATACCCGCGCTTCGCAGCGGAGAAGTAGTGTGTTAAAGAAGTTATGAAAAAGAAAAGGAAATATTTTAAAAATAACGTAACATGATTGTTAATGTAATTGTTTTGTCATTCATATGAGCGTTGTTGTCATATATATATATATATATATATATATATAGCAAAATACCCGTGTTTGGCAGCGGAGAAGTAAAAAGAAAAGGAAACATTTTAATAATAACGTAACATGATTGACAATTATATATGTGTGTGTATGTGTATATTATATATATATATATATATATATATATATACATACACATACATACAAACATACACACAGGTATATATATGTGTATATATATGTATGTGTCTATATGTGTGTGTATAGCTTTGGTCACTGAGTGCAAGGGAAAAATAATAAAATATAGTCTATTAGTTATTAAACAGTAAAACATTAACGTTTTAATAAGTACAGGTACATTAAGCACTACTCGAGTGGTTGCGGGTAAACTACATTTTAAAAGACGGTATAACAGAAGAGGTAAGTAGTACTAACAGCAGCTAAAATGTATATGGATCATCTCTCGGTAGTTGATCCCTTTTGAAAGGCGCTACACAACGGCTGTGGTATAGAAATTACATTTTCTATGTGAACGTTCAAATTTCTGCCTCTGGTAATGTGCCTTAACGGTATTACCAGTAATTAAAGAAAAATTGTTTTGTGTCCTCTGCAGTGTTAAGAGAGAAAGGCTTTGGTTTGGGATAAAATGAAAAAAGGTGTAAAGAAAGGAAAGTTGCCTTTTTCTTTTATATAGTATAGAGAGATGTGTTTGGTGATGTTATGATCGCCTTTTGGAGACAGTCGCGGTGGGTCTTGTGTAGACTGGTGAGACGTCTCTTCCATTAATCGGCTGTGATGGCACTGTCAGTCCTCCACTCGTGTGCGTGTCATAATAATCCGAGCTGAGGACCTCATAATCGTATACGTGCAAAAGAAAGTGTGAATCGCCTTAATATTATTTTGCCGTGGTGTAGAAAAGGGGTCCCGTGTTTGCACTTGTCTGGGCTATAGCTCAGGGGGAGGATGAAAAAAATTAAAAGTGCTCACTTTGATTTAAGGCAGAAGCGCGCCGGCTGCTCGACTTTTGCTGGGAAGGAGACCCCAGTTTTTGTACACACGTTCCACAAATGAGACACACGGGTTTACCGGCAATGTCAGTAAACATATACTCAGCCTCCCATCGGTTTTTAAAGGCTCTATTTTCAGAATCAACTTTTCTCTTCGGCATCGTGTGGGCTAGCTTCACAATAACTTGCAGCAACGCGGTAAGTGTTCGGCAAGGCAGCTGAAGCGCTGCATTATGGGATCTGTAGTTTATTGTGTTACCAGCGCTTCATA
>JANRMT010062806.1:31063346-31133660 GCA_026402145.1 Polypterus bichir lapradei
GTAATTCGGTTTTTGTTCAGCACTCTTTGGAACTGTTACTTTTTGTCTGCGCACTGCGTCAGTTCACGTGAGCCGTTGAATATGGTTTTATATGTCAGTCGCTCGCTTCTAATTCTTTCGCTGCCTTCTTAATTATATAATGCATGTTTTCTAAAGCGCGTTTTGTAGCTCTTCCTGGCTTTCTACGTAATGCGTGATTACGTGAGAGGCGTGATGATGTCATACGAAACTCCGCCCCTCCAGCTCAACTCCATTACAGTAAATGGAGAAAAACAACTTCCAGTTATGACCATTACGCGTAGAATTTCGAAATGAAACCTGCCCAACTTTTGTAAGGAAGCTGTAAGGAATGAGCCTGCCAAATTTCAGCCTTCTACCTACACGGGAAGTTGGAGAATTAGTGATGAGTCAGTCAGTCAGTCAGTCAGTCAGTCAGTCAGTGAGTGAGTGAGTGAGTGAGTGCTTTGCCGTTTATTAGTATAGATTAGTGTTCCCTTATTTTAATTCTTATTTATTTTGTCTTTTTTCCTCTTTCTTCATCATTTAAAGCACTTTGAGCTGAATTATTTGTATGAAAATGTGCTATATAAATAAATGTTGTTGTTGATATTTTTTTGGAAGAAATAAGTGGATAGGATTGGCAAGCGTTATTGGGCTGAATGGGTTGTTCTCATCTAGAGTGTTCTAATGTTCTAAATACTTTTCAGTTATTTTTCCTCTTGAGGATAGCTTCACCCAATATTAAGTTTAACGTTCCTTTTCCCTGCATGTACAACTCTTTTTCATTCAATTGAATTTTCTTAGTGTCTGTGCACTTCTAAAGATTGTCCTGGTCATTTAAAATTGTTTTGCTTCAGTTTTTAGAACTATGTTTTGAAGAAAAACTAATTTCACATTTAAAAGCTAAAATGCAATTGCAAAACCATTTAGATGTGAGAACATAATGACTTTTTTCAATCTCTTTTGACTTTTTTTGTGTTAAGTTTTGAAGTCACGTATAATGAACAACAACATACAGGCAACATCTTTAATTCAAGCTGGATAAAAGCATACTAATGGATAATGCCATTTTATAACTTGGTTCTATGCATGGAATAAGATGCAAGAGAAATTTTGTATCATTTCTGCATACTGTTATATTGAATTTATGTATATTTGTGTATAAATACAAATATTAAGGCTGTGACAAATAATATTCTAAAATCCACTTATTCAAAATAAAGCATTAACATGCATATATAATTTATGATGTTTTATGCATTTACAGAGTCAAAAAAATACAATCTGCAAAAATAGGCAAACCAACTGGTATATTATATAATTTAGATATGAACTGCTTTAATATCCTTTAATGAATTAATTTATATAATGAGTTAATATCATACAGTGATCTAATATCATTATAGCATGGACTTTCCAGCCTTTTAGATTTTTCTTTCTTTGCAAGAAATTATGGTGATAATGAAACTGTTTTATACTTCTGGATGGATTACCCAAACTGTCTGTCTGGAAGTGACAATAGGACAATAGTGGCAGTAAATATAATAGCTAATGGAAACAGGAAAACAATCAGTTTTGCTGGTGAATCAAGGGTATTTAAAATAGGGGTTTATTGAGTAACATAACCTTAAGGCCTGTTTTGTAACAAGCTGTCCTAGCACTGGTTAAGTAGAGGACAACTCTTTATTACTGCCTAAAGCTATCAAGCTTTTCATACCTAACATGACAATCCAACCTCTCCTTATCTAGTCTTGCCACACTGCCATATGCCAACACCCTCCAGTCATTGCAGTCTTTCCTAAGTGATCTTATTCATAGTTTGTGAAATTCTAAACTCTACTGCTAGATGGCCATTTGCTTCAAGTTTGATTACTTGCCTAGACTTATGTGAAATCTTACAATTATTTGGTGTTATTTTGCAAATATATTACAGGTATTTATTTCATAAATGCGGTGGCACAGTGGTAGCGCTGCTGCCTCGCAGTTAGGAGACCTGGGTTCGCTTCCCGGGTCCTCCCTGCGTGGAGTTTGCATGTTCTCCCCGTGTCTGCGTGGGTTTCCTCCCACAGTCCAAAGACATGCAGGTTAGGTGGATTGGAGATTCTAAATTGGCCCTAGTGTGTGTTTGTGTGTGTCCTGCGGTGGGTTGGCACCCTGCCCAGGATTGGTTCCTGTGTTGGCTGGGATTGGCTCCAGCAGACCCCAGTGACCCTGTGTTTGGATTCAGCGGGTTGGAAAATGGATGGATTTCATAAATGTATTAATTCCTTGCCATTTGTGACATGTTTTTCTCTTTTATTGACAAGTAGAAATAGACTCAACAAGGTAGTCATACGCAATTTAAGTTACACTCTGCATTTGCTTACTCTTGCAACACCTTCAGAAATAGTAGGTTGACCTTGTAATCATAATGCTAAGTGAGTGCAAGATTACAGTATAGAGTAATTTCTTCGGAATATCTAAATGCAAAAATAATGGAGCATGATGCCTTACATAATAGGTGGTCTGCCTACCACACTCATGTTCAGACCACAGACCCCTTACCTTATACAGTATGTATTCCACCATGGATTGATAGTAGTCACTTCTCCATATTTGCATTAATTTATCTTAATATCTATGAATAGAATTATTCCATTTTTAAACTAGTACAAGTGTAAGGGATGCACATTAAACTGGCATAAATGTATCAAATATATACTGTATCATACAGAGATACATTTTACCGGCTAAAATTAAGTATGTTCAAATAATAAATACATTTGGCAATTTAGAAATGAATGTCTATTTCATAATACATTGACTTTAAAATAGGAAAATGCAGATCAATTTTGTAAATAACCATAAATCTACAATTAAGACAAACCATACTTTTTGAAATTACCTGACAGTTTCATACATGCTTGTCAAATGGCTTCCTGAGTCCTGTACATTTTCTTTTTACTCATTTAGTCACTGCATTTTTATGCTATAGTCACTTTTATTTAAAAAATAGTTGTTTGAAAGTCTTGACTAACATTAATTAAACTTTTAACTGCTGAAAATTGTATTTGTTGTAAATTAAGGAAAAGGCAATAATCTTTCTATAAATGCAGTCGGTTTGCTTTATTAAATGGTTTCTACAACGTTAACCCTAATTCCATGGTAGATCCACATTTAAAATATCAATGTGCTTAATGCTAGTGCTGCTTCGATCACACTTAAATGTTTTAGAACTGTTTTCATACTGTCTAGACAACCTCCAGACCACCAAAAAGAACTTTTAAACACCCAGTGATTGTAGATGTAAGTTTCTAACAGTTAAGTAGTTGGCCTAGTCACCACATCGATACAGACCTCTAAGATCTCTAACATTCATCACAAAAAGTTACTTACTCTTCCTAATAGATGTACTGGAAATTATTGTATCCCTTTGCACTAAACAACCCGCATTCACCTCTACAACATGTAATACAGTAACTGCATGGAGGTGTTTTGCAAGATCTCTTGGCTTAAAACAATTTGACAAAGAGCATACACGTATTTCCAATTAATACTATGCTATCAAACTTTGAACCTTTCTCTTTAAATGTTTTGTAACAGCTAACATAGTTACTGACAATTATCTAACTGCTGAAAATTGTTAAACATGAAAAAGAATTTCTTGCTATTTGGGCACATCTTTTAACATTATCAGGGAGAATCAATACAATTTAAATGAACATTATTCACAAAGAGGGTGGCATGGTGGCGCTGCTGTCTCGCAGTTAGGGGACCCGGGTTCTCCCTGCGTGGAGTTTACATGTTCTTCCCGTGTCTGCGTGGGTTTCCTCCCACAGTCCAAAGACTGTAGGTTAGGTGCATTGGCGATCCTAAATTGTGCTTGGTGTGTGTGTGTGTGTGTGTGTGTGTGCCCTGCGGTGGGTTGGCACCCTTTCCATGGTTTGTTTCCTGCCTTGCGCCCTTTGTTGGCTGGGATTGGCTCCAGCAGACCCTCGTGACCCTGTAGTTAGGATATAGCAGGTTGGATAATGGATGGAAGGATTATATACAAAGAGCTGTACGTTCTCTAGTACACGTCTTTCTATTCTAATAATAATAAATATTTAAAAAATAGATGGAGGCATATCCTTATTAATAGCACTCAAAACAGTTAAAGACACTGGTTTAAAAATTGTTTTTGTATGCACCTGATGCAGTAGAAACAGTTCTGAATAACTTATTATTACTCATTTAAAATTAATAGTAATAGACATATCTGCATTGAATTTCCCCTTGGGATTAATAAAGTATCTATCTATCTATCTATCTATCTATCTAGATATGGAATGAATACCATGCGCTGTGATAGCTGTATGTTGAGATGTTGCTATCAGGTGCATCTTTACAAGCTAAGCATATTTTCCTTATTCCAAATATATACTGCATAATCCTGTGGCAATGATACATTGAAAAGTGTGCATATAAAATATACATTTTCAGCTTTTATACAACTTCACCTCAAAAATGGCCTACCATATAAACATCTTTTCTATTAAAAGTAACTCAGAAACTACACTAAAAAATGTTTGCACAATTTTCTAATTTTCTTTTCACTATCCATTAATGAGGATTTACTGTTTAGTAACAGAACTGACAGTGGAAATATCTCAAGGCTATATCAGTGCTTTCATGGCAACACATCTCTAAATAATCTGAAGTAGAGCGAGGAAAGGTAAATTACAATTAGATTTTCAGAAAATATAATAAAAGTGAAGTCTTTACCCAGTGGTGAGAGTCATCGTCTACTTTCATTCAAAGCTATACATGGCATTTTTTATTAAAAATAAAAATAATCTGTTCTCCATTCCCAGTCTCTCTATTTCTGTTAAATATTTTGGTTGTCTATATCTAGTAATAAATTCTAGTAAATAACTAGATTAAAACTAAACAAATACTTTAATGATAGATTTCTGTTAGTATATTATACTCAGCACATCCTTTTTCGCTTGACTGTGCATTTTTGTGATTATGCCCTGCAAAGGACTGGCATATCGTCCACCACAGTTGCTTCTTGCCATGATGAGCACCTCCTTCCAGGAATTCCTAAACTGTGTGGATTTAATTTAATCCTCAGCTAAGGCAGAAGTAAATGTATACCTATGACTTTTGTTGTATGTATGCACATCCTTAATATATCCAACACAGGATGTATGGAGCATGCGTATGCACAATGACACCAACCACACCAGGCAATATCTTTTGCAAAATAGTGAAACAACTTTTTTTTTGTTTTGAGTGTGGGAATAAGCTTCCATAATTGTTTGCTCACAACATGCAAAACAGATGTATTTTTTTGCTAACATATCTTTAAATAATTGCATCCAGAAAAAATCAGTGCAAATTATAACAGGACTGTTACATGGAAATAACGTTTTTAGCTGAAGACAGGAATGATGACAAGATGTGAATTCAACATATTGTTCAATATTTAATATAAAAGAACATAGCTTTATTATTGTGTTCCCGGAATTTTTAATGGTACCCCTCTTAATTTATGAGCTTTTTGAATATTAAAGCCTTTGCTCCTTTTTCATGGGTAAGTGCAGACCGAAAGCTTGATTCTAGATTTAGGGGCTTACCTGGTTGCTTGTCTTTCCTGTGGCTTGTATGTGTGATGTGTAAGATAAGCCTGAGTCTTGAGCTCAGGGAGTGCAGAAATAGGTCATAACAATTAGATTTTTTCTACAATGAATTTGAAAAAAATCTAATCTAACACCACTCAGATTTCTTGTTCAGAGGCCAACCATGTATTTGACCATCTCGGTTGAACAATGGTATTCAAAAGCTGGGAGATCTTTTTGGTGAGGGTGCTGGACAGAGCATGTTCCTGGAGAGAACACAATTTCCCTGGAACCACACTTTTTTTTTTTTTTGCAATTACAATCTGTCCTTAAATCGTGTATCCTATTTCATTTTTTGCTACCTCTTCACTCTGTAATAACTGGCACGATTATCCAAAGTGGCTCGGCTGGACTACAGCCCTGACCCAATCCTTCTCCTTTCTTAGTTCCAGCCATTTCTCTAAATTACCTATACGCTGTAGAGTTGGTGAACAAGTGTTAGTGAGGATGGTGCTAAAATACACAATGAGATGCAAAGGTCTTGAAGAAACAGTGCTAACAGCCAGTCTCTAACACTCTGAAATGCAACTGTTCAAAACCAGAGAGCAAAACCATGAGTAAGGCAAAAACAAAAATTGTCGAAAGCCAGTAATCAAGGAATGAGTTGTCATAAGACCTGTAAAACAAGCCAATAAATGAAGTACTATGTACTACATGAAGTACTATGAATTGTTCACCAGAAAGCTATAAACACAAGACTTAGATTGATCAAGATTTAAATCCATACTCTGGGACACTGTACTGAGCCATGAAAATGAGGTTATAATGCTGTGCCAGGGCTGGATTAACCATTAAGCAAAATAAGCACATGCTTAGGGCATCAAGTGGTTATGGGGGTTTGGGGGAGGGGTTTCCACAGAAATTTTCTGTTGCTGGATTTACCACAGACTATATGGTGCAAAACTGCAAACGGTGCAGCTGAACCAGGTTCTACAAAAAGAGGTTCCCACACTTTGTGGTGGGCGGCTGGGGACTGTGGCTTAAAGGGCCAGGAGAGGGACTAAACCTCCCCTGGACCATAAGAGGGCAGCTGCCCTGGCTTGTATGGGGGCCAAGGGAATTGAGCATGGAAGCTCAACCTTATAGGGGCCCGTGGCCTCCGCCAGGGGGCACCAGGACGATTGTGAAGGCCTGGACATCAGCACTTCCGCCACACCCAGAGGTGCTGGCGGAAGGAATACCGGAGACACCCGGAGTGCTTCCAGGTGCTCATGCGGCACTTCCGCCACACCAGGAACTGCTGCAGGAAGCTCCTCAGAGGGCACCTGGAGCACGTCCGGGTGGACATAAAATAGGCCGCCTCCCTCCAGTCGTCAGCTGGAGTCGGGTGGAAGTGGACGAAGCTCGGAGGAGAGGAGCGGAGGCAGTGAAGGAAGGCTGGATATTGGAGAGGCCCAGACTGAGGGTGATTGGTGAAAGGACACTGGGTTGTGTGTAGGACTTAACTCACTTGCAAATATTGTAAATAAACGTATGTGTGCTTGAACCATTGGTGTCTGCCTGTCTGTGCCAGGGCTGGTTTTCCACAACATATACATATACATATCTACATATACATATTTACATATATACATATACAAATATATACTGCACGTACACACAATAATAATAATAATAATAATAATAAAATAGTAAAAGGGGTTGCTGATGTATTAATCTTGGAAATACAACAAAATTAGGATCTGGTAACAACCACATGGTTCTCCAAAGCTTACATGCTTGTTCTTATTTTTGTCATGTTGGCCGTCCTGTTCAGTCGTCCACTGAAAGTGAGTGCAGCACAGCGTTGCCAGACATATGATAATTATGTTTGTTTCTTGGGAAACTTATTACCTTAACTTTCTCTAAAATACTTAATTATAATCTTCACTGCACAAGCCACATCTTGTTTCCATCCAAATGGGCAACATTACTGTAAAACTGCATATTGCTCCTCAATAGAAGTCCCTGGATTATCTTCTCATAAGGCAGTGGTATATCAGATTTTATGAATTAGTTCATTTTGAGTTAACCTGAGCTAGAATTAATACTGCTTCCATGAGGTCTCTTGAGAGGTGGTAATGAAAAACCTTCTGAATACAAATATAGATATTTTTGCTATTTTTTTTTCTTCCTTAGTACTCCAGATTAGGTTTTTAGTGACTGGTGTGGGGTAAGCTACAATCTTATTTTTTGATATCCTCAATCCGTGATTAAGATGTTTGGTAATGTAGTAACTGTGTACAGGATCTCATCTATTTGAATTTTAATTTAGTTCAAACAAAGAAAAAAAATGGATCATATTCATAGTGGTGGCATATCTGTTCATACAGTACAACAATTAGACAATTCTAATTTTTCATATTTAAAAAAAAATCAGCTAGTAATCATTACTTCTGTCATTTTCACTTTCTAATATTCTATAGTGGCACCCAGCTACACCTCTGTATGAAAATAAGCTGTTACAATAATCATAAACATTGTAAATAATTAAAGTACTAAAATAAGTAATGCCATATTTTTTGCTACTGTTTAAATCTACATGTAAATACAATAATTGTTAGTGCAAATACAAGTTGAATGAATTAACATATTAACAGGAAAACGGATCTTTGGCAGTTTATGATTTATGATAGAAACACCAGAGAGGAAAATTCCATAATTTAACGCAGACAGCCATAATTAGATCATTTGCTCAAAGGCATTTAAGCCTAAAAAAAGAAAGGGGGGGGGGGGGGGAGTATTTGTTTGTTATACAAACAGAAATACCTTTGTAAAATACACTAGGAGCAAAAATTTCATACAAGTCTAAAAATTCAACTTCCTTAAATGAAAGTCAAGTCAAGTCAAATTGGGGAGCATGCACTGGTACAGTGTGTTGCCGCACCCACTACACAACAAAACAACTTGGGATCCCGGTTTTGAATATAAGATGAAATTTATATTCTACTTTAATGACAAAATAAACTACGTGATTAAAGTGGATATTTCAAGATTGAAGTTAACATTTCGTGCTTTTTTCCTACTCTGTGCCTTTTTTTCTCACTGTACCCTAATAAGCTTTCATATGACACTTAGACGGTGGGCTACGTCTCGCCTTTTCATGGTGACTTTGATATGTGACAACTTTTTTATGTCGGGCACTGTGCGACTTTGTGAACTTGAGCTTGTTTCTCCAACACGCTGTGTCACTCAATCATCTTCCTTTTTGTTGATTATACCACTGTATAAACCAACAAATAATACGTTTTTCTTTGCCTCCACTTGGTATTCGCTGAAATTCTTATATTTCCCCTCTTGCTTTTGCCATTGCCTTTTCACAGAACGCTGAACTTAAGGTCTATTTATATTGATTTGCATATTTAAAGAGGCGTAATTCTGGGAGGAGACGGGGCGGGACAGAAGGCGCGTGCACGTGCATTAGTTTTCATGCTGATCGGGATTTATGTAGCGGAAGAATGCAGAAGTTGGAGTATGCACAGATTCTACGCACGGCGTTATACATGAGGCCCCAGGACTCTAAAGACTTGGACCTTCATCCTTTTGCATAGATATCGGGAACGCCACATATCCCTTTCCAGCGACCTCATGACCCCCCATGCTCTCCCAATCCATCTACTGACTTCATAGGAAGAGTCACCAGAGACATGAATGTCACTGCCAAGGTAAGTAAACCTCTCAACAAGGTCAACACTCTCTCCGCAAACAGACACACTGCTGATGGCTGTGCCCAAGAGGTCATTAAAGGTCTGGATCTTGGTTTTTATCCAGGACACTCGCAAGCCCAGACACTCAGACTCCTCACTCAGTCTCTTGAGCGCCATGATCAGAGCCTCCATTGACTCCACGAAGATCACAGCATCGTTAGCAAAGTCAAGATCCGTGAAACTTTCTTCACCAACAGATGTCCCACAGCCGCTGGACACAATGACCTTGCCCAACACCCATTCCATACAAGCATTGAACAGAGTAGGTGCAAGGTAACACCCTGGAGGAACCCCAGAACCAACTGGAAAAACGCAGAGGTCCTGCCTCCACTCTGCACAGCACTCACAGTACCAGTGTACAGGCCAGCCATGATATCCAGCAACCTTGAGGGGAACTTGCGAACCCTAAGGATGTCCCACAGGGCAGCTCAATCAACTGCGAGTGGAACACTTTGCGAAAATCGACAAAGGCTGCAAAGAAACTCTGCTGATATTCATGTTTGCACTCCATGAGAACCCTCAATGCCAGGATGCGGTCAATGGTAGATTTCTTTGGCGTAAAACCAGACTGTTCCGGGTCACTGGTAGGTGAGCAAGTGATCACGGATCCTATTGTGGACGACCCTAGCAAGGACCTTACCTGGCACGAAGAGCAGTGTTAACCCCCTGTAGTTGCTGCAATCTAGGCGATCACACTTTACTTTTCCAGTCAGTTGAAATGATGCCAGTCTCCCAAATGGAAGCTAAGATTGCTTGCAATGCCAGGCGGACAGCCTTGCCACCAGCCTGGAGAAGTTCACCCCTGAACCCACCTCCTCTGTAAGCAGGATGTGGGTTGCTAGACCACAGATGGTGTGTCACTTGCTCACAGATTCCTCTAGCAAACGCCTCTATCTGCCCTCAGAGCCATCGCAGCCGTCCTTCTCAATTCCCGGTACAGACCAGAGTTGGCATTGAGCAACGCTGTGACTCTCTCTCGATAATATCCAGGGTGCCCTGCGAGATGAAACACCGGTAACAGCAACACAACCCTCAGCAACCTTCAAGGTCTTGTCACGGAAGGTCTTCCACATCACATTAGGATCGGCAGTTGTATCCAAATCTGAAAGTTACTCACATAAACTGCATGCAAACTCATTAGAAACAGCCTGGTCTCGGAGTCTGGCCAAGTCCAGGTTCATTTTCCTAGTAAGTGGTGACCTACTGGACCTAAGCTGGATCCCAAGAGTAGCAACAACAAGTCTGTGGTCAGAATTCACAAACTGGGCACTTCTGTAGACCCTGCAGTTTTGCAAGAGCCTCCAGCATCTGCCCACGAGCATGTGATCGATCTCCTTCACTGCATCACCAGTATTGGAGTACCAAGTCCAACGATGGAACCAGGAAAGGTTTGAAAAATATATACAGTAATATAAAATACAAATTTTGAAATTTTGAAAAGAATACATTAGATTAAATTCAAAATATGTTTAAAAATGATATATGGCTAATAAAATGTTTTGACAGTGCACTGTAAGTTATAGTGGTCACATTGGTCATTCACAGCCCTCCACACAATACATTTGTAGACAGACTTAAACAGTGAGACTTTACAGGATAGTAAGTTCTTTTTAGTCACAATTTTCCAAGTTTTTTTTTTTTGTTTATTCTTTTCAGATGATGGAAATGCCCGGGTGTAATGCTAATTCTTTGAATGTGATTGCAACAATCTGAATAATCCTTAACAGGTTTTTAAGGGCGGTTTTAAGGGGAGGAGTGTTGTCTCTGAGGCTAAGGATCTGCGCTGGTATCCTGAAGGTTACCGGTTCGAATCCCCATCACTGCTAAAAGAGATCCTACTCTGCTGGGCCCTTGAGCTCGGCCCATAACCTTCAATTGCTTCAGGGGCGCTGTACAATGGCTGACCCTGCGCTCTGACCCCAACAGGTATGCGAAAAACCAAGTAATTTCCTTCGGGATTAATAAAAAAATGTAAAAAAAAAAAAACTGATACTTGAGGCCAAACTTTGCTCCCCTTGGGTATTTATTTAGTGTTGACATCTGCACTACATTCCACCCCAGGCAGTGCTCCATACCCTTGCTAGAAAATAAATAAATCCATCCATCCATTATCCAACCTGCTATATCCTAACACAGGGCGCAAGGCAGGAAACAAACCCCGGGCAGAGCGCCAACCCACCGCAGGGCAAACACACACACACACGAGGGACAATTTAGGATTGCCAATGCACCTAACCTGCATGTCTTTGGATTGTGGGAGGAAACCCACGCAGACACGGGGAGAACATGCAAACCCCACGCAGAGATAACCCAGGAAGCGAACCCAGGTCCCCTTACTGAGAGGCAGCACCGCTACCACTGTGCCTCCATGCCGCCCGTAAATAAATAAATGATTTATAATATTTTTGGCCCTATCAATTTCTTCCAGACTCAGTCATTTAAGAACATAATCCTAATAGGAATTTTTTTTTTTTAAATTTAAAGAAACATCTAGCAAGACTCAATAATATTTATTATGTTTTCACAAAATTGGTTAATACAATTACAATACAATAAGTCGCTTTGGATAACAGCATCGGCCAAATGTAAATATAAATTAGGCAACATTATAATATAATACATATTAGTACAAATTACAGAGCATGTAAAATAAAATTAGTAAAATCATTTCTGATTAAAAAAAAACAGCTTTGGAGGCATTAATGGAAACAGAACTAGGAATGGATAGAATGTTAAAAATAATGGCTATCTCTGCTTTGTTTAACATCTTATCCTCTAATCAGATGTTAGGAACCTTTCAGTTTGTTATATTTTGCATTTTTTGATTTAAGGCCCTCTCATGGCTCCATCCCAAGGTTGATGTGTTTGTTTACACCACATTCCACTTCTGGTTTTACACTAATTTTCCTTGTTTCCTGTTCTTCGTTAATGACTGACAAAATCTCACTTAAAATTTTAAACAAGTCTTTACCTTTTTTATCCTTTCAGTTTTTCAACAATATCTACACAGCTGTTGCACATGAAAATGTATATGGTACGTGTTGATTATATAAGCTGTAATTAATGGGATAACTGGCCCTAGGACACAAATGGAACACACAATTTTGACCAGAAGGAGAAAATAGTCCATTAAAAAAGTTGACAGAAAGATGGACAGACCTACTCAAATTGAAAATTCTGCTCATTTGCCTCAGTAAAGGAGAACCGTTTGTGGAATCACTTCATAATTATGGAGAGTCTAAAGCTTGGGAATGGTGGTTCCCAAAACTTGGCCTGTCAAAAGTTATACTGTATTTCCAATAAGAGCAAAAAGTACCTTATTGTATTGTCAAAGCTCAGAAGATGAATTATGGGAGTGTTGTGAGGTAGAGGTGCATAAAGTAACATTTTATCTATGTTTAGGGAAGCAGGTAATTCATAGAATGTATAATTATTGCCAGGATAGACTGCATATGCTTTCTACACTTTAAGTGGCAGCATAAATACTCAGAATATTCATTGCTCAGATCACAGTTTGCAATGGCAGGTAGTACTAGTAGTGATGCTCACCTGTCTAGCCTGTTACATAAGACAGATGGAATAAAGTGCCCTGCATAATGCATCATTGTGTAGTTGTTCCTGAAACTGAAGGTGACCTCAGAATGAGCCAAAAAAAAATTCCTTCCTGCTACAGAACCATGCAACTTTGAAGTGGAGAAATAATGAAAAAAAAATTATTTTATCACAGTTGTTTCAAGGACATGAGAAATAACTAAAGGAAGATGAAAGAAAAAAAAACACCTCTAACTCAAACTAAACTCTAAATCAATCTGGCTAGCCCTCCAATAAGAAGAAACAGAAAATAACTGGCTAGGATTTTATCAGTTCTTTATCAAGAAAACTATTTTCAATGTTTAGAATGTAATCTGGCTCTTAAACTAGGGGGGGAAGTGATAAAGACATATCCCTCTTCAATTGGTGACACAGTCCTCAGGAATTAATGTCAGTTTGCTGTACACACTGAAGCTTAATCTGCAATTTTCAATGTACTCTGCATGGCTTTAGTGTCTGTACAAGGTATTATTTGTACTCTGGGATGCACATATAAATTGATTTCAGCATATAAATGTATATTCTTTAAATGTAAATGATAGTAAGTGGATAAAGAAAGTTGTACGATGCAAAGCAATACAACAAAACAAGCCAGTGGTAGCAATCAATTCTGATGTGTGCTTTAACTAGATAAGAGTTTGATTCACTTGGCAAGAAAGGGTGAGGAGGTGGGTACGTGATTGATTCTATTTTTGAAATATGTGAATAAAAAAGTAATGCATAATAAGATCTTCAACTAACATTACATATAAATTAAACATACTCAACATTCTAGCACTTCAAGTAGAAGTGAAGTTTGCATTTCTAAAAGCTTAACTCTGTCCATGGATATAAATTCAAGTATTTCTACATACATTTGTTTAAACAAGTTTAAACAAGCATCCATAACCATGTAGTTAAAGAAAAATTCTTGTATTCAAATTAATCTGAAAGAGAGAGAGAGAGATAGCTCAATTATCTAAAAGTGATTACTCTGACCGCGGGAAAAAATGGGTAAAAAATAATAGCACAGAATGAGAGTGGAAACAGACCTGGAGCCAGAAAGTATAAAACAGGTACTGTACTTTGTTAAACTTACAGTCATATGAAAAAGTTTGGGAACCCCTCTTAATTCTTTGGATTTTTGTTTATCATTGCCTGAGCTTTCAAAGTAGCAAATTCCTTTTAATATATGACATGCCTTATGGAAACAGTAGTATTTCAGCAGTGACATTAAGTTTATTGGATTAACAGAAAATATGAAATATGCATCATAACAAAATTAGACAGGTGCATAAATTTGGGCACCCCAACAGAGATATTACATCAATACTTAGTTGAGCCTCCTTTTGCAAATATAACAGCCTCTAGACACCTCCTATAGCCTTTGATGAGTGTCTGGATTCTGGATGGAGGATTTTTTGACCATTCTTCCATACAAAATCTCTCCAGTTCAGTTAAATTTGATGGCTGACGAGCATGGATAGCCTGCTTCAAATCATCCCATAGATTTTCGATATTCAAGTCAGGGGACTGTGATGGCCATTCCAGAACATTGTACTTCTGTGGGTTGTCTGTAACCATTCTCACAATCCTACGCATATGCTGTTCCAGTATTTTTCTTGGCCTGCCAGACCTGGGTTTAACAGCAACTATGCCTGTGGCCTTTCATTTCCTGATTACATTCCTTACAGTTGAAACTGACAGTTTAAACCTCTGAGATAGCTTTTTGTAGCCTTCCCCTAAACCATGATACTGAACAATCCTTGTTTTCAGATCTTTTGAGAGTTGCTTTGAGGAACCCATGGTGTCACTCTTCAGAGGAGAGTCAGAGGGAAGCACAACTTGCAGTTGACCACCATAAATACCTTTTCTCATGATTGGACACACCTGTCTATGAAGTTCAAGGCTTAACGAGCTAATCCAACCAATTTGGTGTTGCAAGTAATCAGTATTGAGCAGTTACATGCATTCAAATTAGCAAAATTACAAAGGGACCCAAATTTTGGCACAGCCAGTTTTTCACATTTAATTTAATTTCATACAACTAAATAACGCTTCACTAAAAATCTTTGTTCGGAGAACACCCCAGTACTTAGATGTTCCTAGGAAATGAGACATACCACTGTTATCTTTTTTGTTGAAAGTAAGTAAATTATTATGCAGGCTGAGAGGGGTTCCCAAACTTTTTCATATGACTGTATAGCTAAATGATATTAAATCTGAAAACTGCCTGTCACCTAAAGAAAGTTTAATCATGAGGCCAGCACAAAAGAAGTTCTTTATGATGTTGGAATTTTTGGAAGTTGGCTTTGAGAAAGCCTGCTTCTAGGAATTTTACATTTGTACTGCATCAGAGAATAGGCTGATCTTGCGCAGATGTCCTTTAGTGTGAACTCCCAAAGTAGCATGGGTGAACACTTCAGATCAGAAAGGTAAAAATATTTGTGTCACAGTCAGACATTAGCTCAAGGCAAGTGGACTACACTGTCTCGGGGCAACAACCCCAGATTTTGAAGCTTGTTAGGCTAGATGTTGGTTCTGAAGTGATAGGTAGGTATGGTTGCTTTTGGATGCACAGATAGACCTCCCTGGAAAGGTAGATATGCTCTTGAACACAGTGGAAGTGGATCCAGTTGTCATGGTTCATGTTGAAATCCATAAGGGCAGGGTGTCAGTTCTGTGATTCACATTTACAGAATTAGATACCAAGCTGAGGATTTCTTGTCCGAAATTCTTCTTGTTCCACATGTCAGTCCAGATAACACTGAGGAGACTAAAAGGCTAAATGCTTGGCTCAGATCTTCATGTAGGAGAGAAGCCCTTATGCTTATGGGGCATTGAGATAGGTAGGACCTGTTCATTGATGGATTACATTTGAACATATGGAGTACCAATACATTGAGGAGGTGTACTGTATATGTAGGTTAGCTGAGGATTGTTTAAAATAGGGAAGGCCTGTTGGGGTTTGGTTGGGGTGTAGGCATTTTAGGATAGGCCAAGTTTAAAATTTCACAGGAAGGGACAAATGGCAGTATAATATCAAGTACACACAGTAACAATGTCTGGCCTAAATTGCCATAGTAAAATAATTAATACATTAAAAACTGTTTGCCTTAATGCTATGATCATTAAAGATAAAATAAATGAGTTTGAATTGTGTAGCTTCACGTAACTTTGATAATAGGAAATCCCATAAACATGGAAAATACAGATGGGCAAAGGCATAACATAGGTGAGTACACATTATTTAAGAAAGATGGGCAAAACCAAAAAAGTCAGGAAGAGTCTGTTTAAAACAGAATTTAAATACATAGTTTCTTTAATTAGATTGTGAACCACAGTTTAGTGAGGATGTCTGGATTTGGCTAGTGTTGGAGAAAAAACATTTTTGATCCCTGATTTTCCTTCTTGATCCCCAGTTCACTCCATCAATAGTGTAAGATTGGAACTAGTATGAACAGGGGAATATTTTATTAATCAAATCACCAAAAAGTGAGAGAACTGGTTTTAGTCTGATGGGAGATACAGCCGCTGCCTGCTGCAGACAAACCATCACGTAGAGCGTAGAATAAAGTTATCATCTCTTGAAAGACAATAAAGAAAGCCAAATCTTTCTCGGAAGATAAGCCAGCGTTCAGGTTCACCCCCTTCTCAGGGACAATAACTGATTTATAACTTTACATGATTGTTTTAATATTACTGCTACTGTATATAATTGAGTTTGGATATTAATGATGAAAAGGTATAACCCTTTTTCTCTGTGGGTGCATTCTTAAACGCCAGACTGAAAATACACATTTGGTGAGTATTCTTTTAATAGGCAAGTTTTGAATTAAATATAACACACAATTAGTTAAGATGCCTAACCTCTGAAGTTTTGTTTTTTGTTGGTTATGTGGTATGACAACTATAGCCTTAAAGGATGGCAAAATAAGCAATAACAAAATAACCATAAATACTTAATTAAAAGTGCACAAATTAATAACAAGTTAAAAGGCCTGCAATAAGTTTTCAGGACTCCAGCAAGTTTATAAGAATTTTGTACCTTTATTAAAGACATATTTCATAGTATGCTCATGAGATATTAGTTTTGCACTGTAATCATGGATAGGCTATTCTTTGTTCAGACAAATCTTTTATAGATATGAATATGCAAGAGCATCTTTAGGATATAGCTGATAGCATGCAAATCTTTAGGTGAGCACATTTACATAAAAAGGTAAGGTAGGATGATCTAAGCATGAATAATGGAATATATTTGTTAGTGGAATATGTTTGACTAGCAATAAAACAAAAAGACAAAAAAAAAAACGGCCAAAATGGATAAATAGTAGTATTATTAAAGAAGTAAAACAAACCCAGCCACAAGGTATGCACAAATGAGAAGGACAGGAAGAACACCCGGTATAAAATTTTGCCAGATCAATATGCAGACAACAAGATGGATTTCCATACTGGATCGGTCAAGGCCCAAGTTAACAACAGCCATCACCAGTACTGTTAGCTAGCAGAGTGCTAGCAGAAATTGGGTTACTGTTGGCCGAAGAAGGAGAAGAAGAGGGGGAAGGTTTGTCTAGAGGCAGGTGGAGCGGAGGAAGGTAAAGAGAGTGGAACTGAGGGTATGAACTTTGAATGTTGGCAGTATGAGTGGTAAGGGAAGAGAGTTAGCTGATGTTATGGAGAGAAGGGCGTTTGATATATTGTGCATGCAAGAGACTAAATAGAAGGGAAGTAAGATCAAGTGTTCGATTATGGAGTGGATGGGAGAAGAAATGGGGTAGGGGTTATCCTGAAGGAACAGTATGTCAAAAGAGTGTTTTGGAGGTGAAAAGATTGTCAGACAGAGTAATGATTATGAAGCTGAAAATTGAAGGTGTGTTGATAAATGTTCTAAGTGTATAAGCCCTACAAGTTGGGTGTGCGATGGATAAGAGATGATTTCCAGAGTAAGTTGGATGAAGTGGTGGAGAGTGTACCCAAGGGAGAGAGAGTAGTGATTGCAGCAGATTCCAATAGACTTGTTGGTGAAGGGAACAGAGGAGATGATGAGTAGATATGGTGTCAAGGAAAGGAATGCAGACGGTCAGATGGTAGTGAATTCTGCAAAAAGAATGCACATGGCTGTAGGGAATATGTATTTTAAGAAGAGGGAGGAACATAGGATGACATACCAAGAGTGGAGGAAGATGTACATAGGTAGATAATATCCTATGCAGGATGACCGGTCTAAATGAGATTGTAGACTGTAAAGTGGTGGCAGGGGAAAGTGTAGTTAGGAAGCATAGGACAGTGGTCTGTAGGATGATGTTGGAGAGGAGGGAAGTGAGGGCAAAGCCAAGGATCAAATGGTAGAAGCTGGAAAAGGAAGACTAAGGTTGATTTCAGGGAGGAGGTAAGGGTGCTTGGCGTGATACCTGGCAGGGTGCCTAGAGAGGAGCTGTGGCATTGTATGAGGAAGTCGGGAGTGGCAGAGAAGTATGCAATTGTGGTGGAGGATATGTACAAGGGAATTGTGACAGTGGTTAGTTCTGCTGTAGGAGTGACGGATTCATTTAAGGTGGAGGTGGGATAACATCAGGGATTGTCTCTGAGGCCTTTCTTATTTGTAATGGTGATGGACAGGCTGACAGACAAGATTAGACAGGAGACAATGATGCTTGATGATGACATTGTGATCTGTAGCGAGAATAGGGAGCAGGTTGAAGAGACCCTTGAGATAAGCTCTAGAGAGGAAATGAACAAAGGTTAATAGGAACAAGACACAATACATGTGTGTAAATGAGGAGGTCAGAGGAGTGGTGAGGATGCAGGGAGTAGAAGTGAAGAGGTGAAGGTGGGGGAGTTTAAATACTTGGGATCAACAATATAGAGTAATGGGGAGCGTGGAAGAGAGGTGAAGAAGAGAGTGCAGGAGGGGGGAATGGGTGGAGAAGAGTTTCAGGAATTATTTGTGACAGATGGATCACAGCAAAAGTGAAAGGGGAGGTCTACAGGATGGTAGTGAGACCAGCTATGTTATACAGGTTGGAGATGGTGGCACTGACCAAAACCAGGAGACAGATCTAGAGGTGGCAGAGTTGAAGATGTTAAAATTTGCATTGGATGTGACGAGGATGTACATGATTAGACAGGAGTACATTAAACTTTCAGCTCAGGTTGAACAGTTTGGAGACCTAGTCAGAAAGGCCAGATTGTATGCAAGAGAGATGCTTGATATAATGGGAAAAGGATGCTAAGGATGGAACTGCCAGGTATAAGGAAAAGATGAAGGCTTTAGAGGAGGTTTATGGATGTTGTGAGAGAAGACATGCAGGTGATAGGTGTAACAGAGCAAGATGCAGAAGACAGGAGGATATGGAAAAAGATGATCTGCTGTGACAACCCCTAACGGGAGCAGCCAATTAAAGAAATAAAACTGAAAAGATCACTGTACAAGAAAATGAAAGAAAAAAAGCCAGATAACTCCGACATGGAGGAATGCCATAAACTATAGCAAGAGTTCTAAAAAGCATTTTCAAAAGAGAAACCAAAATAAAAATTGCTAGAGAAGCCAAAATGAACATCAATCATTTTTTTCAGTACTACTCCAACAAAAAAAAAGAATTAAAAAAACCTTAGATATACAAATGGAGAAATCATTGAAAATGAAAAGGAAATATTAAATTGAACTGAACAGATATTTCACTCAGGTATTTATAAAGGAGTAAACAAGAGGAATGTCTCATGCAGAAGCAAAAACAAATTCACAGGTCAGGTCAGGTTGGGGAGCATGCACTGGTACACTGAGTTACCATGTCACCACACAACAAAACCGCTCAGGATCCCAGTTGGCAACTTCCCAGGCAGACACGGGTCCAGTCCCATCCTCTGGAAATTATCATCTATCTACCAAAGCTACTTGTTATGTGGGCATCCCAGTGGCCTAGTCCAGCCACTTTAGTCCTCAATAATGAAGATCCAGCAAGCTGGATCACCCTTGAGGATTCCCAACACATGCTCATAGTGCCATAACAGACGCTCCCTCAACAATGCAGGTAATTTGCCTTATTTGGGACTCTGAGCAACCGCTCATTCGACACAAAGTCAAATCAGTGGTATTAAAGGATACTCCTAAGAGATACAGTAGCAAAGAAGTCCAGTCTTCACCTTATGCAAGCTTTGAATGAGGTAGAAGCAAGAACACACCCTTTAAGAACCCAGAATCAACTGGGAAAAACAGAGAGGTTCTGTCTCCACTATGCACAGCACTCACCAGTGTACAGGCAGGTCATAACATCCAGAAACTTTGGGGGGATCCTGCAAAGTCTCAGGATGTCCCATGGGGTGGATTGATTAACTGAGTTGAACGCTTTACAAAATCAACAAAGGCTGCAAAAAAATTCTGCAGATATTCATGTTTGCACTCAATGAGAACCCTCAGTGCCAGGATGCGGTCAACGATACACTTCTTAGGTGTAAAACCAGACTGCTCCGGTCACTGGTAGGTAAGAAATTGATCATGGATCCTACTGAGGATGGCCCTAGAAAGGACCTTACCTAGCATAGAGAGCAGTGTAATTCCCCTATAGTTGCCTCAATCCAGGCGATCATGCTTCCCTTTCCAGATAGGGACAACAAGTGCTATTTTGCTGTCAGTTGGGATGACTCCCATTTCCCAGATGGAAGCAATGATTACTTGCAATGCTAGGAGGACAGTCTTATTACCAGCCTTACCACCAGATCACCACGGATACCAGAGATCACTGCAGCCTTCTCTACCCTTATGGTTCACCACCTGTAAAACGTCAATGAGATTGGGTGGTTCACAGCTAATTGGAGGATCATCCTCAAGAACCGGTGACCCAGAGATGTCCAACAGACTAGCCAGAGGATCAGCTTTAAACAGCTGCTCAAAGTAGCCAGCCCAGTTGGTCAGAACTGCAACGTCATCTGTAAGGACAGTTCCATCACCCACCCTGACTGCGACTCTCTGAGGAATACATTCAAATGTGTGTAATGCTTTGATTCCTCTGTAAGCAGGACGTGGGTCACTAGACCATAGATGGTGTATCACTTGCTCACATACTCCTGTAACAAATCCCTCCTTATCTGCCCTCAGAGTCCTCACAGCTGTCCTTCTCAGTTCCTGGAACAGACCAGAGTTGCCATCAAGCCATGCACTGTGACTCCTCTCAATATCCATGGTGCCCTACGAGATGAAATATCTCCTTTTGGGCACACCAGCAAAACCAACACAACCCTCAGCCAACCTTCAGGGTCTGGTCATGGAAGGTCTCCCATATCAAATTAGGATCGGTAGTTGCACCCAAGTCTGCAAGTTCCTCACACAAACTTCATGTAAACTCATTAGAAACAGCTTGATCTTTGAGTCTGGTCAAGTCTATTCTTATTCTCCTAGTAGGTGGTAGCCTATTGGATGTAACCAGGATCTTCAGAGTAACAACAAGAAGTCTGGTGAGAATTCTGCAGTCCCTGACCTTGTGCAGCGTCAAGAAACATGGAGCCACTTTCACCACCGTCACCAAATCCATGGAGACCAACACAATCCTCATAGCCAGTGGTAGCATCAGTTATCCATGACTAGAAGAGTGTCACAAGGTGAAAAATCAAACTGAGTTTATAGATTTTAATATATAGGTTGGTTCAGATCTACTTATGCAATTTTCAGTACGCTATAACTTAAGTTTATTACATAGAAAATCACCCGAAAAAACCCAGACCATCAAGAAGTGTGCAAACTGACAACATGAAGAATCATCTTTGCGCCGAACTGAAATTGTCCCCGCATAAATCAAAGTCATCCAGATGATTTGGATCTGAATAATTAGATCTGGATCACCCTGTAGAAGAGTTAGATATGCTTCAAGCCCTCAATACATTGAACACTAATAAGACCCCTGGATCTGATGGGATCGCACCAAATGTATTGTTAGAAATGAAAGACATCATCTATAAACCCTTATTAGGGATATTTCAGCAGTCAGTTCAGAAAGGATAAGTACCCGTTTCTTTTTCCAGTTTCTTTGTGGTGGTGGCCTGCACCACCACCACCTACTCAAAGCATCATGATGCTCCAACATTGATGGACTAAAAGCCAGAAGTCTACGTGACCATCATCATCAAGTCCTTCCATGAGAACCCTAAATACAAAGAGGACTGTTTCATTTATGTTAAGTAGAATGCCCAGAGGGGACTGGGCAGTCTCATGGTCTGGAATCCCTGCAGATTTTATTTTTTTCTCTAGCCGTCTGGAGCTTTTTTTGTTTTTTTCTGTCCATCCTGGCCATTGGACCTTACTCTTATTCTATGTTAATTAATGTTGACTTATTCTATTTTCTTACTGTGTCTTTTATTTTTCTATTCTTCATTATGTAAAGCACTTTGAGTTACATTGTTTTGTATGAAAATGTGCTATATAAATAAACATTGTTGTTGTTACCCGAGGACTGTAAAGCTACAAATGTGTCTCCAGTCTTCAGGAAGGGAGATAAAATTGATCCTACTAATTATAGACCAATTAGTCTTCTGTGCCATGAAAATTATGAAAAGAATAATAAGCAATAAATTAGAAAATTATCTAAACGAAAATAATATTCTAAATAGCAGTGAGCATGGATTTATGAGAGGAAGGTCCTACCAGACCAATCATTTCAATTTTTTGAAGAAACATCTGGACTAGTTGACAAAAACAAGCCGCACAACATAATTTACCTAAACTTTCAAAAAACATATGATGCAGTCCCACATCAAAGATTAAAGCTGAAACTAGAAGCTGATGGCATCACAGATAACAAAATAGAGATTCAGTTTTGTAGGTTAACTGTCAGGAGACAAAGAAGAGATGAGATTAAAGGAGAATGCTCCACTGGAGTTCCTTAGGGGTCTGTCCTTGGACCATTACTTTTTCTGATTTATATTAATGGCATAGATTCGGGTATAGTTAGTAAACTAGGTAGGGTTGGTGTGATCTTGCGGTCTTGTATGCATGTTATCATCCAGTCGACACTCAGAACAACCACCAGAGGGCGAACTGGAAGTGACTGCCAGCATTCTTTATGTTTGAGCACCACCACGCCCCTGTTGGTTTTGAAATTAAATAGAGTTGGCCTGTTCCGAGTGTCAACTGGATAATAACACATATACAAGACTGCAAGACAAGCACATTAGTGAGTCTTCATTGTTTGTTAGTTTATTTTTATTTTTAATGTTGTGTTTTTTTTTAATTATATTTTTCTCAAACAATTAAAAAAACACTTTATTTTCCTCCTGGGCAACACCGGGTATTTCATTTCAGCTAGTTATAAATACAAGATGGGGATTCATACAGGAAGCAACCTCTGAAAAGGATTAAGTGGTTTATATTCATGCAACATTGTCATCAACTAAGCAATGCACAGGAGCATTGGATTATTTTGTGCAGTTCTGATCACCATGGTACAAGAAAGACATAACAGCACTTGAAGCTGTGCAAAGGAGAGCAACCAAGTGCATCCAATGAATTAAGGACACATCCTACTGTGATAGACTCCAAGAATTAAACCTATTTAGTCTCGAGCAGAGGCGACTACTCGGTTATCTAATCCAGGTATTTAAATTCCTCAAAGCATTGATAAAGTAGATTTTACAACATTCTTTCAGCTTAAGGGTGAATCACATACATGAGGTCATCAGTGGAAATTAAGAGGAAGTGCATTTAAAACTGAAGCCAGGAAGCACTTACTGTATTTACACAAAGAATTATAGAACTGTAGTTGACAAAACATTAAACAGAAACCTTAACAACATTTAAGAAAAATCTGGATAAGATAATGGGATATCTTAGCCACAGGTAGCTAAACAAATGGGATTGATGGACTAATTTGTCTCCTCTCATTTGCCAATTTTTCAAATTTATGTTCTTATGCTCTTAAATGCATTATATTGGGCTGAGACTCAAGGTCAGAGAGTACATCCTGGAGAACTTTCTGCATAAATTAAACCAGATAGACAATAGTCAGTATAAAGTGCCTTTGTTATATTGGTAATTTTATGGCACTCTTAAGGATAACTTAAGCCAGCTGCATTCCTTTGGGGCAATAGTTGCTAATTTAACATTGTTAGGAAAACCTTGTGAGCCTAGGAGATGAAAGTGTTATAATTAAAGATTTTCTTCAATATTAGACAACATTATGAATTGAGTCCTTATATTAACAGTGTGTTATAGATCCCCTAATACAGACAATAGGTTTGATTTACATATTTTTAGTAATATTAAAAGGCACGTTTAGAAGGAGGTATTATAGTCATTGAGGACATTAATTTCCAAAACATTAACTGGGCTAGCCCTACAAACAGCAGAGCACAAGACCAGCAGCTTTTAAACATAATCAGTGATTGTTTTTTTAAATCATAGTATGTTAAAACACCAGTGAAAGGGAAGGCTTATCTAGATTTATTACTCTACAATAATCAGGATAGAATTCAAGGGGTAAATATGATTGAACCCTTACAATGTCTTGGCAGCATGCCTATTCTAAAACAACATAGTTAAATTTAGTTTTAGTCAGCTGAGGATTTGTGGGGCAGGTTTAAAAGTGTTTTATATATAAAGCAGGACAAATTTAGTGTTTTTTCAAAATTTCTCATTGCTTGTGGATAAAGAAGGACCTAAAGAGGATATTACAAAGAAAAAACAGTACAATGTATATAAAGACTAGTAACTCAAGTGCTAACCGTAGGGTATATGAGTGCATTAAAGCAATGGTTTTAAAGGATATTAGGAATGCTAAAAAACAGCTTTAGACAAATATGACAAAAAAAGCAAAAGATAACCCAGACAGATTCTTTCACTATTTTATCAACTAAAAGAACAGTCAAGGGAGAGGTGAAGAGTATTAGGAACAGTAAAGGTGAGCTAGAATATACATACACTGAAATACCATATGCTTTGAACTTGCATTATATATTGAAGTTTATATATGAGAAGAAGCTGATAACCTCCCAAAAGTAGGAAGCACTACTAATGAGGTGCTTGGAAATTGTAGTACTGCTTGGATTAAATAGGCTGCAATTGAACTAATCATCAAGACCAGATAACATATCATTAAGTGCTTAAAAAAGTTAATAAGTACATATGCAAACAGTAAGCATATATTTTTGTTAATCTCTGCATACTAGGGAAATTCCAAAAGTCTAAAGGCTAGAAAATATTATCCCATTGTATACAAAGGGTGATTGGGCAGATAAGTAATTATAAGCCAAGGCTGATTGGGCAGATAAGTAATTATAAGCCAGTAAGCTTAATGTATGCCACAGGTAAATGAATGGAAGTCATTATTAAGGAAAAGACTGAGCAGTGCAAGTCTATAACAGGTGCCTTAGCAAATTGTCAACACAAGTTCAGATGTTGAAGGTTGTGTTTCACAGATAATGCTGTGAGAAGCAAAAAAAAGCTTCCTGATAAGACAGGGGCTTATGATATTATCTTGATTTTTAAAGAAGTACTACTTGATAAATTAATGATTACACAAAAAGAACTGGAAATTCACGGCACAATCTATAGATGGGTACAAAGTTGGCTCAAACAGAGAAAGCAAACGGTAATGGTGATGGAAATATTTTCAGAATTAGGCAATGTTAAAAGTGTTGTTCCACAAGGATCAGTGCTGGGGTGACTGCTCTATTAAATATACATAATCTGGACAATTATAATCAATAAGATGGTTTTCATATGATACCAAACTAGGTGGAAAGCCAGATAACATAGAATCAGCTAAACTGTTACAGAAGGATTTGGATAGAAAACAGGCTTAGGCAAATTTCTGGCAGATGAAAATTATTGTACGCAAATATAAAATATTACATGTAGGAAGTAAAAATGTTACATTTGAAAACACAATGGCAGGTCTGAAACTTAAATTACACCTTATAAGAAGGACCTAGAAGTAATTTTGGACTCATCACTATCTACATCAAGACTGCATACAGACAGGATGTTAAGTTATACAGTATATCACAATGTGTGGCGAAAAAGTGAAGAGAGGTTATGCTTTAGGTATATAACACACAAGTGAGGCCTCACCTGGATTACTGTGTTTAGTTTTAGTCTCTATATTACAAAAAAAAAATATATGAGTGCTGAGAAGGTCAAGCAAGTAGGCCGATTACAGGACTAAAAGGCATGAGCAAAAAGAAGAGATTCATAGAGTTGAAAATATTCTGTTTAAGCCAACAGAGTTTGGAGACAAGATTAAATCATGAAAGGAATTAGTACAGCTGATCCCATCTGTTATATTAAAATAAAGTCAGCAACAGGAGTTTATTTTAATGTAAGAACCTTTAATTCAAAAATCTTAGAACTTAAAGGACTTTCAAATCTCAACTTGGTGTTAGTTTAGACAATAGGTGAATAGTTTTGACAGGTTTGTTGGGTTGTATAGACTGTTCTTGTCATAACTTTTGTAATATTTGTAATTTTTTCAGTACATACAGCCCAAAAAAAGAATATTGAAGAAACTAAAATAGATTACATACGCAATCAGTTGTCTATCAATTTTAGGTGGTCTAAACTAAACACACTGAAAAAATGAATATTTTAGATTCTATCATTCTTTCCATCATCTATGGGTACACTGTTTCTTGGCCACTATGCCTTTGCTCAATTTCTAGCTGCAAACTCAGACTCTGACAAGTAATAGCCATTAACACTACTCCCTCAAGCTTACTGCTGAGGCATTCTTGGAGAAATATTGAGGGTCTAAATTTATAGCCAGGGACCTATAATTGTTAAAGATTTCTGCCATCTACTTTACAAATAACAGTTCACATGTATTTCAAAATTAGGATCGTGTGCTGTTACCTAGTGATTAGAAGGAATAAGACTACTGCCACACCAATCCAAATAGTACTTCTCAAGTCTAATACCTCACCAAGATTCATTAGCTGAGTTTCCTGGAAATGTTTTATATAAGATTGCCATGAAGATTTGATCCTTTGATGCTGTCGTCTTTTTTTCAGGTTGATATAATATATGATAAGACTTAGGGACACCTGTCAACACCTGTTAAACCACAAATGTAAAGCATCCCCAGAGAACTAAGTAGGGCAAAAATGTGGGCTTGTGATGTAGGACATCTGCCTGAGGGTAGCATCCCAGAAACTAGTTCCACGGTCATATAGGCCCCTACACTAGAATAAAACATATTGGCGATATTTGTTGGCAGTCCCTCCTCAATTTATTGTTTGTGTTTGTGTTTCTGATTTAAACCCTCTCTTTCAAGCCCCAATATTAGAGAGTCGTCTCCTGCACCTTCCATTTAGGTGGTTGTGGAAATATGAATACAAGACTCAAACATTTTTTGATTTGTGACACTGTGGCTCCAAAGTTTTTCATTTAGCACACTGCTATGCTTATGGACATGAGGATTGGTCCTAGACTCCTTGAACTTTTCTCCATCATACCAGCAAGTCTGATGGGCACAACTGGAGTTATATGTTATTTGTTCATTTAAGTATCTGTTAGTGCCCTGTGGTGGGCTGGCACCCTGCCTGGGGTTTGTTTCCTGCCTTGCACCCTGTGTTGGCTGGGATTGGCTCCAGCAGACCCCCGTGACCCTGTAGTTAGGATATAGTGGGCTGGATAATGGATGAATGGATGGAAGCATCTGTTATCTACAATTTTGGTTGAAGACCTAAATACATTCAGTGACACAAATTTTCATTAAGAGGGGAAATGAGAAGGGAAGCAAATAGTTTTTTTATAGCAATATAACTACTGAAGCACAGGAAGTTAAATGATGTGTATGACAGATAATTTCAATCAAAGTTAAAAAAATATACAAAACAAGACAAGAAAAATTAATATACAAGGCATGGTGGCAGAGTTATTAGCATTAGCGCTGTTGCCTAATATCACTAAGACCTTTTTAAGATCTACACTGTTTTCAGAATTTGTTACTTTTGCACATACTTTGTTTATATGCCTTTTACCCAGGTACTCCGATTTTCCATACCTAGATAACCCGGTGGGTTAACTGGAACAGATATGCTTATGTACATGAGTGTGACTTACAATGGCTCTCGCTCCCTGTTACTGTGTAATGTTTCAGAATTGGAAAAATAAATAGAGAAAAAGGAAACAAGATTTACAATCCGTCTAATTAAGGCTAGATGCTAATCATCATATTAATTAATACTTGGTTTATTCCTTCATTACTATTTTGTTCGCAAAACCGATATGATTATTAAACCTTTTTCTCCTCTGGGTGTGGAAGACAGCAACATGGGAGCCTTCCAATCACACCAAATTGCTAAAATTACTTTAACATGACTGATGTTGAGATCATAAATTAAGGATTTGCTGAAAAGCATTAAGCCAAGCATGCCTGAACTCCTGTAGAATTACCAGCATACTGGTAATTAAAGAATGAAAGGTAAGATTTGAAGATATTCATATTTTTTTTTTAGAAGGGAGGTTTTTAAGCTTGGTGTTAACAAAATCATTTGTGTGATTCAAGCATACCTTTAGATTTTTTTTTATTTGCAGTGGTTTAGAGTAAGACTGCTTATCCGTGCACAACAGAAGTCAATTCCTTTTCCTGGGAGATTTAAAGGATTTCAAGGCTGCAAAATATTTGTTCACTGCATGAAGAATTAATGAAACTTCCTGCTGAGAATAAATTGCACATGGTTTCTGCAGCATTAAGCAGGTCTATATATCTTTAAATGACCAGAATACAGTTAGGGCAAAGGTGATTAAAAAAACTCTAGGAAGTTCAGATTAATCTTACTTTAGTCTGTAAGAGAATGTACCATGTGAGAAATATGTCAAATACATTTCATGGCAAGCTTTCATCTTACAGGGATCTGACCTACAGCATAAAATATTTCCAAAAATACTCCAAAAATATTTACATCTTACGGACTAAAACTTGAAACTTGTTTGACTTTGTTTTTTATATTAGTACTCAATGTCAACCAAAACAGAGACTAATATGTTTATATAAGACACTACAATATCTTGCCTGAAGCAAGCATTCACTTTGATTTTACTGAAGAGTGTTTAACCTGCTGTGGTTACAGTACACCAATATCAAACTTGAAAACTCAGTAATACTCCATTTCATTTATCATAAAAGTGTTAACTCTGGTCAATTTGAAATCAAAATAAGCAACCCAATGCTATTTTACTGACTAAATTACTAAATACTTATATAGTCTTTGATATCTATGATAAAGAGAAACAGGTGTTACTTGCATTAAATAGCTAATCAACAGACAGAAACCTCTGCATTTATCTATTTTGATTATAATTCTGAAATTTAAAATTAACTCTGCCTTCTTCACCTAATGATCTGGGAATAAGCCAAGCTATTAACACCAGATATACAACATTTGTGTAAATATCCCATTAGGTAAACAAACAACCAATCAAGTTTATTTAAATATAATTATGTCATTTCTGATGCGTCCACTGTTTATCAGATTTCCATTCCAGTTAGTAACCTGACCTGCCAAAACCAGAGCTTGAGTAACTTACAGGTACTAGGGTCTAAGAATTCAGAGGTTATCAACACGTAGGTCACCAATGTGGACCAGATGTGGTACCTATCAGATTTCAGCACATTTGCCGCTTACAGTTATAGAGTGCTATAAATTCTAATTATGTAAATCGGGCAGTGCAAATAAAATCTCTGAAGCCACAATGTCTGACACTGAAGCAATATTGGAGTCTCTTGATGACAGTCGAGCCTGTACCTTTTTGCTTTATAAGAGCACTATCAGCACTAATGAAATTCATTTTCAGCAATCAGTGGATCTAAAATTGCACTTCATATCAATGTGCAAAAAGGTAGAAAGCAAATAATAAGATTTTAATTATGCTTGGAACTTTTCCAAGATTTCAAAAAAGGAGACAGAGTTGCCAAATTAACTTAGCTCTCTGTTTGAAATCTCTTGTACATTTAAAAGCTTATCCATTTTAAGCATTTAGGAGAACTTTTGGGATTGGCATGGCCTTTTTAAGAAACATGCTCTGTCCTAACAGAATTTGTTTGGTCATTTAAAAACATTTAGGTGGACCGCTTGGCTGACAAAGGACCACTCAAACTGCAGTTCACTGATCTTAGTAGCTGTCTGTATAATTTCATGTAATTTTTCCTTTTTCCTACTCAGATTTCTGTGAAGTGGCACATCAAACATTGGCTGTTTTCTAATATAATTCCACCAAATTATGTATTAATATTCCCTTAAAAAATTACTATGGGCTGTGAACCAAACTGCTTTATCAACTTTAATATACACAGTCATAAGTTAAATTCTTTAGTTTCTTAGTTTGCAAAATGTATTAACTCAAACCAGCAGCTGTTGATTTTTCACTTATCGGGGGAATAAGAACTTAGTTAATGCATTGTATAGTAGCCTAAACACTAAATATGCATAAAGATGCATAATCTTATTTAGTAAGCAATCATACTAACTTATTCTCTTTAATCTTGTTTAAATTGAAAAAATCTAAATTATTTCCCAAAGTTGTACCTGTACATCTCCAACTTCAGCAACCCTGCTTTATGTATAGGTGGTGGCTCCTTTTCATTTCCTTTCCTGGGCCTGTCAATGCATATTGATTCTTGGTGACATTCTCTTGCAATGCTGGGTTCTGGACATGTCAATCACTGACGTCAGAATTTTAAATGGCATCTTACAGTTAAGGTCCATCTTAAAAATTTAATTGTCTTATCTTCCACTCAATTTTCCCCATCTGCATTACAATCTTTGTAAATCCCTAACCCTTACCTTAAGACCATTGGGATCGATATATGCACGTCTCTGCAAGGATTTTCATCACTCTTCAGCAATTATGTTTTGTTTGGCTGCAGTATTTCCTCGTTTTCTAAACCTAATCTCCGAAAAATGCAATCCACACCTAATTTATTCCCCAAAAACATTTTTTCATGGTTCCACTGATTCATTTTGTTGCTTATGCAAGCCAAGAATTCCAAATACTTTTTTGCATTGCTTTTTTTTCAACCATAAGTTCTTCCCAGTTTTGAGTTTCTGGATTTCTGAACTGGTTTTTGTTTTTTTTTTAAACTGGGCCACTCATGTCTCTTCATGTCTTCCACTTTGCATAAAATGATAAACTGTTCTGTTTAGAGACATTGGCTGCAAGGGTGTCTCTAGCTTGTTCTTTGAAATACAATGTCTCTAACATCTCAGCAAAGTTATTTTTTCAACCTTATTTTTCTGGAACTCTCAGTAGTGGTGATCAATGGGTTATCTAATTCATATAATACAGTATGGTGTGCTCCAGTGCATCTTCTGCTGTGTGTGTTTATGGTACTCAAAGAGTGCAACATATGTTTACTGAATCCTAGAAAAAAATGACACACTTCTTCATCCTAGTGGCTGTCCCACATCAACATGTTTCCACTTGGCACAGTTGAGTGTGTCCTCAGGGTCTATGTTGCTTCATATTGTCCTTCCATCCACCACTGTATAAAAAATTATACAGCAATATTTGGAGATAATTTTGTACATTATAATATATTTTACAATATTTGTTATGATTGCCTGTTCTGTAAGCTTATAACTTATGACCTGTGGACTAAAATTGTCCCTAAATGTACTAGTGAGTGCTAATGGTCACAAATAGTTTGTCAGAAGGAGACTGGGATAAGCATCTGCGTAGCAGGTCTTTAATAACTCAGAGAATGTTATATATGCCCTGGACGCTGGTAATATTCTATGAAGTTTTCATTAACTTTTGCAGTGCTTTACGAATCTAAACCAAACAGGTGCCATACAGTATATATGCCTTTGATGATGACCTATTTTGTTCTCCTACAAAAGTAAGGGAGAGCAGCTGTAAAAATCTTTCTTCAGACGTCTCAGGAAGTAGAGGTATTGACGTCATCCCAGGTTTTAAAAGACAGAGATATATGGTATTAAAAGCAGTGAGAGAATTTCTCCCAATTCCAAAGCAATTTTAGAAAAAAGTCGGAATGGCAAAATTAAGTTAAAAATTGTCCATAGTGGAAGCACTTGAGCCCACAAATTGCTATTTCATACATAGACTATTAAGGCTACTTTCTGAATACAGTTAGTGAGTTAATTTCCATTTTTGGCTCATATCCGATTTTGTTCGACTATTCAAATTAATTTTGCAGCCGATCCAAATCTAATAAGAGGGCATACAAATAACTATGCATGAATGTGCTTTGCATAAGCAAAAGTAATAACAACAAATTTTTCAGACTGTTGCACCGTAATAGATAATTATGAACAAAAGCAGCATGTTTGTCTGTGCAGGATATCTGCAAACTCATCAGCTCATAATGGCAAGGAAGAGAAATAGCAAATGAAAAGTCATAGCTGTTTTGAGCAAAGTTATCAGTGCATTAACTATACATTGAAACCAGTGAATGCAAGAGAAGAGCCAGGGTTCATTGTGTAATTTGGTGAGAAATGGAGTATTGACAATTTCAGAGCGTTAAGAGGGCCATTTAACTACTCATATCAAACAGCAATTGGCAGGCGACTGTTGCAGAGTATTGCACATTGCAAAGCCGGAAGAGTTTCAGTGTGTTCATGTACTAGCGATAAAAGGCCTTGCACTATGTTGCAATGCCAAACTAAATCATGCTGCCCCAAGGAGAAGGCTTTCACAATATCCAGTTGGAGGCGCACGTTTCCAGACAATTCCTATTCAAACACAAGTCTCATTCACATTGCATATGTCTATATGAGATTTATTGCCACTTATAAAAGCAGTCTAAAACTGATCTGAAAAGTTAAGATTCCATTAATTTTTTTTCTGTTCACAATAAGACAGCATCAATGTCAAATATGAATGACTTCAATTATCATTGAGCTTCTGTATAAAGAAGCTCTCTAAAGAGTGTTCTGTACTTAAACTGCCAACCTAACATGTGCCTTACAGTGAAAGCAAAATCATAACCTTACCAAATCAGCTTAATAAACTATAAACAGTAGCTTTTAAATCCCTGGGCAAAAAAATGCCTAGCCCCATATAATCAAAGAATCCAATGAAATCAAAGTATAATAATCATCTTTAAATATTTATCCAGGATTTCTGTTAATTGGGCCTATAGTAGCATATGTGAAGAATGTAATATCAACACTCTGTCAAGGTAAGTTGTCACAGTTTCCAATGAGAAAGTGACTGTAGAGAAGTTTTTAGTGAGCCAGAAGCAAATATGAAGAGTGTCATCAATTATAACAATGAACAAAAGGTTGACACTGTTTTCCAAACTGAAATAAAGCTGATTTGGGTGTGCTTATACTTTGAGTTAAATATTTAGCACTGTGATGACAATACTACAAATGCAATTTTTCAGAAAAAGAATTTACATTGATCTTGTCATTATTCCAACCAGCATGAATTTTTCCTATAACTTCCTTATCCAGTTTGGTTAAATTTTTAAAATCCCTCTGCTTGCTTTTTACTTTCTAACATGTATAAAGGTAAATACATTTTGCCATACTGTATTAGCTACAAGATCTATCTAAGCATGATGCACGAAGGAAAACATTTGACAAGCTCTGAAAAATTATCATACAGTATATTAAGATTAACAATTACTAAACGCATATTTTTTATTTTTATGCTAGAGTAAACAACATATACTTGTAAGAAAGACAGAAATACTAAAGAATAGAACAGGAGTCAAACAGTTACTTGGCAACCACACTCAATTATATATGAAATTGGGAAACTCCTCCACATCTCCAACCTGGGCTCCGATTTCCTCAGTCTACAGACCACTTAATTGTTTGATATGGGGAAGTTAATGTTTAAATGGACACAACAGTATGTCAGTAAGAGAATTTGTTAATTTCAGCTTATGCTTTAGCTGATATTTAATTTTTTTTAAATCAAAAATGTGCAAATGATCATGAAAATACTAATACCCAATGTTCAATATACAGTACTGTGATCAATGTTCAATGAAATTTGACAGCGACATCAGAAAATAATCGGGTCATGTGACAACCTACTCTACAAGAAAGTCAACTGAATTTTTTTTACATGACAGAAATTCTTCCAATTATATGACCACTCAATCATAAGATGAAACAGGGCATCGCTAACCCCTCATACTGTACGTAAAACAGCCGAAGAAGGTGAAATTTGGGCCAACTCAGAAAACAAACTGTCTGAAACTTCAAATCAGGTTTAAAATCATGAAGAAATTGTACAGTACAGGACCAGTGTTAGATAGTAGTGCCTGAATGTCTAATGGGAAAATGATCTGGAGTCCTCACTACTCTAATCTAATTCAATAGTATAACATATAGGGTACTGGCACTTACATATGTCCACTTCAAGCACTGCTTTACATATACATTAGCACCTGCAGACTTGAAAGAAAGTAAATACTGTTCTTTATGAAATTAATGAAACCAAACGTGATCATGTCAACGAAATTTGCCTGGTTAACACCACCGGTATAATTTACAATTTAATGTACTGTTCATTTTAACTTATCTTTCAGTTATACTGCTTTCTTTAAGCAATAAATACATTTCAGGACTTTAATAAATCTAGAGTATTTCCATTGTACTCAAACACATCTGTCTCACACTCTCACTATCTCACTCTTTCTCAAGCATTTAATCAGTATTTAAATCACTATTACAGTGAACAACTATTGGATAAAAATGACCGTCTTAAATTAAAAAAGAATATAAAGAAAATTAAATAGATTCATTGCCTTGCAAAAGCAGCTGTTTTAACAGCACTTCTGGGGGTAATAATGGAGGCAGTTTTATCCTGACATAGCTCATTTGAGTCTACTTGTATGCTACCAGTCATAACTCTGATAAAATCTACCCAGTCAACAAGAGAATCTATTAAAGGAAAAGAGTGTGTCCTTGGGTGTCCATATCAAAACACTGACTCAACACAGGACCAGATTTTTGCAGAAATGAAGACATAAAATGTACAATATCACCATGCTAACACAAAGGCAGAGTAAAAGGCAAAGAGTTACTGGAACTTAACATTGTAAAATTTAATACTAAGGTGAGAGCTGCTGTTGACATAGTTACACCTGAAAAGACAGTTAAAAAATCTAGCATTGTTACACCATGGAAGACCCAAAGAGTGTCTGATTTAAAGAGAAGATGCTGTAGAGCTGAGCGTAAATAGAGGATTTATATAAAATAATTTCTCAGCTGAGACTCTCCACCTGCACCCTTGACCCAATACCAACAAGTTTTTTCAGAGAAGTATCAGGCGTGCTAATTGATAATATTCTTAACATAGTAAACTCGTCATTAGATATGGGGGTCTACCCAGACTGTCGTAAGACTGCTTTAGTTAAACCCCTACTCAAGAAAAATAATCTTGACCCCTCTGCTTTTGAAAATTTTAGACCCATTTCTAACCTGCCTTTCTTAAGTAAAATTCTAGAGAATTTTAGTCATTATGCAGCTAAATGACCACCTCAATAAACATGTTATTCTTGATAAGTTTCAGTCAGGTTTTAGAACAAATCACAGTACAGAAACTGCACTCGTTAAAGTAGTAAATGACTTGTGGGTAAATTCATCCTCTTAGATCTGAGTGCCGCATTTGACACCATTGATCACAACATTCTTAGAAATCACCTTAGTCAATGGGTGGGCTTTTTTGGTAGTGTCTTAAATTGGTTTGAATTCTACCTGGCAGGTAGAAAATTCTTTGTTAGTTGTGGTAATTACAACTCAAAGACACATGATATTCTATATGGTGTTCCACAAGGCTCTATCCTGGGTCCGCTGCTCTTTTCGATCTAAATGCTTCCATTAGGTCAGATCATCTTGGGGCATAATGTGAGTTACCATAGCTATGCTAATGACATGCAGCTGTACTTATCAATAGCCCCTGATGACCCCGACTCTGTTGTTTCGCTAACACAATGTCTTACTTGTGTTTCTAAATGGATAAATAGAAATTTTCTTAAGCTAAATAAAGAGAAAACAGAAATTTTAGTGATTGGCAATAATGGTTATAATGAGGTTATTAGTAATAAATATGCATTAGGATTAAAAGTCTAGACGGAAGTAAAGAACTTAAGGGTAACTGTTGACTGTAACCTGAATTTTAAATCACATATTAATCAGATCACTAGGACAGCATTTTTTCACTTAAGAAACATAGCAAAAGTTAGACCTCTTATATCATTGAAAGATGCTGAGAAATAGTTCACGCTTTTGTTTTCAGTCGACTAGATTACTGTAACGCACTCCTCTCAGGACTACACAAAAAAGACATAAATCATTTGCAACTAGTGCAGAATGCAGCTGCTAGAATCCTAACTAGAAAAAGAAAATCCGAGCACATTTCTCCAGTTTTGATGTCACTACACTGGTTACTTGTGTCATTCAGAATTGACTTTAAAATACTGCTTATGGTTTACAAAGCCTTAAATAATCTCTCTCCATCTTATATATCGGAATGTCTGACACCTTATATTCCAAATCGTAACCTTAGATCCTCAAATGAGTGTCTACTTAGACTTCCAAGAGCTAAACTTAAAAGAAGTGGTGAGCCGGCCTTCTGCTGTTATGCACCTAAAATCTGGAATAGCCTGCCAACAGGAATTCACCAGGCTAATACAGTGGAGCATTTTAAAAAACTGCTAAAAACTCATTACTTTAACATGGCCTTCTCATAACTTCATTTTAATTTAATCCTGATACTCTGTATTTTCAATTAATTATCATAACTACTCATGGTGGCTCTAAAATCCATACTAACCCCTACTCTCTCTTCTGTTTCTTTCCTGGTTTTCTGAGGTGGCAACCTGCGCCACCACCACATAATCAAAGCACCATGATGTTCCTACAATGATAGATTAAAAGCCAGAAGTCTACATGACCATCATCATCAATTCCTTCTATGAGAACCCTAAATATAAAGAGGACTATTTCATTTATGTTAGGTAGAATGCCCAGAGGGGGCTGGGCGGTCTCATGGTCTGGAACCCCTGCAGATTTTATTTTTTTCTCCAGCCATCTTTTTTTTTTTCCAGTCCTCCCTGACCATCGGACCTTACTCATATTCTATGTTAATTAATGTTGTCTTATTTTAATTCTTACTTTGTCTTTTTTTCTCTTTTCTTCATCATGTAAAGCACTTTGAGCTACATTTGTATGAAAATGTGCCATATAAATAAATGTTGTTGTTGTTGTAACAAGTTTACAAATCACCTGCTGATATTTTCCTTAAGGGTCTCAAACTCTTGTCCACTCATTTTCTATTACTTAGTTGGCTGGATACATTCACTCTGAAGTAAACAGTGTTAACTATTTAGCACTTTTCTAACAAAAGACTCATATCAATTCTGTCCATGTAACAAGTTTAATTAGAAAAATTACACATTACAATAAAATGTTTTCTTTTCACATAAACTCCTTGATCTAACAAACCTACTACTATAAAAGCAAATATCCTATAATGACAATGCTTAAGAGAACGTTCAGTAAATAAATGTAAAACATGAGTATTTCTGATTGTTCTGCTGGCATCCAGGCAGCCCAATTGTCCTCACTTTTCAAGAGGGACTTAAGTATAATGGGACCATAATCAACAAAGATAAAGCTGTCTTTAGCAAACATCATACATGTTACTTTAGTTCAAGTTCATTGTTATGTAGGCTGCAACATCTAGCCTTTATGAATCGACTGCTATTGTTTTGTGTCTCAATAGTCAGAAACTGCTATTAATTCTTGCCATAAATTATATATTTTATGTAAAAATAAGGATTCTATCAATTAAGAGTATTTTTTCAAGCAAAGACTACAAAGCTGGCAGTTAGGGAAAATGAACAAAAATAAAACATTGGAAGAAATTTCAAAAGCTAAATGGTTGAGTTCCTTTGGACATTTTTATTTTTCACAACCTCTAAATCTTTGCAATGTATCTGAAGCACCTGTTTTCTTAAAACATTGAGTATGCAATGGTGAAAAGGCATATTTTGGTAAATGTATATAGAAATAGGTCTGTAAGCTTTAAAGGCCATAATGTTATACATACAGTTATTTTTTTATGTTATCTTCCATGTCATTCCACCAAAACTCAAATTAGACATCCAGGCCAAAGAGAAAGTTGTTAGTACAACATACTTGCACTCTGCAGACATATATTCTAACATAGTTAAATACATTATATTTTTATTTTCAATCCAATTCAAGATTTCTAAATTTAAAACCTTCAATGCAAATAGTTTTTCATAAAAATCTATTACAAATGTAAAAAATACCCTTTATTAACAAAACTTAATGTCTAATATATAAAGCAGAGTTGATGTATGTTTGTTTGTCCGCTATACAAATCTGCACCAGGCGTCCGATCACCACCAAACTGGGCATGGGGCTCCTTAGTGACCAGGAGGAGGTCATGGGATATGTTTGGTTGGAAAAAATGTCCGATGCAAGAGCGGATGCAACATCTCACGAAAGTGAAACCAGGCTGTCTGCCAACAGGTGAAGGGCTGCTGATGCAACACGTGGACAAATGCAGCATGATTTAAAAAATATGGCTTTCGCATATAACCGACAGGTTGAACATCCTGTCGCTGTTATTGGCTGAATGGATCATATCTGTGTTCATTGTAGAGCTCTAAAATGGAAAGGAGAGTCACCGGGATTGTGTTGCTCAAATGGGAAGGTGAAATTGCCATCTCTATTTCGTCCACCTGAACCTCTACACTCTTTGATGTCAGGATCAACACCAATTTCAAAGCATTTCTTGAACTACATCAGGAAGTACAATTCTTGTTTTCAAATTGCTTCTTTTGGTGCAACTAAACAAATACGAGAGGATGGGTTCATGCCCACATTTAAAGTGTAAGGTCAAGTTTATCATACAATTGGATGATTGCTTCCATTAACTGATGGGACAATTGAGTTCCTTCAGATCTACTTCATGGAAGATATTTCCACAACAGCACATCATAGACACAGCAGAATACCGAACATGAGACTGGACATTGTGATGGATTTAAAACGATTCCTTCATGAGAACAACGCATATGTCACCCTTTTCAAGACTGCACTTCCACGTATGTCAACAGATGATTATAAAGTTGTCATAAGAGCTGACAAAATGCCACAGGGAGAGCATCACCGACAATTCAATGCTCCAACACTTGATGAGGTTCCCATTGTAATGGTAGGCAATGACTTTGGGAAGCAGGACATTATCATTGAGAAAAGAAACTGAAGTCTTCAGCATGTGGCAGACACACACAGGTCGTATGATGCCCTTCAGTATCCACTAATCTTTTGGCAAGGCAAAGATGGGTATTACTTTGGAATTCCACAAGCAGATCCATCTACGGGAAACTCTGTTGCTGGGAAGAAACTCAGTGCAATGGACTTTTATGCTTACTGACTAATGAGTAGAGTTTCTGAAGAGAATCACATCTTGAAATGCCAGCAACTTTTCCATCAATACATATTATTGAAGCAACTATCATAACAAGTTGCCAAGACGTGAAAATGTTTTCATACCAAGAATAACGCTGATTCTGAATGATTTACTCTTTGATTTCAAATGGCTACAATTTCCTGTTTGTTTGGCTTTTGCTATGTCAATTAATAAGGGTCAAGGGCAATCACTGCAAGTTACAGGCATCAATTTGGAAAATCCATGTTTTCACACGGACAGCTCTACGTAGCATGTTCTAGAGTGGGCAATCCTCAGAATTTGTTCATTTTTCAACCACAAGGGAAAAAATATATAGTGTATCTAAAGGCTCTGGAATAACCACTTGTATTACCTATTACAATAAAATCTGAATCAGAAAAATGTTTGTTCTATTTCTATGTTGTGTGTCTTTCATTCATTATACATTCCTGGGCAACACCTTATACTCCTGCTAGTGCATTATATTTTTCAGCTAAATATTCATTATTAAACTGTATAGGAATTGACTCAATCATTGTAAACAATTTTAAAAAGTAGTAAAAGAAATCTTCAAAAAAACACTTAAAATAGAAGAACGCAACATGAAAGATTGGTGAAAAAGAAAACAGATGCATATCACAACTAAGGCATGGAGAACATGTGGCCTTTCAAGTGTATGTACTGTACAGTGTCAGAAACCTAAGATGACTTTCTCATGAATTGACCTGAAGTCCACTCAGTGATCTAAACAATACGGACCTTCCTTCATTTAAGAGGTACAATGTCAGACAGATTATATAGCTGAAGCCTAAGCATTCATTAAACTGGGAGCAGTTTCAGAATTGACAATAATTTTGATTTTTTTTTAGTTGGGAGAATATTTAGCATTTCATTGATTTGATATTTTCACAGTTCATTACTCTATTTTATCCATTTAACCTTTCTATACAGTAAATAAAGGAATAGGAGCCATGACTTACAATGATAATGGGCATAATTTATGGACAACCCTGGAGGAGAAAATGGAAAAGAAATTCACAAACTCTCACCCACTTAATGCTGCAAGTCTTTGAACTGGGGGAGGAAACCCACACAAAAAGAAATAACAAGCAAAATGTGAAAAGCAAAAATCATTGCAAGAACTCAGCCACAAATTGAATATGGCAACAGTAACCTTTGTGTCACCATGTCACTCATGATACTTCCTATGTTTATATATAGGTAATCAGGAATAGGGTAAATATTTATATTTTAGCCCCATGTGAAACTTTATATTATTCTGTGCGGTGGCTAGGGCTCATTTAACTTTGTAACTGTTTTTCAGAGAGGTCCTACATAATATGAAAAGCACCTACTATCTTTGTCATATCTGCATATCTATGTGTCTCTATATAGTATGTCTGCATGAAACAACTTGGCTCTCAGAGGTATGTCTTGTTGAAATATGGTACACTTTATGGTACAATTTATTGGGAAAGTTAAATTATCATTGAGCTACCTCACATAACACATACTGTACACAAAGTTTTGCAGTTTCAGTAACTCCCATTTAAAAATCATTGGTGAATGCTCAAAATTGTCTGTCTTGAAACTGAGAAACATTTTGTGCAACTTCTATTAGAGACTGGTTTGCCGACTCAAATTTCCCTCAAGAGTGGTTATTTTAACTTCTACTAGTCACTGGTGATGGCAAGACTAATTCCCAACACAAGTTTATTGCGACACCAGTAGATTCCAATGGGCAGCTGTTTACGTGGCTGCGTCAGTGGCTTGCGGGTACCTCTGTGTCAGATAAATGTGCCATAACAGTAAAATATGCAAGCAAAGGATTCAAAAAGTCTCTTAACTGAATTAGAAACTAATGGAAAAAGAAAGGAGTTATGTAAGCTATGTGTGGATACTGTTCTTAACTGCATGTTATTTCAAAATGATCTTATTTTATCTGCGGTGGGCTGGCCCCCTGCCTGGGGTTTGTTCCCGCCTTGTGCCCTGTGTTGGCTGGGATTGGCTCCAGCAGACCCCTGTGACCCTGTAGTTAGGATATAGCGGTTTGGATAATGGATGGATGGATGTTATTTTATGTCATCTACTAATACAGCACATGTAAATTAACTCAATTATCACTATTTTGTTTCAGTATGACTCATTGTTACAAAATATATAATAAACAAAATGTAGTATCTTAGGTTTCGATGTTTGCAAATTAACAAAAATTTAAAATATACAAACTTTAAAGCAGTCCTCAAATGCACCCAAATGTTAAATCAAGTGTACATATTTTTGTGTTATTGAAATTTGTGATGTGAATTACTTATTTTGGAATGTTGTTGAATTCACTGCAAATACCGAATATTTTTATTCACTGTATGTATTAAAGTCTAGTTACTAGTTAAAGTTGAAACACAGTTACTTAGATCCATGTGGATTTTCTTCATTTTTCTAATTTATCTTGATATTTACAGTTTAGTGGAATGCACAGTTTTATCTCATACCTTTATTACTCTTAGTCTACTGTATAATAATGCAAAACGGAAAACCAGAAAACCACGATGACTTTAAATGATCTGAATCTTAGGAGTGATACACAGTTCAGACCTTCCTTATGCAAGATGCAGTTTTTACAGCTAAAGCATAAGAAATCATTATAGCTGCATTCTACTTCTGTATTCAGAAATGTGAAACTTGACATTATTCTGCATGATAAGTAAGCATTACTCAACTTTTCTCTCTTTTTTAAATTTTATTATTTTCAAAGTTTTTATTGTGGAATGCCCATATCCCGATGTAAATCCTAAGTATTTTTCTGTACTATATATTAGAATGTATAGTGACAATCTGTTCATAAAGTTTTCAGCTACAGTAAGTTCTTGAATTTAAACTGTAGCAAACACTTCAGTGTTGCAAATTTCTTATAAAAAAAAAAAAAGATTCACTAATAAACGTTAAAAACTATAATCACTTTCAGACAGCTTTTTCTTTTGCTTTAGTATCAAATGGATAAATTCACAGCCAGAACATATATAAAATTTTTAACACATTTAGAGCAGATTGGGGGTTATTGTTAAATTATCAAGCTTTGCAGACCTTCACATTTTTGGTCAGAGTGCATGGCCCTTACATGGCCAGCTTCTAACAATAAATAAGCATGAAGGAACAGTAAATAAGCAATAAGGAAAGACCAGGGACATTGTTTACAAGTAAATGAAAAGTCAGATGGTGGAGAGAAGAGGATGCATGGTTTTACAGAAAACTGTCAGTAAGCCTGTTAGTTACCGATTTAAACCAGGAAGTAGATGAGATTAAAATCAAAGATTAGGCAAAATTCATGATTAAAGGAGTGAAGCAAACAAACAGTATGGTTTAAAAACAAAAATACGTAATGACTTGAGACATAATATATAGCAAATTGTGACATCCTAGACTCAAACACTGATTGTAATTGGTGTAAAGGAATTTGCTTAAATACTAGTAATAGCTATTTAAGTTGAGCTTAGGTGATGTCCTGTAACTATTTTCACCTGGTAAAATATGGAAGAGGCAAGGACAAAGACAATGTAGTACACAATTGGAGCATGCATGGGCGTTTATCAGCAGATCTGGAAATCCAATCAAACATTGAAAAGTAACAATGAGATAGCATGTACAATTTCCTGTAAATAACATAAGAGTGTTGCTAAGACAAACACAAAACACTTAAAAACACCTGAGAAGAACCTAAACACCCTAATAAATCACCCTGATGAAACAATTAGAAATTAGATCCCTATTCCTAAAGGCAACAGCTTACATAAATACTACACAATACTTAAATTCTCCAGGTGATTTCATTCTAATCAGAAAGCCATTAAGAACACAAAAAAGGAATACTCAGAAAAATAGCCCTTTAATAATCTCAGCATTATTACTTTTTTTGTTTTATGCGCTGCTTTGCAACATTTAATGCCTTAATTCTCTGGCTTAAACATGTTTGAATTTGCTTTGCTGTTGAAATAAAACTGCACAAGCTACACTGAGCTATCTTTTTTGTTTAATTATGATTGAATAATGCTTAATTAGATAAAAAAATACAAACAAAACCATATTACTTTACTGTGTAAATCATTACACTTTATAGGTTTAAATTAGTTACATGCCCACCAATCTAGCAAAGAGTCTTAATATATTTCAGTTTTCTTGATCAATTAATTAAAATTTGCATTAAGTGAAATATAAACCAAAAAGCATATATTACATTTTATCAAATCTACACCTGTTGAAAATACACTTTAACTAAACTCATTGAAAGAGACTTTGAAGATATTTTAGGAGTATAATTTTAACTGTTGCCATCAAGAGCCGCATAAAATTTTAAAGCTCCAAAGAAAACTACTAAAAAGAAAAAATATTAAGCAAGACTAGCACACAACAATATAGTAACATGTACAATAGCATCCACAATAATTTGTGATTCTGTTTAGCAAAACTGTATTGTCCAAAGAGGAAACACAGCCTAAGAAAGATAATCAGTAGCTCTGTCACAATGTAAATATGATACTTACATTATAAAAATCAATTATTTCACGATCCAGGGTGCGAGTGACCAACACTTCTCCTGTGTTTTTGTTGATGTTGAAGACACCCTTAGGATCCTGATCTGCACCTTTCCCAGAGAGTCGAAATAATGCATTGTCCATATGATCACTTGATATTACCTGTGATGTAAAGAAATGCACAAATTAATATAACACTAAGTATTGTCTTTCATATATTTAAAATGTTTTACGTTATTGAAATGGGTTACACTTACAACAATGTTCTATGTGTAGAATAGATTGCCTTATTTTCCAATAGGCCAAAAAAAATTAAGAAAATCAAGTAAAACATTTTATTAAATGTACATCCCAAACATCACATAAGTTAAAAAAAGATCTCTTGCTGCTACAACAAAGTTGTTAGTTTCAGTACATCAATCAAAGAACCAAAATCAAGCTAAAATGACAATAATGCAAGATAAATGTGAATGAGATATATTAAAATTAACATTCACAGAAACTCTGAATCATTGCATTGAAAAAAACTACAGAAGTCACAATTTGACATCTTAAAACAAAACTTCTCTTGGGATTAATAGGATCCTTACAACTGCCACCACATTAACCCAAAGGTTCACATTTTTTTAAGAGGTACACATTTGCAATAAGGGATCTCATTTTCACTTGAAAGTGCATAATAAATGACTAATATATTATGGGCAAAGCTACAGTTTACTGATTAACTCCCGAGTCTGCCCTTTATTGCCCTAAATATTCTATTTGTACCTCTCTTGTGCCTGGGTTTAAAGATGTGTTATGAATAACAAATTATAATGCAGATGATAATGTCTCCAAGCTAAAGACAGATGCTCATCCAAAAATTATCTATTTGGAAATAAAACTGAAATGATTCCTTTGAGATATATGTTTGACAGGATGCTGTCAATGTCTGCAAGCATTATTCATTGAACATGCCACTTTTTCCCCCATCAGAAGAGATACTGGGATACATATACAAATGATATGATGATCAACTTATTCTTTTAAAGATATACGGTTTCACTAGATATGAGTGGTGTGCTACTGTGCACAGAATATACAAATAAAATGAGCATTTCAACTAAAAACAGTGTAATACTGTACATTAAATTAGAGGCAACCTTTTGTATGCACAGGATCACTTTATAATGACTTCATATTTTAATTTGCTAACCTGAATGATCTGTTTAGCGTCACTGATTCAATTAGGGAAGAAGATGCAAGCCACAGAGCATTTGTAAATCACAGGAATGAACAAACCTGTACAGTCCATTTTGCAAAAAACTGTAATGAAGAGAGTGCATGTTAACAGGGTATCAGAGCTCCCAAAATGTTGCACCTTGTGAACATACCTAAAAGTTAGGATAGTGTCTCACCATCACTGCTAAAAACGTCCAGAGCAACATCCTCTCTGGATATTCCGAGTCACCGATTAGATTACCAGAACCTCCTTTAGGATGTTTGAACGTCATTCTCCATTACTTCAAACTTTCTCCTCACACCCTAGTTCACTTCTGTTGCTTCCACTTTTTGGTTTGCAGCCATCTCTCAAGTCAGACCTCTTGCAAATACTGTAGGAATAACTACTTTTTTTCACAGCTTACTCTTACGGATTCTTGTGTCTGCCTTCACTACCAAAATCTCAAACAAAGTCCATACAGACTCCACAAACTTTTAATAAGATACAGGAGGTCTTCCAGAGATTTAATTCATCATGAACTGAGGCATTCATTAGTTATTCCCAGAACTCCATAATCTCTTGTTTTCATCTTTTCGGTCTACACAGCTAACAACCATCTATCCTTCAGAGCTAATTCATCATCAAGTGGTCATAAGCTGAAAGTTCAAAGCCTCTATTCAACATGAAGACATGAAATGTCCAGAATTTGTTGTCTCATAACTACTGAGTTATTAATTGATGACTAACACTAGTTACTGAATTGCCAGTTGTACTTCCCTTAAAATTTATATCGCTTTTGAACTTTGGGTTCACGAAGAACAGTCCATGACTAGGAAAGAAAAAAATGCCAATTTCTTTGAGAAAGATCAAACAAGCCATTCCTTCTTATCAAACTCCACCAAGTATTTCTAACATTCTTCATGTGAGTTTTGAAATTTCCTACGATAACTACAGAGGTGGCAGGCAGCACAATTTTGTGCCCTGAATCATCTAGCCGTAAAAACACTTAGACACACATGCATAACAGAATGTCAAATGCTTCCTCTCTGTAACTTGAATTTACACTAGTACATTAATACAGTCTTCAGCTGCTTGACACTCAGCCAAGTTCTTCTGAATATCTTCACACCAGCTCTGGAGTAAGGATTAACATACCCTCGCTCCAATGGGGTAACCAAAGGCAATGCAATACACTGATGTGTGTCCATACATAATTAGGTCTGTTTGTGTGCCAACACAAACATGGACTTCTTCCTTGCTGGAGTTTTACATTCTAAGCCAAAAAGCCAGTTCCTTAGTCAAGGACTAGTGTACCTGGATTTGTCCTGCCCTTGCCTGACTCCCAATTGGAATCATACAAGACTTCTTCATTTATCTTGTATGTAGTGAGTTCAATGGGCAACTCAACATCACTTTTCCTGACCCGACTACTTCGGCCACCTGGTCATAAAATGCATACCAGTTAATAGCATTAACTGTCTAGTGTGAGGAGTAGGTCCTGACATTCCTGTTCTGGATGAGGTTCTGTTTGATTATTTTTAGACCCATTATGAAAGTCTGATTTCTAGCCCCTCAATTTAGACTTATTTGGCATGGGAAAATCCAGATGCAATCATCTCCAAGTTCTACAGATCACTAAGGCACACAGACCTCCTCAACCTACAATGTTATAATCCTAAGAGGAGAATTACATAACACCAGGGTTTTATTTTGTATAGTGCCTGTAACAGTGAAAACAATGATAATGTGCTTTGTAGGACTATATTTAATACTGTAATTGTATTCAGATGAGGTATTTACAGTGCAGACAACATGCAACCCCCCTGTTCTTAGATCTTGTTCTGCTTTTCTTATTGCCTGTTTTAAAAAAGATATTCACTGGCATTGGCATAGTACTGTTCAGAAATTCATTAATGTGGTTTAAAAAATGTGTTATTTAAAATTCTGGGTCAAATGAGCAGTTTTCATATTGTTAGTTGCCTTCAAACCACACTCATCTTCAAGGCAGCTGCTGGCTTCTTATCAGGGGTACTACCTAGGACTAGACAATATGGAATTAAATTGATATTGCGAGCATTTTGACCCAAAATACAATATTTGATTTGATGTTTTCAAAGTTACTTCAAAAATCAAAATCATACAGGTATGCACATGCACATTTTATATACAGAGTTCAAAATCTGGTATATTCTGTTATAAGAAATATATGAACTTTTTTTTTTTCTTCAGATATGCCTCTAAGAAACAGTCAGCATAAATCACATAAAACAAATATGGCTGGAAAAAACATCTCTCCTCTACTTTTATTTAATAAATTGTGTTTAATGCCTTTAACACTCTGCTGGCATTTGTGTCTGCAAATCATTAAACATGGTGAACTCTGTTTGACTTTATACACATTTTATATATACACATAAACATACACACATTTTAAATATAAATATTAAGTTGGAGTTTAAGTTTGGTGCAGCCCTGTTGGGTTCCGTGGGGGACACCAGGGGGAGCTTCAGGGCCTTATAGTGAACTTCTTCCACACCTGGGAGTGATTCCAGGTAATACTGATGAGCCACCTGGAACACTCCAAGGACCTGAATAAAAGGAGGCACCTCCCTCAATTTTGGGGAGCCAGAGTTGGAAGGAGGTGGACGAAGCTTGCCAGAGAGGGATTAGAGGTGGAAGAATGGAAGAGAAGTATAAAAGGACTGAGACTTGTATTGTGAATGGTGCTTGGGTACTGTGCTGTAGGGAGAAAGAAAACATTCCCCAACTGTAAATAAACCATGTGTGCTGTGTGACAACATGTGTCTGCCTGTCTGGTGTTGGGTTAGGTCAGCTGTACGGGCCCTGATGGTCCACAATATAAATATATAACACTAGCCATGTGCGTCCAACTACGTTGTGCATGTTAAAGTTGTCTGTGAAGGGCTCCCTGTTTAAACGCAGCTGCCAGTCGTGAACTGGGCCCTTCGTCACACAGCATTATGATTTTTTTATAAGGGAAACAAAATTACAAAAGAAAACTCTTGGACATTGATTCGATAGGAACGGCCTACTCGGAATCACTGTCCGAATAGTAATTATGTGGTGGTGTAGGAGCATTTCTGCTTATGTCCGTTCACAATCCGTCTCGTTTTCACGACGCTATCATTTCCTCTCACAATGTCTTCTCAATCTCGCAGGTTGCTTTGTGGCAATCCAAAGAGTAAGGCAATATACACAGAGCAATGGTTATAAAAGGGGGACACATAGGTATCCAGGCTCTTTAAAGCATAAATAAGGATCACTTCACTGACATGTGAGCAAGCCACGGTACAACTGTGAGATGCACAGCACTCGCCGGCTACAACGTAACAATAATAATTTCCAGAACGTGCTGTTACATTGTCATTCATTTTACCCACTGTCTTTTTTTCATGCATATGTTACGTAGGCACGTATCTTTTATCTTCGGCAATCTCATTCTCTAACCAGGCCTCAGGAGCTAACCAGCGTAACACTGTCCACCACCCCTTTCGTTATTCCGGCACATTGTTGACATCCGTGAGTAACAACAACGTACTAAACTGGAAGGTGGTCTACGCATGCGTGGAATTCGCGGAAAAACAAAGATCAAGATCTAAATGAAGATCTCTTTAGTTAGTTTAAAGTACAACAATTTGTTTAGTTTGAATATCTGTGTTTTGATGTGTGACTGGAGTACTACAGTCTTCAGTAGTATAAGCCTGGAGGAGATTCTTAATGCAATGCCTATGTTTTAGCTGTCTCTCTACTGCCATCTAGTGCTTCTTCTTCTAATTCATTCGCGGACAAACAAAAATCAAGATCCAAATGAAGATTATATATAGAGATAAAAGCAAAGGTCTGTAATACGGTTTGCATATTGGTAGCTAGAAATCCTCAAAGGGAGAACATGATTAATGTATCTTAAAATATTTTTTCATTCCTAAGCTTTTGACAACCTAACAGGGGTCATCATCAGAGGAAAATAATTAGACATGCAGAAATCAAAAGTAACATATGGTAAATGAGGATGATGGAATAGAAATAATAAGGTAGGGTTCGGAGGCTGTTGGTCATAAAGTCTTATTTAATATGAGGATGTTTTTCTTTTCATGCCTGCATATGCTGGTGTTTTCGTTGGATATCCATGATTCAGCCAGCTCTCTGGCACTTTTAGTATTAGCACTGAATTTTACTTGCACTATGTCCTAGTTAAACATGTGTCTGGTTGAACTTGTATGTGTATATATCAGAGACAGCGAGTCCTTGCTTCAGACAGCAGTGCAATGTTCTTGTATACTTGTTGCAAGTGTTTTAGATGTTTGTCCAACATATACAGTAGGGCATGTGCTGTTTGTTACACTGTATACTACGTTCCTTGTCTCTGTGGCCAATTTCCTGTTTTTGGCATTAAAAAGAACTGTCCTCAGAATGTTTGCCAGTTTATGCACTCTTTACTTTCTGATACATCACGATAAGGAAGGCTGTGCCAGGTGGAATGAGGTTCAAGTTGGAGCTGATTGTTTGCTCAGGTCTGTGGTATCTACTATGTAAGCATTGTTTGATAAATGTCTTAAGGTATCCATTTAATGTGAAAAGATAAAAGATAGTGTCTTTTATTCTTTTAGTTTCCCTCATATTACAGTAGGTGTAAATGCTTCTGAACAATGTTTAAACACAACTCTGTTTATCCAATGAGAGGTGATTGTCAGAAAAATTTAATACTTTGTCTACATAACATTCCTTGTGATAAACACTCACACATCGCTACCTCTTTCAATGGAGATGCCCATGAAATTGATGTGTTGGTTCATTTCTCTTTCCATAGTGAACTGGATTGCAGGGAACATTGAGTTGATGTGGCTGTGGAATTCATTCAGGTGGTCACTTTTTAATATGACGAATGCTTTGGCAACGTAGTGTATCCAAAGTTAAGGTCTGAACGGAGTTATAGCCACGCTTTAAAATCACTATATAGCTGGTTCAGCTAAGAGTCCTCATAACTTTGATCCCATTCTTTCTGTCTGTAGCATTTTCCATTAAAATGGAAATTCTGTGGAATGGAATTCTTGCTTTCTGAGGCACATTTAAGTTAATGCAAAATCTTTGAACCTCTGCTACAGATTTATATTCTTAAGAGCGAGCACACAATGAAACAGCATCCAATTGTCCATGGCCACTGAAAATGCATTGTGTATACAACATACTCAAAGCCTAATCAGTCCCCCTTCATAACACCCCAATAAATGTCAAAATGAAAATGAAGCATTAGAATGTGACATTTCACATAAGTGCTCACGTATAGAATTCACTCATCCCTATCCTAAGTTTGACTGTGTAACTGGTAGGGAAACGGCAGGTGGTGTCATAGGATATATTTTTTATATTAATTGACCCAAAAAAACAAAAGCTCCTTATGAAGTGTTGCTATGTGTTGCTTTACATACCACCACAATAATTAATATCAAATTAAAAGGATTTAAAAATTCACTAGAACAACATATTTATAAGTGTTAATGCAAAACGAATGTATTGTACATTGAATACCCTTTGTTGTAATTAGGAATTTCAATTCAGTAGCTAAATAAAATATACAAACAAAATGAAAATAAAATAGCCAGTAATGCATTTAATCCCATAACTGATATGAATATCGAATAATTCACATGCAAAATAAAAAAAAGAAATACAAAGGCTGATGTTTTTATTCAACACAGAGTGTAAATCACTTGAAATAAGTGGACAAGGACTTACGCTACATGTCCCTGTCACTTCTATGTGATGTGAATTACTGGTTAGTGCAGTTATCTGACCACTGACAAAGTAAGAGCATTTTTAGCTCAAAGAAGCCAAAACTGTGTTTTACAATATGGCAAATCACACAGCATTATCTAAGTCCCCCTGTGTCTGGTTCAGCTTAGGAGTTGCAGGTATACAGTTGTGGACACTAGGAGTAGGACTGTTGCTTTATGCAGATGGTGATGTTTTCATTGCTTTATGACTATGACTTTTAGCCCACACTAGAGTGATCTGCAGCCGAGTATGAAGCAGCAAGGATGAGGATCAGTACTTCCAAGTCTGAGGTCATGGTTTTCTATCAGATAACAGTGGGTTGCTCTCTCTAGGTGAGGGAAGGGGGAACAACTGCCCTAAGTGGAGGAGTTCAAGCATCTCAGGATCTTGTTCATGAGTGAGGGGAGAAAGGAATGGAAGACCAACAAGCAGATTGGAGTGGTGGCAGATGTTTTGTGGGCACTGTACTGATCCATAGTGGTAGAGTGGGAGCAGAGTCTAAACACAACCCTCTTGGTTTACAGGTCTTTCTACATCATTTTCTTCACCTATGGCAATGAACTGTGGGTAATGACTGAAAAAATGAAATCACAAGTACAAGGGGAAGAAATAGGGTTTCTTTGCAGGGTTGCTGAGCTGACATTCCATGATAGCGTGATAAGCTCAGCAATTCAGGAAAGCCTTAAAGCAGAATCACTATTCCTCTAGCTTGAGTGGAGCCAGTTAGGGTGTTTTGGGTATGCTGTAAGGATGCGCCCCTAAGTGGCGACCTTTGGTGTACCCAGGAGATACTGGAGGGATTATATCTCCCTGCTGGCTAGGGAATGCCTGGGAAATCTCCAGAAAGAACTGTAACCTGTAGTTGGGAAAAGCAAAGTCTGGGCTGATCTGCTTGGCCTGCAACCGTACTCCTTACCAGGAAAAGTGGTTTCAGAAGATGAAATGAGAATTAAGCTTTGCAGTTCAAACAAACTAGAACAAACCTTAATTTAATCAACAAGAGCCATATAGAGTAGCCAAGGGTGAGATATACATTACATCTAAATTCAGAAGGTGGCACAAGTCCATTTCTCACTTTTATCGGGTTTGGATCTTGGGTTGTTGGGATTTCCATTATCTTTTCAAAGCCACTACTTTGTCTATCTGCAGTAATGTCTTTGCAGAAGTGAGTCTACCCATGACCCTTAAAATTGACCAAATTATGCAAATATGTACTTGTACTTTTACATGTACTTTTTACTTCCGTGAAATCTAATAGGTAACAAATTATGTCAACATGTTAATAAATAGTCAATTAGTAAGCAAAGGTCCATCAGTTCTTAAAAAGTCCAACTTTCTGACAATGATGTCCTTTAGTATCCCATGCTTCTTTTATAAGCCTTTGCCATTTGATGAAGTTCCTTGGGGAACAGAAGTTTTACTTGGTTTTGTTATTAAGTCTTTTAACATTCATCTTTGTTTTTCAGCTAAATCTTAAGGTCCTCTTCAAATACCAGGTCACTTATTAACTCTGTTTCAGTGTCCTCAAACTTCATAATAGTTTCCATTTATGTGAAGTAGTAAGGCAGTCAGCTATGCATTTGCATTCCATAATCACCACATCCAGCATGAAAGTGCTATGAAACATTGTTTTTGTTGTGCATGTAAAATATCCATACACCAGGAAAATTAATCTGAATAAAGATATGTGAAAAGTGATATATATCTGGACAAAAAATTATGAACACAAGGTGTGAAAAGGATTTTGGGGCATGAAATAAAATTCTTATCCACTAGGCAATTTATTAAAGAAATTTACACATAAAAACACAAGAACTGCTGAATATAAATCAAGGGACATTATGCATTACAGTACTTTCCCAAAAATGACTGGTTTGCTCGCTGCAGCTTCCCAAAGTGAAAAAATGAGGTTCCTGGGGATCTTGTTTATAAGGTGATCACAGGACTGATCAATAAATTGGACAGTTTTCAAGTGTTGTGCTGAGGTATAATGGAGAAATGGGAACTAATTCCTCAAATGGTGTTTTCAAGTTTACCCATTTAGTCTATATCTCCATCTTCATCTATGGACACAAACTGTGGTTACTAGCCAAACGAATGTCCTGCAAATACAAAGTGGCTAAAACTGAGTTCTGGAACTCAGTTTGTGAATTTAAGGAGGTCAGCAGTGCTAATGGACTTCTGCTTCTTCTCACCCACTGTAGCTGGGTGAGAATCTCTGGATATATAGTTAAGATTGCCTCTGAGCATCTGCTGAATTGGGCACAAATCACTGCATTAAATAAATATATTTTAACAGGCCTGGGGACTGTTGCTGTAAAAGGATAGTCTAATCTGTCCAGATTTATATGTTATTTTGATCTTCTTTAGGGAAACTGATGTAAAGTGGAGTGGTGCACGGGTGAGGTATGAATTACTTGCAGAGCATACTGTAAGGGAATAATGAGTAGTTAGGGAGCAGGTGGCAGGGAAACTGCAAGAAAGAGAACAACAATTAAAGTTACTTAAAAACAGTAAATAAAATGTTATGTGGATTATAAAAAATTCACTCTAATACATGATTCTTATTATTAGTTACTAATGAACTGATTGCCTAAATCGCCACCAATCAGGATGGTAAGGCATAGTAAATGCCCTAAAAAGGGCAACTTCAAATACATCTTAATTTATCATTAGGTTCTTAATAGTAAATTTTAGTAGAATGCTGTTAGGATTCAATTATGTATTGTAATTTTTTATTTTTGTAAATTTTGCTTAATTTCCTAAATCTACATTTATTGTAATGTTTGAAATTTTTGCCCTATCACTTATTTTTACTACTTTGCCATTACAGCCTTCAAGTGTTATTTAAACAACCAAATAACATATTTCACCTGAGTATTTCAGTTCTTTACTAAAGCCTTAGCTACCTCTTGCTTTTGTTGTTCAATTACCTTTTTGTGCTTCTCTTTTTTCCCTGTTCACCTTGTGAGTTTTGTTGGTCCTAGATCATTCCTTATTGCTACTTTAGCTTCTGACTTTTATTATTATTATTTTTTTTTTAATCTGGGTTTAATGGAGTTGGTTAGGTAATTTTTGAATTCTTTTGTTTTGTTTTTATTTTACTGTTGCATTTTGCCTACATGAAAACAAATAGAAAAGCGCTTTAACAAAATAAAACCTGCACCAGATAAGAAAAGGAGTACAAAACATAATAAATCAGAATAATGGATTAAAAAGGCAAAAGTAACACAATGCAATGAGCAATGTCTGACAAGACATAGCCATAAAATACATATACACTTCAAAAATAAAAAACAGTTAAATCTTTCTTTTCCAGGGAGAAAAGATTTGAAACTGGACAATGGATATGTGGAAAAAGTTGATTGGTTTTTGGTATAAACAGTACAATATTTGGAGAATGTGTGAACATTAAAGCTGATCTAAACATTGTTGCCAAACAAGGTCATTCTTTCAGGACTAGTGTTTAGTCACACTTGCATGGACACTTGTCATATGATAATGCACCACGTATGCACATTGTAACCAAATATCCCAGGAATATAACAAGAGTTTTCATTAGTTCATTTTCCTGCACAGTCCTCAGATCTGCATGCTATTCAGCATTGTAGGGAGGAAGTGGAAAAAGCTGTTTACAACAAGACTGTGTAGGTTTCCAATTTAAATCAACTGAGAAATGGAATAATTTTTTTGTGTTAAAACATTTTTCAAGAATACATCTAGCATCTTGTAGAATCTATGCTCAGACCAATCATCGTTTCAATGGCCAAATAAGGCACAACACAGTAATAAAGCGTACTTAAGAAGACAGCAACTCAGTGAATTTTAGGTAAGCCTAAGTAAGGTAAATGCATTTTAATCGAACTGCACCATACATTGTACAAACTGATGAAGAGCATCATGTTTGTTTTTTATTGAATTGATTAAAATAAAACAACATTCCACACAAGCAAGTAAAATCTTTACAAGACTAGGTTCAAGTCAAGTCAACCCCCACCCATAGGAAATAGAGCAAGGCCAACATATTGAAACTTTAACAGTAGAAACAAATAAGTAAATACAATAAAAAGGGCAACAAAATCTGCTTCCTTAATTTGAATGCTTATTCTAAAATGTTATTAATTAGGTCCTTCCAGGTTTTAAAAACATTTTGCACAGATCCTCTAAGTGAGTGCTTAATTTTTTCCAATTTCAAAAAGTATATAATATCGGTTACCCACAGACTGAAAAGAGTTAGGATTCTTCCAGTTGAGCAAGATAAGTCTACATGCCAATAGTGAAGTAAAGGCAATCACAGTTTGTTTGTCCTTCTCCACTTCACTTTAAGCCCATCTGAAGGTACACCAAACACAGCTGTTAGTGGATTAGAAGATATTGTGACACCAAGGCTGTTTGATAGGCATTTAAAAATTTTGGTCCAAAATAATGTTAATTTGGTGCACTGCCAAAACATATGACCCAATAAGGTACAAAGCAAGGAATATAAACAAGTACTGCAGGATTTTATTTCTATTGTGGACCAGGCCTGTGTATGTTCATCTATTTCTGTCTATGTCCAGGTTTTTATAGCTTGTATATTTGCTGCCCAGTAATAAAACTGAAAGTTAGGTAGAGCCATGCCACCTTCTGCCTAAGGTCTTTGTAGGGTTGCCCTTTCGATATGTGGATGTTTTGAATTCCAAATAAATGAGGTTATGGCTGAATCTAACTTCTTAAAAAATTATTTACTGATGTATATTGGAATGCTTTGAAATAGAAAAAGAAGCTTAGGAAGGAAATTCATCTTAACAATGTTAATTCTTCCAGCTAAAGTGAGATGAAGGGTAGACCATCTATGCAAGTCTTGCTTGCATTTTGTCTTTTCTAATTAAAGGTTTCCTGATGTTGCCTTAGATCATCTCAGGATGCAGTGCTTGATGTAACTTTATAAAGTGTTGAAAATATTGCCAATATCTTCATAATCAGTAGATTGTACACATGCTTTTGTGTGGATCTTATCCTGTGTCACAGACATACATTTATCATGTTAACTGACTTTTCTAAAATTGGTCAGGGATGTTAGGTATTTACTACGTACAAGGGGTACATTCCTGCTTAAGCTATTTTTAAAGAAATAACCTGACATTTCTCAGAGCAGAGAGAATAAGATAACAAGAACAGCAGTTTTATGGTTAAAATAAGTAGCTTCAATTGCCATCATGAGTGCTTCCTGATTTAGTTGAGTTATGAGATAATATTTCCTTCTCACACCAATTAATAGTAAAAAAACAAATACTGTAACTTAGCAATACTACTATTTGGTGGTTTTAGCTGCATTTGGAGTGATGAAATACACCCATTACAGTTAAGGATATTAATCCTTAACCATTGTTTAAGTTATATGTATAATTAACTGACACAAGAGCAGCATTTAAGCAACCTCAGGTAGTTTAATATCCAATGGCAGAATAGACACCTTCAAGTAAAAATGAAGTGTGAGAAACAGATTTGTTTGGAGGCATTTCAGAGGAAACGGTGAAGCTCACTCCATTGTGCTAAATACAAAAGTAGCACATCTGCAATGTTTTAGCAAAAACTTAAATTTACCATGTACTAATCTTTTTTTCTTTCCTTTATCTTTCAAATTTTCCAACTCGTTTCTCTGGCCACCTCCAAAATAGCCCAAATACCCTGCAGCAAGTTTGATGCTAGAAGAGCTTCCTCTGATGAAACCACTTAGGTTTATAAGTAGAGATTAATGACTGTAAAATGTCCAGGTGGGGATGGGCAGTCATATGGTCCTGACACCCCAAGAGGTTCATTTTTTCCAGTATTCACCCCAGCTTGAGTTTTTATTTTCCTCACCACCTTAGCCATCTGACCACAGATTTCTGTACATCTGACTTTCCTGACATTCCAGACAAATGTTAATGTAATTTCTTTATTTCTACTTCAACTTTTGTGATGGCATTTTCATTCTATTTTTTGTAAAGCACTTTAAGATTTTGTCATAACAGTTTTTACCAAGGGGCTATCTAGTTGGCAAGAGCTTGAATTGTTTTGGAAGTAGGGAGGAACAAGAAAAGACATAAGCAGTCATATGTAAAGTACTGTACTTTTGAGGATATTTAGTGGAAGAAAGGAGTGGATGTACAATGCTCAAGAGACTGGAGGGAAAAAATGTAATCAGGCCTCATGGTACAACAAGTATCTTCTGATTCATCTCCATAGATTGGGTAGTTTACACTCTACGTTTGTATCCTTCCCTACTGGAACAGTGGCATTTCTCCCAACGCATATTAAAGAACGAAGAATTTTTATTTTTGGTTAACTTAGAGCTGATGCACTTCAAGTAGATGGGTAGTTATTTTAAGCAAAATTAAAATGCAATGAAATATAGCATGTGATGGATAAGTGTAACTAACATTTTATGCTGTCTCTAAATGTGAAGCAATCTACTCTGAGACATCCAAGAAAGAATTTCAGAAAATGTGCTTCAAATTTCACAGCAAATTAATTTTAAGAAATCTGAAACAGTGCTTATTTTGAGAGATCCTGAAATAAACAGAAAAGTTGTACAGTATTACTCAAAACAAAGGGTGCTTTTTTAACAGGCAATAATTTCAGCATATCTGAAAATCGTGTTTATCTGAATATGCATATTAAGTTTTTCAGAAGGTTATCACGCCTTTGGCATGCTTTAAGAGTTTGATAAAAAACTACACACACCTACCTAAAAGTACCCGAAGATGTCTCAAAATATGTTAAAATTAATAGGATCTGACGATATACTCTATCAATGTGAATTTAGGATTCTTCTAACAGACTAACCTTTCAGATATACCCAAGTGTTAGATTAAGATGGGACATTTTAAAAGAGTGAAACTTATAAAGATAGTAAGTGAAATGAACGCCAACAGTGATTTTAAAAATCTGTTCTTCAACTGAGGACATAAGGAACACAAATGGAAGTTGGGTAAGGGAACATTTAGTACAAATAACTATTTCTGCACTTGTGCATAACATGTTACCAAGAAGAGATGTCAAGTCTATTAAAGTGACTGGACAGTTTTTTTGAACCAACTGCATTATGGCATCACCCTCCTTACTGTATTTCATTAAGAAATAAAAAAGCATCCTTGGTTGCAGCTGTATAACTCCCAGCAATTCAGTAGAATGAGCATTCTTCCAGGAGCAGTAAATGTATAATAAATGAGACAGAACTTGACGGATTTCTTTTTATGCATACCTAACAATACAAGCATGTCTTAAGTTAGGTGATAAATATGAAGTGTGCAGCTCAACAGCCTGCAAGCTTTAAACGCATACCTGTCACTACCAATATAGTATGCTTCTGATTCTTTTGATCACTAAATTAATGTAATTGTTTAATGTTAAATAGTATAAAAGTCATTTCTGGAAATGACATTTATTATCTAGAAATTTCATACTCAATTTTTTTTGCATTTATTTTAATGGCTGACTTGTTAGTAACACACAATATACAAGACTTAAAATATCTGCCTTACCAATTTTTACATCTGATATTTAATAATGATTGATAATTGATAATGATTGATTCAAGACAAATTCAAAAAGTAATAAAAAAGTCAATACAGCCACAGAACAAACTGGCTAGCCATACAAACATTCAAAAACACATGTTCCTTTTACTCAAGAAAAAATATTACCAAAATGTAAATAATCCTAAAAAATATTACTCATACAATTTGATTACAACATGTAAACAGTTTTCAGAAAATGCTGTCAGTAAAGTGAGACTATTGATTACCTTGAAGTTAAAAACTGCTGGTCGTCAAGGACAAGGATTTAAAAAACCCAAAGTGAACAAAATAGCTGGTGCTATGAGGGGACTAAAATTTAAATAATTTGTAGGGGCTTGGAATAAAACTGATCGTACATTCATACTGCTTTAATTTTTAATGGATAAAAAAGCCGCAGAACAGTTGCATTAATTAGGTCTTGCCTATAGGTTTCTTTATTATACATTGTAGGAGGAGAATGGGCCAGAGTGGATCAAACAAACAAACTGGCCGGCAGGACAGAGAAATAACTTTGTGCCTGGCTGGTACGATATAACTGATGGACCAACAGAAGCAGAGAATCAGGAGTTGTTCTATCCCCCATACACCAGGTGGCAGTGGTCCTCGTATGGCATCCCATTCAGGATATCTGCAGGGATATCTGGGAGATAAAGCCCAGAAGCACAGCCCTGTAGGGGTCACATACATATTGATAGAAGGCATTGTAACGACTTCCCTACTTTTGTTATGGCCTGGAAGTGCTTCCTGGAAGACATGGCGAGGCATGTCAAAGCATTCCCAGTTCCAGCTTAAAAGCAGCCCGCTTCCTCACATTTGAGAATCAGAGTTGGGAGGCAGCAGGCAATACTTAGTGGAGGTAGTGAGGAGGAAGATTTATGGATTTTTGTTATTACTGTTTCCGATTTTTGGAGAGATGTTTGTGAAAGGTACTGTGTGTAAATAAATACCATTTATTTTACCACAACAAACTGTTGGAGATCACTGTTTCTTGGGTTTGGGGCTCAGTGGCACCCCCTTGTTGCCACATGCAAAAACAAATTTTAACAACAATAGTGGATGATTTTCATGAATGTGAACCACACTAAGTAACAAAATTCTCACACCCACTGCATCCATTTTAGGGGTCAGCAGGTGCCAGCACATATTCTGATAAAAAATAGTCAGGGCTCAAGTTTCACACATCAATGTTTGGGCCTCAAGCAAGTGCTCTATTTAAAATGGTGAACTGTCAGTAGCATTGATGTAAATCTTTGGCCATCAAGGGCCACATTTACAGAAGACACTTAAGATGCAGACTTCTAATGATGAATTTGCAACTTCAAAATAAAAATGGCCATTTTACACAATTTAGTGCAACTTTTTCTTGCACTCCACAGATAAGCACAGTGACAACTTTGAGTGGCAACAATTTTCCAATTGCTCAACTTTAATGAGTGAAAATAACAGTTTTGATTTACAAAGTAATTGCATTGATGAAATAATTAAACAAGTATTTAAATACATAAGCAACAAAAAACATTTTATAACAAATGTAATTATTTATGGTCATATACAATGTTATTATCTGTTTATTATTACATTGAACAATGCATTTATTTATTTCATTTTGTCCAAAATCTCTTTATGGTCTACCATCTGTCACTGAAACCCCAAGTGTGTGGTAGACTATATAGTTTTTACATACCACCACCAAAGATATACCACCCACAAAATACATGGAATATAGCCAAGATATTGATACCTAGACAAAATTAAAAACAAAGATGACAAATATAAACACAAGCAAAATTAATGTAAACAAAATAATCAAAAAGGGAAAAAATGGCCATAAACAAAATCTGAGCCACAGCCAGGAAGGAATCATGGCATAGAATGAACTGTGAATAAAATAAAGTTTCACTACCAACATCCCTATAAAAATGAGAAATGGATACTTATTCAAGTGATACTGCAGTTCTACTAAGGCCACTGACAAAATAAGATAGACATGAAGCATCTGTCACTATATGATGTAATGGGATATGTTAACATACAATAGCGAGCTGGATGCTGTAATTCATAAGCAGCAATGTTTATCTTTTTTGTATAAGTAAGTCGAGTGCTAGGGAGTGCTAAATGTGAATACTGTGTTCTTAACGCATTGTTTCTGAAATGCTAATACACACTGAATTTTGTTTAATATTTAATTTATTCACACCTTTGGTTTCTGATTCAGAAAGAAAGACAAAGAAAAAATGTAATCACACTACTATGCTTATTTTTCCATCCATCCTTCCATTTTCTGAACCTGCTTATTTAATTATGGGAATGTGGGGAGACAGAGCTTATCCCAGTAATACTAAGCATAACGCAGGAAAAGATTTTGGATAGGACATTGGTTAATTATGGAATATAAATGCCAATCCAATATAGAATTACCAGTAAATATAACAAATGTTTAGGGTAAGGGAAAAGAGAGTTTATGCAAGTAATTTAAAAATGTGCAGAGTGTAAAAGTCAAATAATATACAAGGAAACAAAAAAGGCTAAACAAAACTTCTCATGTAATTCTAGTCCTACGAAGTGGGAGACTAAAGCCATGTTTCATACTGCATTAAACAGTAAACTGATTTGAAGTTCTAAAAAAACTCTTTAAAGTAATTTTCTAAGGTCTGTGACAGATGCTCCAGTACATAAGGTTAGCAGTCATATAACTGCAATTAATTGTGTAGAAAAATATTTTAATTACAGATCCACGTGTTATTGTTCTAAAAGGTTGTGCTCAGCATCTTTCAGAAATCTTCAGTTTTTCAGTCTTATCTTAATAAAAGGTTACCGATTAGCCAGTCAAACTAACAAATATTGTAAGAAATGTTTGCTATGTGTGTATGACAATAAATTTGAACTTGAAAATATGCCATGGAAATCTCCCAAACTAACAATGATTCCTTGAGTGACCAAAATGACTGTGCTAAAAATTTAGAGAAGGGGTTTAAAAAAAATGATAAATGTTACACTTCTGTCAATATTTAAAGTCATTCTAGTCTGTTTACCAGTCTGGTCTGAGTGTTTAAGATTGTGTGGATTCAGTACCAGCAATCGTTTTATCCAGTTATTTTGGCTGACACACTGACAAAATATTTTTTTTTTTCTGGATGGAGATCTCAGTTTAAGGATATACTTTCACAACTAAGACATAGAAAAAAAGACAACTGTAGCAACATGTACGTCTAGCATTAGTCCTCTCAATGCTTTTGTCTCTACTTCCTGTTGTAAAATAATCTAACAATTGCAAAGTTCTTACCAAGTCTGTTACCCATTCAAATCTTCAAATGCATAGTTTTGGAGAGATTGTTGCTGGCTAATAAACAGTAACTTGTCTTAATGTGGTGGTTTCTATTAATTAACAAAGTCTAGTAAACCTTAGAAGAATTTAAAGAACAGAGTAGCACCTACTCTATCTACAAAAGTGTATACTGTATATACTCGTGTTAAAGTTCTCCCCCAGATAAGTCAGGGCTTGATTTTACCGTATAATTACCGGTATTTTATAATGTCGGTTGTATAAGTCAAATCCGGAAAACTCAAGCTATTGGTCCAAGAGATTATGATATGCTAACACCCACCTGAGAGAGTAACCATGGAGCACACTGCCTTTTTTTCTATGTATTGTGCCTATTTGACCTTACGGTAATACCCAAACTATTCCGAAGAGACATTTGCACTGTTTTATGTTTTTTGTATCTCACACCCTCATACACCTTTATTGTAAGAGCATCCCTTATCTACGATGGAGAGTTCAATCAGAAGAAAATATGAAGCTGGCTTTAAATTAAAAGTCGTAACATTTGGGAAAGAAATTGGTAACTGCACTACTGCAACAAAATTTATGTGTCTGTGAAACTGGTACAAGATTGGAGGAAGCAAGAATATGCAAAAAAAAAAAAAATTAAGTGTCATATTTTTGAACAGATCTATAAGTTGGGGTCTGATTTTATGATCGATTTTTTTCGGGTTTCAAGATCCAGCATTTGTGCGAGTATATGCTGTATTTATGTTTCTTGCCTAGAAGTTACAATGAGAAAAGAACAATTAAGAATCTTATTTTAAAATTGAGTTTTTTTTAAAAGACCATTGTTTTTATTTTTAATTATTTTATAAATGCTTTTTTGAACATTAAGTATTAAGTACATTAAGTACTTAGAAATGTACGTAAGTATTTATAAATATTTTTTGGCATACACAGGTCTCTCTGACAAATGCAGCACGTTAAGACATAATGGTGATAATTTGCTAGTAAGCAAGTAGAAGTTAAAGAAATTGTTCTTGATGTGACGTAAGGCAAAAGAGATTTAAACAGAGCTCTTAAAACTGCACCTGACCATAAACATCTTCAGTGCAACTGATGCCTGGGCAAGTGTGGATCAGAGTAATGCAACCTATTGTTACTACTTCTGTAGTTATCTTCAAATGGAAAATGTTCATTACAAAACATTATAACAAAGATTATTGCTTTTCTTTAGTTTTTAGAATTAGCTGTTCTTTACTTACCTGATTTGTTTACAGTAATGACTTCTTAAAGTCTACGTAAAAATAATGCAGTAAAGCAATTAATTCAGCAAAGGCAAAGCCTTTATATTTGTAACCTATTTGATGCCACAGACCTAAACACATTTGGACAGAACACAAAATCTTACAACACCTATGATGCAGGGAATTTAAAGGAAGTTCTTGTTTTCTCAGCAAAATCACTTATGACATTTAGTTGAAATATTAAAGAAAGTGAAAACACAGCTGTTCGCCTCAGCACCCTTGTAATACTAATTGTATGTGGGATGTGATAACCGAAAGCAAGGTTATGTCATATATGACCAAAGTCAAGGAATCAGTGGGATAACTAAAGCCTGTGACAAGCAGGCAAATGCTGGATTTCTTAATAGTGTGTTACTATCACAGACTTATACAACACTTAACTAGAAACCATCGCATTAATCACAAATATTGCATTTAAACAACTAAAATGTGGTTTGGTTTTCACCACCTCATCTGTCAGTGATAGTTCAGGCTACCAAAAAGTTTATTAATTTTCAAGATTCATAAATCTAAAATGAGACTTGAATGCTTAAATGAAATGAAAGCAACATTTTTGAAGTTCTACATAAAGGCAGGTAGACTGAACTGAACCTAACAAAAAACCCTAACCTAACAAAAAACTAAGAGTGTGCTCATTCTGTGTTCTTCCTTAATATATAGATACTGTACATAAAAATACAATGCCACATCAAAAAAATTGACACCTGCAATGTGGTATACATATATTAAGGTATACATATATTAAGTACAAAAACAGATTGCTAGTTTGTTTTTGTTTTTATACCGTGCATTGGTCGAGACGTATGCATCTGTTTAGACCTATTTGAATAAATTGCCTACAGGTTACTGTTAAACAGTGTTTTAGTTTCCAAAGCACAGCATTTCAGTTCAGTTTTACTGTTGTCTAAAGTTGTTATTGACTTATAGTTATTTAATGCTACAAGTTAAATAATTTAATGCCAGGTTTGTAAACTGTATTGTAGTATTATAATACCATACCATTTTTAAGCCTGCTTAATCCTCAGAAGCCAAATAGGTCACAAGCATTTACACTGCTGGTAAATTTAAAAGCTGGAAGGGTCATGTGGGGCTGGGGCCTGTCCCAGTAAGTAAAAGGTCCAAGGTAGGGACAATCACCCTAGACAGAATGCCATTATTTTCTTTTATTTCAGAACATTTACCTAGACTCTTATGAGAGAATAAAGCAGAGACAGACTGCATGACTCCAGTTATTCAATTAGACATTCCTAAGCATACAAAGCAGATAACAGATAATTTAAAAAAAGGACAGCTTCTCTTTCTGTGGAATCATACATAACCGTTTAATTTCAAATATAATTTAAAAATGGTTCAGAATGTGAAATAATGCAAGTAGTAATTTGGTGGTAGATTATATACTGCCCAAAAAATTAAAGGAACACTTTTTAACCAGAGTATAACATCAAGTCAATGAAACGTCTGGTATATTGATCTGGTCAGTTAAGTAGCAGCGGGGGTTGTTAATCAGTTTCAGCTGCTTTGGTGTTAATGAAATTAAAAACAGGTGAGGGGCAACAATGAGATGACCCCCAAAACAGGAATGATTTAACAGGTGGAGGCCACTGACATTTTTCCCTCCTCATCTTTTCTTACTTTTTTTCACAAATTTTTCATTTGGCTACGGTCAGTGTCACTACTAGTAGCATAAGGTGAGGTTACCTGGACCCTACAGAGGTTGCACAGGTAGTCCAACTTGTCCAGGATGGCACTGCCATTACCAGACGGTTGCTATGTCTCCCAGCACAGTCTCAAGGGCCTGGAGGAGATTCCAGGAGACAGGCAGTTATTCTAGGAGAGCTGGACAGGCCTGTAGAAGGTCCTTAACCCATCAGCAGGACCGGTATCCTTTGGGCAAGGAGGAACAGGATGAGCACTGTCAGAGCCCTACAAAATGACCTCCAGCAGGCCAGTGGTTCCTTTAGTTTTTGTTTTTTTTTTGAGCAGTTTACTATAAGACCAGTGAAATAAAGGCTGTTAGCAGTACTCAGGAACAGACTTTGTATATACCGTACACATTTGTTTCATACTCATTTGTATATGGATCAGGTAAAGTAAATCTAAGAATTCCTTTCACCTGACTGTCAGTTTCTGTTAGCTCAAAGACAATACCATGGTTACAACAGTATGTGCTAATATTGGTTTTGTGAGTATTTTCTTAGAGTAATTATTTTGTAATTTTTAATTCTTATTCCTTATCTGTCAGGCTTCAAATAAAAAATGCTTTTTTACATCACAAAAGCCAAGTTTTCCAAGCTAACAAGCGCTCTTTGAAGAAACAGAAATAAGTCAATTAAGCAAGAAAAGGCAACACCAGTACCCAACTAAATGAAAGTCTAAAGATAATTGATCAGAAGCTCTTCTCTAGTTAAACAATTTTTAAATTTGCACCACATTCTCTGCTGTTGTGTTTTAATTTTTAATAGCAGATGTTATTCTTTGTAAAGTTATCTTTCAGCTGGGATGTTTAACCGTTTCTTAACCACGCTTATTTTTTAGAGGAACATATAAAACATTTTACTGTGTAAAAGGTGTGCACTTTGGATTTTTGTAATAGTAGAAAAAGCTGCAGTAAACCTGCTTTCATTGTGAAGGGGCAAGGCTAATTTTGTGATCAGAAATTTGCAATGCTGCATTTTAACACCATCCGAATAAGTTAAAAATAAATTAAAGAGTCAAAACCATAATCATAAGAACTGCCATATTAGTTACATTGGAAAAGGGTACTATTAGGGGGTGGTTAGATATTATGCACTTTTACTTTGTTTTGGGAGCTACATGAACCTGTGGTCAAAACAAAAAGCATGTAGCATTGCATTAAGTGTTGAAAGAGCAATATCTTAATGCTACACTGCCCTTTTAAAATTACAAAGTAAATGGCTTATGAATTTATTTGCAGGAGACACCAAGTTAATGGTTGGGAACAAAGGGGCAGGAAATGTGGAAAAGGTGGTTCATGGCTTTGCACCGTGTGTGATAAAGGTTTTAAAAGGAGCTCATTCCAATCCATGGCCTGAAATAAGTGAATGCACAAAGATTTAACTTTTTTTTTTGAAGAAAAGTGTGGAAGAGCAGTGCAGAATGCTGATGGAGTAAGGGTAGATATAGATATTGGCAATGGAGTTGTTTGGAGAAAGAAGGGAACTTGTTCTAATTAAGTGACATGTCAAGTGCAAGAAGAGATGTGGGCATGGCCGGGGGGAGCTACATAGAAGAAATTCCAGGAGCTATCCCCATTCTGACTTCATGCTAGCATTAAATGGTAAAGGTTATAAAGCATTCAGTGTGAAGTACAATACTCTATGAGAATGAGACATGCCTGATGAAGGCAGAACATGAAGTAAAGCTAGAAAGAACAGAGATGAGAAGGATATACAGCACATCATGGAGTGAAGGAGTGAATGCCAAGTTAAAAGAAAGTAGTTTGGACACAAAGCAAAAGACAGAGGATGAATGGGAGAAGAGGTGCACCAAGAGGTTGTCTCAAATGATATTAAAACAATGACTGCCTAAAACTGTGAGGAGTGAGGAAAAAAGGTTTGGGGGCAAGGGAATAACCTAAGTAAACCTGGAAAATGACCATTAAACTAGTGATGAGGACTATGATGATATCAAATTAAAATATGCATACAGTGGATTTAAAAATTATTCAGATCCTTCACTTTTTGCACTTTTTTGTAGATCAATCTACTCTAAATAGCCCATAATGACAAAGTGAAAACATGCTTTCAGAAAGTTTTGCAAATTTATAAAAAATAAATCAAAAAATTAAATCTCTCATTCATATTATTATTCAGACTCATTGCTTTGGCACTACATATTGCCCAGTGGGAGCTGGGTGTTCTCATGGCCTCTGAACCCCTGCAGATTTTGTTTTTTTTTTTCTCCAGCCATCTGGAGTTTTTTTTTTTGTTTGGTTTTGTTTTTTCTGTCCTCCTGGCCATCAGGCCTTACTTTATTCTGTGTTACTTAGTATTGCCTAATCTTATTTTTATATTTTTCTTTCTTCTTGTAAAGCACTTTGAGCTACATAATTTGTATGAAAATATGCTATATAAATAAATATTGTTGTGTTCAGGCACTTCCTGTTTGCTTTAATTATTCATACAATGTGGCTAGAAATTGAAGGGTGACCTCCAATGGCATATTGAATTGAATGGATACAGTGGAGAAATTCAAATACCTGGGTATATAAAGTAACACAGTTTACATTGCATGCCAGGATTAATTAGTAATGAATATGACGAGGTCTACATGGATTACTTACATTTCAACCCACAGCTACAGTAGTTTGTTATGAATATTTTTTTTTTTGTAATTCTTAAGTTTTATTTGTTTTTCAAATACAAAAACATATGTCACTTCTATTAAGTAAAGGTCATAAACATGATCCCAGGTATAGTACAAGTGAAACTGTGACTATAAAGGCCAGGATGGTTATGAATTTGGAGGAGAAAGTGTCACTTCCAGGTATGATAAAAGCAGGACTTTCAAGTCTGTGGGGTATATACTTTATATGGTGTGAAATATGCCTGAGTTCACTACATTTATAAGAGTGAAAAGGAAAAGAAAAAAAATCTATAAATGTTTGGTAAAGGTAATCAAAAAGTGTGAAGACAGGGTGGATGCATGATTACAAAAGAAATTAAACCCACCATATTTTCAGTTTAAAGAAGAAAGAGGAAGAGGAAAAGATGAAGGCCTAAGAGGAGGTTTATGGATGTGGTAAGAGAGGACATGCAGGTGATGGGTGTAACAGAACAAGATACAGAGGACAGAAAAATATGGAAGAAGACGATCTGCTGTGGCAACCCCTAATGGAAGCAGCCAAAAGAAGTAGTATTTTCAGTTTAAAACTAATATACCTAAGAGTACAAATACAACAGACTGCAGCAAACCTATTGTAACTTAATCCTGCACAATGTAATGCCACAGGTTCAAACTGTTGCAACCCAAGTTCAAATCTAAGCACAGGTTTCATCTGTCAAGCATGGGTAAAGAAGCACTACAGGATTATGGATATAGAAACCTAACACAGCAACAAAAGATAAAAAATAAATAAAAATAAAAAAATCGCCATATGCTTAAAGAAACCTGAGGAATAACTCTTTGGTAGCTTATCATACTACTGCGTGCAACTAACAACGCAATTAAAAAGATGCCATTCATATGCTGCCGGCTTAATATTTAACTGTCAGAACACTTCACCATAGAGAAAATAAAACTGCACCACGTTTGATGTGTGATACTGGTATGTTACAAAATATACAAAAACACATGATAAACCACTGCACTCACCATTGAAAGACCTTATACAATTCAATCTGGCAAATGAATCTAAATTAATGAACCGAACATCATCGCATTGCACTTTCACCCTGGAAAACTTGCATTTTAGATTTTTTTTGCCCAAGAGTGATTTTTATTCGATCATTTTATATTATGTTAAATATAAGTACTAAAAATGCATATGCAGATATAAAAATATGCATAAGTCTAAAGCCTTTGTTCTTTATTATTGACAATGTTGATAACAAAAAAAATTGAGATATTTTTGTGGTCAAATATTCATAAATAAACTAAACTAGAGGCTGATCTTTTGAATCCTGCTCCTCTTTGCTTTTTAAAAGGGTTCACCACATAGAAAGAAGCTCAATTCTATTAATAGCCACATCACAGAACTGAAAAATAAAGCAAATAATTAGCATTTAACATTAACTATTCATTTAATGAAAAACTCTGTGTTAGAGCTGCACTGATTGGGTTTCTCCTGGCCAATTCTGAATTACTTTTTTTTTTTTTTTTAAATAAAACTAGAATCTGATGGCTGGTTCTGTGCATGCTCTTTCCTTGTGTCACATGGCCTGTTCAAACATAAACCATAAACGACTGAGGTGGTATAATTTTCTTTACTGAGCAATTATTGTAACACATTTTGACAGCTTTTGGTACTCCTTAATAGTATCATATGATGCAGATGAATGATATATACATCTGGTTTAAATGTGGGTGGAAACAGTTACAGTTCACTAATATAATAATTCTAAACTAACCCAAAGCCTCATGAAGGTGGATTAGTGATTTTAAACAGCAAAGTGCAATGGTGCTGTTGTGAACTCAGCCTTTCTGACAGCAAGCCTGTGGTTGCATGGGATAAACCCCTTTTTTAAGTTGAACACTCTCCTAAATAGACCCCTATCAAAAATGTATGTTGTGTATGGAGAAAACATATTGCATCTGTTAAAAATAAGCTTAACCTATTTCAAAGGACTTTGGCATGTAAAGACATCACCAGACTAGTGCTGAAAGTGAACAATGCATTCCTGCTAGCTGTATGTAGTCACTGCTCTTTAACAATATAGTCTGAGTCAATAAGAGGTTCAAATAATTGACAGCTTACATTTGTGAAAGGATCAACTGTAAAATATGAATTCAAGTTAAACCTTGTACTGTCACATAATGTTTACTGAACTCCTGTTAATCACAAAACAGTAAATGTGACTGAATCTGACACCACTTCTGGATAATCACAGATGAGGCTGCACAGCACCAGTGTTTTGACTACACATCTAAATGAATACCCAAAGAAATTTCATTGAAAATACCAAACATGCAATACTTAAACATAGTTGTAATGTTTTACCATATAGTATTATAACAGAATATTTTGCAAAACTTTTAATAGTTTTTGTATACTTTCCAAAAGGATGGATATAGATAGATTGAGATAGATCGAGATACAACTTCCCGTGTAGGTAGAAGGCTGAAATTTGGCAGGCTCATTCCTTACAGCTTACTTACAAAAGTTGGGCAGGTTTCATTTCGAAATTCTACGCGTAATGGTCATAACTGGAATCTATTTTTTCATCCATATACTATAATAGACGTCTGCTCAATGGCCGTGGGAGGCGGAGTTACGCCTCCCACGTAATTTAGTGCCTACCCATATAAGGCTGTCCATCAGCGGCAATCCAATAGAAATACTGCCGCTAAATATTCACGGGTGAAGGACTGTGCTTATGCAGACGAAGATGAGATGGTCAGGGTGGTGTTTGGCACAAACTCAGCGAAACTGCGAGAGAGACTTTTAAGTGCCGGGTCTTAGCTAACATTAAATACAGCCGTGGACATCGCACGAGATGGCACCAGCACAGCTGGGAACCTTCGATGCAGGTACACCAAGCGGCTCACGTGAACTGACGCAGTGCACAGACAAAAAGCAACAGTTCCAAAGAGTGCTGAACAAAAACTGAATTACACAATTGAGAAGGCAGCAAAAAAATATGAAGCGTCTGACACATACTGTATATATATATATATATATATATATATATATATATATA
>JANRMT010062806.1:31148660-31223512 GCA_026402145.1 Polypterus bichir lapradei
TGTTACGTTATTTTCAAAATGTTTCCTTTTCTTTTTCATTGCTTCTTTAACACACTACTTCTCCGCTGCGAAGCGCGGGTATTTTGCTAGTATACAATATATACCATTATCCTGTGCTAATTATATCACAGACACAAAGATTAATTTATAAGTGGCCAAATGTTACCATTGAATAAAATGATTGTGAAATTGTGTCATCTGTTACTGTAATACTCATTTGTACTTTGGGATCTGAACCAGAGCAAATTATATATTCATGGAGTGGCACAGTTATTAGAGGTGCTGAATTATGTGTCTAAGGGTCCAGGCTGAATTCCTGATCTGACCAATGTCTGTGCAGAGTTTGCAAGATCTCCAGGATCCCTAGTTATTTCCAGCATTACATAGACAAGATTAGATTAACTTTCCGGCCCAGTGTAAAGGAGATCAGGTAAAAGTGCCATTCTGCCGTGCAGTTGATTGAAATTAGACAATCTCAGGCTTATTCTTCCTAGGACTGTAAAGAGAATGGAAGAATAGATGACAAAATGTATTTCATATATGTAATATACTGTATTTATATCTATTGTGGACTAAGCCCCGGACACAGACAGGCAGACATGTTGTATTACCACCATACGTTTATTTACACTATGTACAAAGTCAAATAATAAAGTGCCACACAACCCACTTTACCCCAAAGTCCAGGCCTCTCACACTCTTTGCCTCACTCTTCAGGCTGCCTCCACTCTCTTCTCCAAGCTCTTGTCCTCTCCTCTCCTGACTCCAGTCCTGAATGAAGGGAAGCGGCCCCTTTTATAACCACCCGGATGTGCTCCAGGTGTTTCCTGGCAATCTTTCACCGACACGCCCCAGTGTGGCAGAAGTGCCGGCTGCATCCCCAGAAGCACTCCGGTTGTCCCTGCTCTTCTTCCCCCCAGCACTTCCAGGTGTGGCGGAAGTGCTGAGGTCCATGGCTCCAAAGGCATAGGGGCGCCCCCTGGTGGTGACCATGAGCCCCTACAGGGTGGAGCTTCAAAGCTCTGTACCCGTGGTCACCAAAGATACCAGGGTGGTCGCACCCACATGGTCTGGGGAAGGCACAAGCCCTCCTCCAGTCCTCCTGGGTGTCCTGGCCGGGTCGCCACCCCAGCCATCTCTGACACTATATAAACAAAAGATTTACATCTGAAAACAATTAAAAGAAAAGTTCGACAATGGCAACAAAATTCGTTGTTGTACACTTATTACATTAGTCATCTGAAACAGTAAAGCATAACACATCTTGTACATTTTACATTAATGAAAGATAACATACCCTAACAGAATTTACATTATTAAAAATTGAAAAAGATCCTAATAATGAAGGTGGATTTTTTTAAGACAGTTTTTTCCAAACAATCCACTTCGATGAGAAAACAAAATAGATTTTATACCTTTTTTACTCTACATTCTAAGAAAATTTCTGGATAGCAAACATATTTTAAAATCAAATGGCCTAGCTGAACATCTCTGTTGAAAAGCAAGTTTTACGCTGCAATGCCATGATGCTTTGGTTCTGAGAGTTTTCAATGAAGATTAGATAGATAGATAAGATAGATAGATACTTTATTAATCCCAAGGGGAAATTCACATACTCCAGCAGCAGCATACTGATAAAGAACAATAAGAGTGATAACAATGAAGGTATAAAAAAACAGACAATAATTTTGTATAATATTAACGTTTACCCCCCCGGGTGGAACTGGAGTCGCATAGTGTGGGGGAGGAACGATCTCTTCAGTCTTTCAGTGGAGCAGGACAGTGACAGCAGTCTGTCGCTGAAGCTGCTCCTCTGTCTGGAGATGATACTGTTCAGTGGATGCAGTGGATTTTCCATTATTGACAGGAGCCTGCTCAGCGCCCGTCACTCTGCCACAGATGTCAAACTGCCCAGCTCTGTGCCTACAATAAAGCCTGCCTTCCTCACCAGTTTGTCCAGGCGTGAGGTGTCCCTCTTCTTTTTGCTGACTCCCCAGCACACCACCGCGTAGAAGAGGGCGCTCGCCACAACCATCTGATAGAACATCTGCAGCTTCTTATTGCAGATGTTGAAGGACGCCAGCCTTCTAAGGAAGTATAGTCGGCTCTGTCCTTTCTTACACAGAGCATCAGTATTGGCAGTCCAGTCCAAATTATCATCCAGCTGCACTCCCAGGTATTTATAGGTCTGATATAGATTGCAATCTAGTTTCTCTTTGTCCATTTTCCTTCATGAGGGTGAAGTGTTATAGCCATTACAAAGGGCACTGAAATTTTAAAAAATTGTCTGGTCCAATTATTTACTACATGAAATACATAGCACATTTCAAATGCATTCTGACTTTCTTTCAACATAATTTTAATATTTCCTTTTTGGTCTCATAAGAAGTAGAATCACCTACACAGCTCAAGGATATTAAGAAAGAATGAAAATGACTTGCTTCTGGCCCCTAGGCATAATAGTGGAAATACAGTCAGTCATTTTAAAGATATGGCTGGTAACTTAGTGGAGTTGCTCATTCCAGGATGGCGATTTTCTATATTGGCCATATCCTGATATTTCTTATGAGATCTTTCATTCTCCACTGTTACACAGCAGAATGGAATACTTGATAAATGATGACCAAATATTTGATTACTCAAAAATATTAAAAGGCATTAATGAAATAGTGAACCAATAATGACCAGAATTATTTACTGGTAATTTTAACAATGACTGATTTAACCTTTCAGTTACTATAAAATATAAAGAGCATATTGCAGTGTCACAATCTAAACACTTAAGTCTATATTCTTTCTCTTATGCTATACTTATATATTTAATTATCATATTTAATTACTCTGTTATGTCTTTAGGATTTAATTTAATTTTTTTCTATTGAAAATGACAGTACTGTATATTGTATATGCCAACATAATGAAATTCACTGCAGAGCTAAAAAATTGCAATGCCATATACGTTAAAAAACATTAACTGTTAAAAAAAAATAATAACCAAGGTGTAGAATAATTACAGCCCACTTTGAACATTTCAGGTACTTTTATGTAGAGGTTTATTACTAACAAGGGGCAGATTTGCATCCCCATTTTCAAGGCGCCAAGACATTTTTGATTGTCATAAAAGCACATGCCACTTGAAAAGTTATTTTAAGAATTAGTGAATTAGTCAATAGTTCAAGTAAACGATTTTGTTGGCTATATGTTTAATTGAAAGATAACGACTGAAATTTGTTTAGTTCATAAATCATTTGCTAAAACTGTGTGTATCTACAGTGCACCATTATTCAAAATGTATTTTGAAATGCAAGTGCTTGTAACAGACATGAATTCATTTTTTATTTCAAAGGATGGCAATACATTCTGTTATAAACATCTAATGAAATGTAATGCATTTGGCCTACCAATGTCAGTACTTTTTAATATATTTTTTTTTTTTAAACTATTTGGAGAAACTTCAAACCAAATGCTATCTGTAGACTTGGCTTATAAGGCTAGATGAAGAACTTCAGAATTAAAAACATATTAAAAAAGATGTTTCTGGTGTGATACATGTAAACCCCTTTTGTTTAAATTTTAAAGTGTTGTTGTTGATTAACATTTTATATTTAATTATATTTTCACTTTAACACTAATGCATGGATTCCTTTTGAATGTCTAAATGCACTGTGTCGGTGCCTATAATGTCACAATCTTACCAACCCATTAAACTGTGGGAGTGCCTTCTTCTTCCCATTGTCATGCACGAGAGCTTGGGGAGCAGCTTAAGGACCTGACTTGCACCGCGATGAGTCCTGCCAGGGGACAACGGAAGCGTACTAACCTCTCTCTCTCTTTGTTTCTTCAGAAAAACCGAGACACTGCCGTCGTAAAGACCGCCCGGACGACTCAAAGAGATGCACACTTCCGGGTCCCATTTTTCCCTCTGCTTCCCAATTGATGACGTTAGACTCCCATACACCACCACGATTTTCCCAGCATTCCACGTTCTAATTTCCGGTCCTTCCCTATAAACTTTCTCTCTTCCTACCCTTCAATGTCTTTTGAGTTTTATGTAAACAATTGACCAAGTTTTGTTGCAGTATACAGGGCTAAAAACCCCAAACATTTATGAGTGTCTCTTTTCGTTATTACACTGTTTAGACGTTGTCTTTTTCTCACACGCATTACACAACGTCTACAACATTGACTAAATACCACTATGAGAATGTGTCAATAACATATTAGTGCAACACTTATAAAACAATGCAAAATGTAAAGCACTACACATTTTTTTTTAATTTTTTTTTTTGCTTTGAAATATTTTTAATTCTGAATTTAACCAAGTTATCAAACTCATTATATTATATTAAAAAAATCCTTCGATGCGACAAGACTTTTTAGAGATGAGACTTTCTGGAAGAGAGATTTTTTTCAAGTCCCACGAGACAAGACTTTTGCCTTGAGATTTTATTAAGTCATGCCATCCTCTCAAACATTTTCAAGCAAGACCACGGTTCACACAACTCTCATTTATGTAAATGCTTTTGTCAGACACACTTCCTGCGCTCTTATACATTGTAACGTTTTCCTCACTTTAAGTTCCCAATTAAAGAAGACGTATTATGTCCAAATCTAATTGAAGAATTTCATCATGAAGGGTTATCAACATAAAAACATGTACACAGGCAATCCTAGCACAGAGAAACGAGGAAGTCAAACAAATTAACGCCAAAAATGTCGATCGGTTACACATCAAATTGGTTAAATGCATCCAAAAATGTCAAAAGGTTACATGGCAAATTGGTTAAATGCATATCAATAGACTATGCTGAAACAGCTGGTGGTGATCATGCAGAAGATGAAAAGAACTTACAATATCACGAAGAATATCTACAACCTTTAACAACGTCCAGTCTTACAACGCACAAATTACTGTAGAAAGAAGGACATATCCAAGAAAGATAATGTAGTACATCTTCTGCATATAACATTAGACAACAAAGGAGATCTTGATATGCCATTCGAATAGCTTTTGCAAAGAAAATTAACAAAACTCAGAGCCAAACATTCGAAAAAGTCATTTTATTTAATAGAGAGAAAGAAATGAAATTCAGTCATGGACAGTTATATGTTGCGTTGATGCATATGTAAAAATTCCCATGAAAATAAAAATCTGTTTAAACTGTATATCTGCATCCCCATACGTGAGCAGCAGAACCACAAAAAGGCTGGTGCATAGCGCAGGCCAGGGGGTTGTTGAACGAAGCGAGCAGGGGGCAAAGCCCCCTAGTGTATGTGTGTGTGTGTATATATTTGGCTATCAAAAAGTTCTACCATTTTTTTCAATTTGTATTAATTTCTGCCAATGACAAATACATTTGTTAAGGTAACTAATGTGGTATTTTAGATAGATAAAATTATTATCCAAACCATTGTGTCACCTTTTAAGCAAAGCTTCAATTTCAGAAAACATGCTTTCTGCATTTGAGGTATGTTCATGACAACAAACTAACTTAATGTATAATGTTAACAGAAAATTATATGTGCTTATTTGAAAGAATTATGTATCTTTGCACTGAAGAATGTATTGTGAAGGCTTTACAGTAAATAAAAAAAATAATTTCCCATCATCAAGAAGTGAATAAAGTCTCTGAAGATGCATGTTGCTTTATTTCACATATTCCTTGGGCAATAGTGACAGCCAAAAGTTTATCATAATTAAATATTACTAACATTATTACTAGGCTGCAGCGTACTGTTGAATAAGAGGAATGGAATACATTAGTGATCATTGTATAAAATATACTGTAGCAAAAATCAAGCAGCTATTGATTGATACAAGCATAACACATTCACTTGAAAAAGGGAGCATCTGGGAGTAATGCGGGAAATGATCCATTTTTTAGCTTATGCCAAGGCCCTGTTTTTGATTGATCTACACAGTCTTCCAATATATTTTGTTAAGGCAAGAAATCACTTTATTTTATTTTCACTAGCAACCATGTTTTTATCAGGACATTTTCCTCAATGTCCTGGGGTTTTCAACATGTGAACTACCATCCCAGTTTGAGGTTGTGTGATGCCTGGAGCCACTTTACTTCATTTACCTCTCTGTATTTGGTTGCATTCAGAATTAAGTCTTAAATGAAAGTAATGCAAGATTAAGAAGTTAATATATACATAACCTAATAGTTTTGTTGTAAAGGTATGTATGAGCATTAAATGTAAAATTGACATATAACAAGCTCAAATAGTATTTAGTTTGTAACATATTGTACATGCTACTGCTATTATATCATTTATATAATGTTTTTTTTTTAAAAAATCACTGTCTATTTGCTTTACAGGTTCACTACATGCTTATAGTATACTTGCATATTATCAGGAAATGAGCTGTTGCCTATTACAGTATATTACCTATTATAGCTGTTATGCATAGCATAAAATGTCAAACTCAACCAATCGGTGACCACAGTCTATGACCAAAGCACTTTAGTCTGGTCCAATCATTGATTGTAATGGCATTCACTACATTCTGCCCGTTATCTGCAGACATGAAAAGCTTCAGGCAGCCAATGCAAGTATCCACTTTTCAACATTATCCCCTATAATCAGTCACTTGTTTCATAACCATTTGATTTGGAATAAAATAAAAGCACCCAACACAAGTTCAGAAAAATGATTGCAGGAGGGGATGACATATCTCCTACCCTGTGTGATGACCACTTTTGAAAATCTTTATTGCACAGTTTTAATTGTAGCATTGTCTCATGATAAAGTGTGGCTTCATTTATTGGAATTTGCCTTTGATAGCCTGCTTCATATGGATACATTAACATAAATTAATATTTAACATTTGAGTCACATGCTTAACATTAGTAGAACTTGGAGCTTACTGCTTACCTTTTGTGCTGTCTAATGTACTATATGGTTAGAAAGAAAGAAAGAAAGAAAGAAAGAAAGAGGTCACACTTAGGGATACTCCTAAAATTGCATTCAGCATGGTCACCTGTGGAGTCAAATGATGAAAGTCTTTCAGATTTGTGCTATGGGAATATATTGGTGAAGGGTTACAGCCACCATTTTCTGTTTAGAGCAGTCTTGTAAACAGTTAACAAACAAAAATGTGATAATTGACTGTTTGATTAACTACATTTTTTAAATCAGTTAACTGTGACTCCAAAAACACCTGAATGCTGTGCCATGATTATATTTTGTGACTTGTTTTGTTTAATCCTAACTAATTTTTATGTTAACCTTTCCCTAGGTTAATACTACTAGGACTGCACTAGTTTAAGATATCTAACTGCTGATATTTAAGTTTAATATTAGTTAACAGCTGTCAGGGAGTGTGGAGGTGGAGTTGCAGACAGGGTTGGGTTTAGGATGTGCTTGTTTTGTGTGTGTGCATAGTATCTGATCTAAGCATTGTTTGGGAATGCCAGGATTTCTAGGTGGAATGGGGTGTTGCTGGGGAGTTTTCCGTACTTATTCTGTAACTTATTGGTTATTTTACTGATTGCAAGATCCAGCAAGGATGCACATAAAACTGAAGATAAAACTAAAATGTAAAAATTCTTAACTTTTTATCTAATATCAGAAACACTTCAACATTTATTTCTATAGCACATTTTCATACAATGTAGCTCAAAGTGCTTTACAAGACGACAAAGTGAAAATTACATGAAGCAAAAAACAAATATTAAAGAATAAGTTAAAGATAGGTAAGATTAGATGGCCAGGAGCATCAAAAAAAATCTGCAGGGGTTCCAATGCCAAAAAGAACACCAGGGCCCCACTGGGCATTGTACTTAACATAAATGTTCTTAAATCAGTCCTCTTTGTTTCCATGCTTACATGATAGTATTTGTTGATGTTAGGCTTGTGGAAAGCTGGGACACCCACCTTCATTCTATCGGTGCAGGGGGCTGCATGGTGCCTTGATCAGGTAGTGATAGCACAGATCATTTCCAAAAGTAGTATAATTATGATTATTACATTTTGTGAGCTGGACTGTTAAGTCTCAAATCTCAATCTTAAGAGTAAAAATTTATGGCATTTTCAGAGGGGACTCAATTAATAAGGAAGGATTAGTTTTGGCTGACTGAAATGGCACTGAATTGGTCAAATTTTAATTCCAATTACAAGAAAACCAGAAGTGCAGGAATATTTATTCACAAAACAAATTCACTTGTAGCCAGAATTAGAGTTTGGCAGGGACAAGTGAAGAAGGTAATGGAACAGGAAAAATGAGAAAAACACAGTATAAAGCAGAGCAAAAGATGAGTTTTGACAATAGGTTTAGATAGACTTCTAGCCACAAGACTCTAACCAAAATTCATAAGCCTAAAAGTGATAACCAGGGAAAAGACAGATTTGCTCCCTAAAACACTAGGACTCTCCATAACAGCTACAAACTTTACTAACTGCACAGCCACGAAGTCCACATCAAAAATTTTTATATTGTGATAGCAATGTCGTCAACAAAAAAAAGGCCCCAATGTAGTGTGTGCTACGGGAGTTTCAAAATTCCCAGTTACAACATTTCACTTTCACACTCCATTGTATTTAGGTGAATTTCCTGTCTGAATTTTGGGGGAAATTTGAGGTTACTCTTGAATTTCCTACTTAGTTTACACAAAAAGCTTTTAAAGATAAGCGTATAACTTACATGACTGTACAGAACAACATTAAAGCATTATAACAATATAGCATCAACCCAAATACAATTCAATCACAAAAATGTCTAGCCTACTACATTATTTTTTTTTACCATTATATTATTGATGCAGGTTATATCACAAGTCAGAGAATTCGGGTACCATTCAGGAGCCTGAATGTTTTAGACTAGGGATTACTGCAAAAAACTATAACTACCAGAACAACCTGAAAGTGTATTCAGCTCTAAATTGCTTCCTTTTCTCTCCACAGCTATAAAAATAAATGATCTTTCACCATAAATAAATAAAAGAACTGCCATATAAATTAGGGCATGCCTATATTCATCATGATTATAATTATGATGTTCTTGATATACTAATGGTGAAAAAGATGATGACTGCAATCCATTTAGTAAAGCTATTCTCTCAGATATCAAGCTTTCCCAATTACAAACTGCTCTAAAGAATAAATGTGATTTGTAATCAAGCACAAACATTTACTAAATCACCAACTCAGAGGCACTTACATCATGGGACTAACTACATGCTAAATGCTAAACACATTTTTAGAACTCTGATCCCAAACATCATTTCTTAGAAAGTGTGAATATATTTTCGGTTGGCAACAGCTTCCAAAAAAATTTAGAAGTATAACTAATGTTGAACCTTGATCAGCTGACACATTTTAGATGTTTAAGTAGCAACATGAACTGAATAGTCTGTAATTTGGAAATATTTTGTTTTCAAACATATACCGTGCAAACTGTAAACCACTGCATACAAACATTTAAACAGCCATTTAAAATTCAATCACATAGCTTTCATTCACACACTAGACTAAGTAAGAACCACAAAGTTCAAGGAACATTAGGTCTGCACATAGATAACAATGATTATACTAACTCATGTGCATATCCAGTGGCTATCGAGAGTAAAATCAGATAATAGTGATCACTGGGTTTATTTTTGGAAAGATGAGGCTCCAACTTAAAACTGTGTGCAATGAAGGTTTAAAAATTTATCAACACTCAAAGTACAAGAGGTCAGCCCATCTTGCAATTATTCTTCCAAAGTTATGTTGCCCCAACCTCTATTCCAAACGACAAAAATTAAAATGGATCTGAAACGAGTAGTGCTTACACAACCACAACCAATTGGAGGCTGAGCAAGACAATGGAAGCATGCCTGAATACAACAGATTATTACACTGATAAGGGATATATGCTTGAAATGCAGATGCTTGCAATACTGCTTATTTAAATGACTGTACCTTATTTTACAATACATCAAGAATTGGGATGCCATTACTCAATGACTGAATTTGGTAGCAGCATGTAAAAATATGTTACTATTAGAACAATCTGGATGAGAATACGACATTCAGTTAAACAAAGCTCACCAGTGAGATTCAAATAATTCCTCCATAACAACATCAAGTCTAATTTTGAATGTCCCTGAAGTCCTACTGTCTACCATACTACTTGGCAACCTTTTACATGTGCCTGTGGTTCCTGGTGTGAAGAAGAATGTCCTAATGCTTGTGTGAAATTTGCTAAGTTTTCAACTTTGTCCCCTTTTCCTTGATAAACTCATTTTAAAGTAACAGTCTCGATCCACTGTATTACTTCCCTTCATAATTTTAAATACAGTACTGTCACTTCTTAATCTCCTTTTCCTTAAAATGTTCATATCTCTTAATCTTTCTTAAAAACTCATCCTCTGCAGTCCTGCATTCAACATAATTATTCCTCTATGGACTTTTTCTATCATTGCTATGTCTCTTTTTGTATCCTGGAGACCATAATTGTACAGAGTACTCCAGATGACCAGCACATTATAATGCTTCAGCATAACTTCCTTGGACTTGTACTCTACACATTGTGCTATATATATTTTTTTTTTTTTTTTTTTTTTTTTATTATTAATTTTATTACAATCCATACAAAGCAATCAAGTTTTTACAAAGAGAAAAATTAAGAACAGATCGATCCCCACCCCTGAGAGAGAGAGCAAGCCAAACGGCGTTAAATTTAAGGCTTGGAGACATACCTAAGTTAATAAATTCTCTGTGCCTTTTGAACTTATTTTAAAATATTACTGATTAGATCCTGCCATGTTTTGAAAAAAGTCTGTACGGATCCTCTGACTGAGTATTTGATTTTTTCCAACTTCAAATAATATAACACATCGGTTTCCCACTGACTTAAAAGAGGAGAGTTTGGGTTCTTCCAGTTTATGAGAATAAGTCTACGTGCCAAAAGTGTAGTGAATGCAATCACAATTTGTTTGTCTTCCTCCGCTTTAAACCCATCTGGAAGAACACCAAACACAGCTGTTAATGGGTTTGGAGGGATTGTAAGTCCAAGGCTATCTGAAAGGTAATTAAAAATGTTTGTCCAGAATAATGTTAATTTGGTGCAGGACCAGAACATGTGACCTAGTGAGGCTGGGACTTGGTTACAACGTTCGCAGGTTGGATCATGCCCTGGGAACATTTTGGAGAGTTTTAGTCGAGACAGATGTGCTCGATATATAATTTTGAGTTGTATAATTGTATGCTTTGCGCATATGGAGCTCGAGTGAATTCTCTGCATTGCTACTTTCCACTCCTTTTCTGATATATTAATTGAAAGATCTTTTTCCCAGTGTCCTCTTGGATCTTTAAAAGGGAGGGATTGTAAAATGATTTTATATATTGTAGAGATAGAGTCTAAATCCTTGAGATTGAGCAATATTTTTTCCAGCATGGATGAGGGTGCAAGATGAGGAAAATCTGGAAGGTTTTGTTTAACAAAGTTTCTGATTTGAAGATAGTGAAAGAAATGTGTAGCTGGAATATTAAATTTGGAATGTAATTGCTCATAGGATGCAAAGACGTTGTCTATATAAAGATCTCTAAGCAAGTTAATTCCAAATTTTTTCCAAATATTAAAAACTGCATATGTTTGTGAGGGTTGAAAGAGGTGGTTCTCTTGCAGGGGTGCCACAGATAGAAGCTTCTCCGTCTTAAAATACTTTCTACATTGGTTCCAGATTCTAAGTGAGTGGAGCACAATTGGGTTATTTGTATATTGCCGATAACGTGTATTTATTGGAGCACAGAGCAAGGAATACAAAGAAGTACTGCAGGATTTTACTTCTATTGCAGACCAAGCCTATGTATGTTCTTCTATTTGTGTCCAGGTTCTTATCGCCTGTATATTTGCTGTCCAGTAAATTGTGCTATATAACCTAACATTCTGTTAGCCTTCTTAATGACTTCTGAACACTGACTGGCAGTTGATAGCGTTGAGTCCACTAAGACTACTAAATTCTTCTCATAAGGTGTACGTTCAGTTTTCAAACCTCCCATCATGCATTCATACTTAACATTTTTACTTCCTATGTGTAACATTTATATTAACAACATTAAATTTCATCTCTTACAAATCTACCCAACTCCCTCTGCAATGATTCAATGGATTCTAGATTATCTACCAATCCATAATACACTCTCTAAATAATTCTTAAGTTCTCTTCATATTCATATTGTTACATGTAACAAGTTTACATAAATGTTCAACAGAACCATTAGGTTGTGTTTACATTAACTGGTTAATCTTACATTTCTGCCATTTATGATTTTATAATCTACTTTGATTTTACATTATTGCACAACATTTGTTTTTTTATTACACTTCACTTTTAAATTTTCCCACATTTTTGATGTTTAGATGGTGACTGATGGTAATGACTTTATCAGAAGTAACATTTATTTATAGAAAAATAAGGAGGAATGTTTGTGTGATACTTAAGTTTTATTTTAGAATATTTTAATCAGTAATTTACGATATTGTATTAAAATGGTGACAGATTTCATAACCATGCTGTAAGCATTACCGTAAAAAGTAAATTACAGTACATTTTGAATTTTAAAACTAATTCAGCATTTAACAATTTCATATTAGCTTTTTTCAGTGGTTCCCTGCAAAATGGATCTTCTACAAGATTCAGACAAGGTGCAAACTTCATTGTACTTTAAAATTAAACACAATTATAACAAAGGCAGTAATAATCAATAATTTTTGTCATAATCATACACCCCCAATACAGATTACAGAATAATCCAAATGAAGTAATGAAAGTAACTGAAAAATAAATTAAGATGTATGCCCTTAAAAAAATCTCAGTGTAATAAATTAAAAAACTTTAGCATACCAAAACAGTTAACACTGCAACTGACATGCAGCTTTTCAGTACTATAACCACAAAGGCTGTGTGTCAATGGCATCTGAATCATTTTGTTCTCATTAATGGCCCATCATCTTCACATTCTACTGCTCTACCCTCAAAAACAATAGATAACCTAATACAACTATTCTGAGTGAACATAAAATTAAAAAATTTCTTGGAAAATACAGGGCGAGTCAAAATTAGGTTAACACTAATGGTACTGCTATGTATACACTTGTATACAATTTTTGTGGTCAATTTATGTGCCAAATATGGTACATGATGGCAAAGAGGTTGAGACATTCTTGTAAATCTTGCACATATGAAGTATGTTTTGTGAATAAATTGTTTCCGCCATTCAAATGTTAACATACTTTTGACTCACCCTTGTACATATTTTCAATTTAAATTTTAGCATAGATTTTCAATTAAAGCTGCGCGTGAAGAGCATAGTGCTGAAGGGCACAACAAACTTCATATTGACCCTGGCAGTGTACTTTGTCATTGTCAAAAATCCAGCTCTTGGGTTATCGAGAAACTTAATTTTGATTTGGCAGCAAATTTTGGACTGTACACCTGTAACCAGGACTCAATAGCAACATGAGTCACCTTTTGATTGTTTTGGATACTTTAGTTTTTGGCAGGGTTTCAGGAAAACAGGCAATAATCGGTGATCAGTATATGAGGGTTTGTGCAACTTAAGCAGATGTTAATTGCACATAAAGTTAACATTAGCCAAGAAGGCTAACTTTTGCATTGTAGATTTTCTACACATTCGGGTAAGTGGATGATAAATGCATGTAACCGAGTGTTAGTAAAATGTGGACTCTGTTGCTGCACGTTTGTTTTCCCAGTTCCATTATTTGTAATTAACATTAATTGGAATGTGCAACTGGAGAGGGATGGACATAAGCTTAAGAAACAGCATTTAGAGGAACCGGTAGGAAGAGTCAGATCAATGTAACGATAGGAGTCAAATAGATGCCTTGCTTCTAACATGTGGTGTCACACCAGCTTTCCAACTTCCTAAGGTAGCTAGTTTTGTTTCCATGTCCATTCACAAGGAGCTGTTTTTTCTGCACAAATGCAGCATGTAAAGAGAAGGTTCTAATTACTAACATCACATAAGATGTGTTGTATGCAGTGTGTTTGAGACTGTGGTGTTGCCATGTTGTAATTTACCTTTTGTTGAATTTTCTAGATAATGTTTCAGTTATAATAATAGCTAAATCAAATAATGCAAACAGGTTAGGGAGCTCAGCAATTAGGCTTGTTTCAAAGACTGTGAAGTTAAACGAATACTGAACATTTTTTGGTTTTTCAGTGTCAGTTCCAACATTCAGTGTTTAGAGAATATTAATTGTTGAAATAACAAATGTAGAGAAGAGCCAAGCAAAATGACACCTTTTATTGGCTAACTAAAAAGATTACAATATGCAAGCTTTCGAGGCAATTTTGCTTGGCTCTTCTCTACATTCATAATGGCTAACACGGTACAACACCCTAGTACTATTGAAATAACAAATAAAGCTAGTGCATTTTTTCTAAAGTCTAATGCCAATGCCATGTTTTTTTCATTTATAACCAAATCCTCAATGTATATGCCAACACAACTAACTAATACTACTACATAACTGGCTTTAAATAAGCTGCTTCAAATGATGGTACTGTGCACAAAGAGTATTATATAACTGAATGAGAATATATTTTAAAAAAATTGACTAGTGGCATGAAACAATTTTTTTTGTTGTTAGTTTTATTCTTATTTACCTGTTGAATATATATAGAGAGAGACTAAAAAAAGGAGAGAAAACAGCAGTTCTGATAAGTTTAACAGTATACATAAAATATCTAATATGTGTGTCTATTTACCATATATACTCGTGTTTAAGTTCTCCCGCGGATAAGTTGGGGCTTGACTTTACTATATAATTTCTGGTATTTTATAATGTCGGTCGTATAAGTCGAATGCAGAAAACTCACGCTATTGGTCCAAGAGATTGTGATATGCTAACGCCCACCTGAGAGAGTAACCACAGAGCACACTGCCTTTTTTTGCTATGTATTGTGCCTATGTGACCACACGGTAATACCCGAACTATTCTGAAGCGACGGTTTCACTGTTTAGCATTTTTTTGTATCTCACACCCTCATAAGAGCGTCCCTTATCTATGATGGAGCGTTCAATCTGAAGAAAATATTAAGCTGGTTTTAAATTAAAAGTCATTGAAGTGGCGAAAGAAGTTGGTAACTTCACTGCTGCAGCAAAATTCGATGTGTCTGAGAAACTAGTGCGAGATTGGAGGAAGCAAGAAGATTTAAAAAAAAATAATAATAATTTTGAACGGGTGTATAAGTCGAGGTCTGAATTTATGATCGATTTTTTTATACGTGAGTATATACGATGAGAAAATGACGCCTTTTTTTCCTAATTCATAAGGATAGTTCTGTTGCAATTCTTTACATTCGAATCTTAACCAATTTGTAATTTTTTTCAGAAGTATCACATGCAGTGTAAATGTGTCTAATCAAGAGCACATAATCATAGAGGATCATACTGGTCTTGCCCTTATCAAGATTGTTTGTGCAACTTAAAACAAAACTAAGGCGCCATCATCTGGGCAGGTAGCCTCTATTATTTGGCCCAAGTAATGACATGATTACATTAACTACTGTTACAATGAATCCATATGAAAAACAAAGGGTTCAGCTGGCTATCTAACCAATAAGCCAGCCACCATACACAGCACCATTCATGTCTGTCAAAGCTACTTTGTCTCAAAGTAAGTTAATCATGAGTTGACCCAGGCCACTGAGCCACAACATTTCAAACTTATCTTGCCATCTAAGATGACTTGTGCATTAATGGAATGTTACTGCTCACGGTTAACAAAGCAGCTTTATTTTCACTAGGTGCCCTTATTTCAAAGAGTGTAGTAAATTGCTCCAATTATTTTAGGAGAGTCAGACCTTGTTGCAAATTACATTTTTATGTTGGAAAAAAGTTTGTTTTATTTATGTGCACCCATAACATACAAAAACTGGATGTAGTGCTTTGCCAGTCAGTTAATGGCTTCCAGCAGAGTGAAGATGATGGAGCAGGCACAGACTTTTAGTGACCCTGACTGTTTAGAAAATGGATGGTTGGATGGAGAGCTATAGTCATGTTCCTAGTAATCGAAGGACAAATGCAAGGCCTCTGTTCTCTTATCATGGTTGTGTATGGTGTTGCAATAAAAAGAATAATCTCACTCAACTGACAGTTGATTGGTGACATCATTGTGCTCTCAAAGCCTGTTTGAATCATGTATTTATTTCTCAGCTAATTCTGTGTCATAATAGCTTTTGCCTTGAAAGTGAAGCAGGATTTTCCCACAATACACCATACAGTAGGCCAGGTACCTGCAATCAAACCCTGCAATTTGTGCTAAAACATTGCAAAGCAATTTCAATAATATTGATGTTATTTTGGAAAAAACATACATGTGCGTTCTTTCAACTAGTGGTAATGGATTTTGGTGCAGAATCTTTCACAATAAGAACAAGTGGGGCCAAATCAGACTTCTCTAGGAGGTGTGGGAGCCAGAACTTGCAGGCAGTCTTTATGGCACAGCAAGAAATGTAGTAGACTTCAGTTAATTTAGGGTACTCATCACATCATTGTAAATATTAATTCAGGGCTTTCGAGCACCAATCTATTAACAAATTATCTGCGATTTCAGAATATTTTTCAAAAAAAGCCATTTACAAAAATATATTTTTTTTTTAATTTAAATTTGTGAGTTTTAAACATCACAGAACGATTAAAAGGGATCAAACACATAAAGGGAGAAAGTTTATAGCACTTAAAGAATTTACAATCTCTCATTCCTGAGACCTACTGCAATGACACATCAGGACTCCATACCTTAGGAAGAGTCATTACTGTAATAATAATAATAAAGAAGAATTATGAGACAAGGGCACAAAGAAGAAAATGTCAAACGATTAGATGTGGAAAAAAATCTGCATGGTTTGTGAAATAAAAAGATCCAGATCTCTTCACATCTGACAGCAAATCCTTACTTTAAGACTCAAGCAGAATACATGGCAAGGCAACTTAATAACTCAATGCCACAACCCAGCACCAATTCTTCTTGTTTATGCAGCAGTTAGTTCAAAAAGCTTGAGACAAGCAATTTATTGCCTATGAAAAATGTCACCAGCATATACATCTCGTTTGCATTTAGAAATTGGTTTGCACCATCCGGTCGTATCGACAATGTTTCCTTTCAGAACATTGGTATTCAGAATACTATAATATAATAATGCTATTAATAAAGATTAGCCTTTTTATTCTCCAGATTTCACAGTAATTATGTGCATAATGCACAGGAAAGATTTTTTACTTAAATAAAATGATATCTAGTATAACATAGGTCTAGAACACTGCTAGTAGAATTTAGATCTGCTCACTATAGACTTTATTTAGGCAGGCTTCTAACATTCACAACACAAACAGTAACAAGTGACATTACAATGACACTGAAGGTGAATTGTTAAAGGTTTTTGGAATATTTAACTCCTCTACCAGATATACCAGCTGGCACAATAAGGCAGTTACAAAATACATTTTTAGGTTTTATATAATTAGTGTTAAATGAAATGTCATTTAAAAAACCTTGAACACATCCGAATGTCCATAAAAAGAATTCTGTATAAATAATCCCTTTACTATAATTCAGCTGTTTTCCTCAAAGCTTCATTGAATCCACCTTTATTACAGTATGTAAAACAAATCTAGTATTATTAGTAGTACAATTATGTAACCATCCTATTTTCAAGATTTGTGTTCAATGAATTTTTAGTTCAAAGTTAAAACTAAGGTCCACGCCTCAAAAATATAAAACCTGAATGCCTTCTGTGATTTACTTGAAATTAAGATTAATTCACCACCCTGTAGTGAATAATAATGTAGTGAATGTTACTAAACATTTCACAAAACAGAAATTGCTTATTTAAAAGAATATCTTGTACAAAACTGCAAGCAGCAAATGCTTTGATACAGTAAATTTTATACTGATATTAACATTAATATAATATACAAAATTAATCATTTTAAAGCACATTTAAAAAAGCATCATGCTTATTTTCAACATGAAAGAAACTGAACTGAAAAAAACTGAACTTTACTGGATATACTTGCTGAAAACATATCTGTAAATATGTGGGTTACAGGCCAACACTAAGCATGCTCCAACTTTGGGATTTTGAATTAAACAACATTTCAAAACTGTAGGATAGTTGACTTTAAACCTTAAAGGTTAACAAAACAGACATTTGGAGTTTCTACTGAAATGTACACTCCTTGATTATAAGGTATATTTTCATTTGGTATTCATTGATATTTCCCACTATAATGAAATCGATGTAGTCCTACTGTGCTCAGGAAGTGGAAAGATGCTTAACAAATGTTATGTGGTAGCAAGGGTTGTCACAGGAACCAATATGTCAGTACCGGCCTGATACCAAATTTCCAAAAATATAATGGATTTTTTTTTTTTTTTTTTTTTACAGTATCAGAAGTACCAAGAAAGTCTGCACCATACATGTGTGACTGCATGTAAATAAATTAATTCTGACTGTGAAGTAATACATGACAAAATCATGAGTAAAACATTACATGGAACTTGCTTTAGAAGTGATGATACAGCACCACATCAACACAGGCCATGTCTGGAAGTGCTTCTAGCTAGTGACAGAAGAGTTTCAATACATAACCGCAGGAATCATATTTGTTATTTTAAAGCAAAAAAAGGCAAGACATACACACACAAGCTCTCAATTTTGCACTTTTTTCCCATTGCAGAGATATTTCAGAAACAGATGTATGCATGCTTTGAGAACGAAATAATATTACTGATCAGATGAGATGTGATCATTTAACTTGTATTGTCACGTATTTGTATGAGTAGATGGAAAGATAATGAGACTAATTGCTTTTAATAGTTTCCAACACACTCCCAATGAGTGAACAGAAACTTCACATTCATTCTCTGATTGTAATAAGCACATCCATCCATTTTCTACCCAGTGTATACAGTTCAGGGTCACTGCTACACATATTGGACTGTAAGATGTGAGAGACCTGGCAGCGCTAATGAGCTGTAGCAAGTAATCTTTGACACAGGACTCAAATGAAGTGGCTATTTTGTTCTTCTACACGGTCAAAGACATAAGATGCTCTATTTGTTATATAAAAGCAAAATTTACTTAGTGTTTCAAAGCTTGAAAGGACAAAACACATCACTTATTAATACAACATGTACTGTGTTAACAGAAACATATAATCACAGAAACACGCAGTTAGCAGGGCAAGCAAAACAGCATACTTCATTAATAACTACACCAAATTTGTCATTTAATTGGTTTTTGAAGGAAAACTAAACATTTACTAGTATAACCCATAATTGACAGGAAAAGCACATATCATAGATGGAGTGGTAGTGGCTCTGTGGCTATAGATCTACACTGGTATTTGGAAGGTTTTCGGATAAAATCCCTCTTCTGCCAGAAGGGATCATACTCCGTCAGGGTTAAATAAAGTGTATCAAAATAAATTTATATATTAGAATTGCAAATTTAAGAATGTAATGTTCTCATTTACAAATTTATTAAGTACAGGTAACAGCAGTCTGAATAATTTTTAAATTCTCTATTTGTACAAAGTTGTGGTGGGTTGGCACCTTGCCCGGGATTGGTTCCTGCCTTGTGTCCTGTGTTGGCTGGGATTGGCTCCAGCAGACCCCCATGACCCTGTGTTCGGATTCAGCGGGTTGGGAAATGGATGGATTTGTACAAAGACATAAGCAATAATAAACTGTGAAGATTCAGGTAAGAAACATTGAAACTAGCAAGAAAAAGGCTGTTTTACAAGATTCATGTACAACAATTTAGATTTTATAAAGGCAGCTTTATAATTAGTACAAATGCAAAAAAAAGAGGGACAGATTTGGAAAATTAAAGCCGCAGGAGTTAGTGACATTTAAAATTTGAATTAATTTGGCACATCTGTTAAACAATACTGTTTAGTAATATTTTTAACCAGCTAATAATTCAATTATAACCCTTACAGTAGCAAAATTTACAAACTTAACTATAAAAATAGCTTTAAAAAGTTGCAAAAATGAGAACAAAAGAATAACTCCAAATTTGTTTAATTTTATTAATTTTTTGCACAAGTTGTCTTTTTAGACATGTTGTCTAAAAAGGAAATGGCTAGTATCCTTTAATCGCCCTTCACTGCTCAGGAACTTCCTGAGACATTTGTTTTTACTAAAGAAAGGCAGAGTCTTTACTTTCCTTTTGAGATCTTCTCGATGATCCACTGATATTTAGGTTAATATCACCCATTATCCATCCATCTATTATCCAACCTGCTATATCGTAACTACAGGGTCACAGGGGTCTGCTGGAGCCAATCACAGCCAAGGCAGGAAATCAACCCTGGACAGGGTGCCAGCCCACCACAGATCACCCATTATTAAATTTCAAATTTTGCCTAAATTGGAATATGGTAATCACATTAAGTACAGTAAAAGACCCGTATCATTAAATAATACTTAAATAAAGTTACTTGCAAAATCCCTGCAACAGATGTTGAATACTGTGAACAGGAAACTAATTTCCCTTGACCAAACTTGCCATGGCATACATTACATCAGATAATAATGAAGACTATTGCAGAGTAGCCTTTCCTTCCCTCGCTTCCTTCCTCCCTCCCTCTCTCAATGCTGACAATCAAAATTGGTGGTTTGGCAACAAATGGGTTTGGTTGAAAAATTTATCAGCATAATCAAAATCTTGTATTCCTTCTTCTTAGCAATTGTTCAAACAAATTCTGACATCTTCTGTCCATTGTCTATACAAAGAGAACCCCTCCCATCAATGATGGTCTTTTGTCTTCTGCCTTGAGTGTCTTATCATTGCAATTTGTATGTCAAGTATTTTTTCTGCTATTATGTTAACTTGCTTGAGCCACCTTATTACTCTCCATGGAGATTATTTAAATAAAGTAACAGTTGACATGCTCTACATCCTTGAAGTTATTTGATAAATTCACTGGCATTTATTGCTGTAAGATTAACATGTTAAAATCTGTGCTAATCCCTATAAGATAACTCAATATATCTTTAAAAGTCCATACTAACACTCTTATTGTTTCTCCTTTTAGTTACTTAGGCAATGATATTCATCCCAAAATAAATTCAACAGCATACCATAACTTTCATTAATTGAACCCAATAAAATTTAAATGTAACTTTAAAGAAACCGATGACTCTCCCATAGTAAACTGAACCTCTCCCTTGCAGCTTGCATTGCAATTATTAAAAATATAGCACCCCATCTGAAATTCATTAGCTCAATGATTACTCACCCACCTAACCCCAAAACCCATCCACATCCACCAAAACATTCTACCAAGAATTAAGCTACCAGTTTAAGATCCCAATTCCTCCTTCTTAATTTTTGTTATGAACACCACAGTTTGTAACTAACTTGCGACAGCAAGATATTTATTGAATGCCTCAACTAAAATAGGCAAAGTGACAAAGATCTCAATTTTGCATCAAAACTGATCTGTTTATTAAAATGAATAAGAACAATGTGCAGAGAAATACAGAAAAAAGTATCAACAAAGCAGAAGTTTTATCGTTTTTGGCCTTACAAGACAAGATATGGACACTTGTCTATGTTATGGAGTGACACGGTTACTTGGTCTCTTTGTGAAACAACATACTAATCTCCCTCTTCAAAATTATTTTTATGAAACATCCCATTGAATCAAGATTATAGACAAGTCACTTCCCACTTTCAAACTCACTGGAGCTCTGGCACATTGTGGCTTTTAAATCTGGACAAGGTATAACATTTGAGTGATAACAGAATTATCAGGAGCTGAAGTTGCCTTTTAAACTCCTAGAATCACAACAAAAGAATAACCATTGAAGAACTGCATGATATACCAGTGATGAAGCAGCACTGCTGAACTGACACATTTGAATGACATATCAATATTAGTGAAACATTTAAGCAGAAAAACCTACTTTTACAAACACCACCAGGTTTTTTGCACAACAGCATAAAATTTGAAAGTATATGGAAAACAACAAATATACAATGTACAGGGGATGACTTCCCAGAGGTTTCATTTATGAATTGCTAAATGGTTTAGGATATTTTTCTGTTTTTATACAAAGCAGGCATGGCATCGAATTCCTTCCTGGTAGGAATCACACTGTTCAAGCCTTGACATTAGATAAGCTTTGATGGCCATAACAGTATAGATTTCAACTGCCACATCAGATTGAGCAGCAAGCACAATGATTGATGAGACTTTCTTTCAGTAACAGGTACTAAACATTCAAGGCTTAACGTAACCTTCAAATTTGAATAATACTGCTGAAACAGCTGGTATGTAGTTAATCAAAACATCAATAAACCCCAACAGAAGCATTTATATGAAGTGAAATCAGAAGTACCATAAGGTATTTGGTCACCATATTAGCTTCAGAGAAGAGTTTAAAGATACGTTTCAGAATAAAATGGGACATGATAGAAATATTAACAACTACACAGGTAATACATTGAGCTCAGAAGTTATATTAAAATATGTTAAAAAAGAAATAATTGCACAAGTGTAGTGAATGTTTAAAAAAATAACAGAAAATGCTTTTAGCAGTGCAGCTACAGAAGGATTAATTAAAAGCTTGACACTGTAAAAGGTCCAGGAGCTAGTCCTATTGCTTGGGCGTGGTAAAGTGGAACATCACGAAGAATTACCGTATATTTTAAGAGCAGAACACATTTCATTAGATTTGACATTCCAGTATACACTTGTTAAAAGACTTAAACTTAAATACTGAAATGATCTTTTTGCACATACAGTATATTTGGCATATGAATTTGTACACTCAATTTGTTTTTTCCATAAATTACATAAAAAATAAAAAGAAACCACACACACTCACACCATGTCTGTCCTTGTGGTTGAGAATGCATACAATAGAGAACTGATCTAAACTTGAAAGCAAAAGCCTTAAAACTTACCAAATACATGCACTTTGAAGAGACAAAATATGCTTTCCGTGTATCTGGGGTATGATTATGACAACAAAAAAACGGGAAGTACCAATAAATCTTAACACATATTCTTGGCACTGGTTTTCCTGAGGTACAGTAAGTATGCATTTCTCTTCAGAGTGACCATTGTGGGTGGAGGTTTCATGTAAATTAGGTAAAATCGCATAAAACCATGTACATGTCTTAAGTTGTTTAACACAAGGTTCCCTTTCTGCCGAAGTGATTAGAAAATGCATTTATATGGAATGTGACAATAAAATGAAAAAAAAAATCAAGTATTTACAGCTTTTAGTGAACCATTTAAACTATCGCCTGTAATGGTTAGGTTTACCTGAACATCTGAATTCAAGTTCTACAGGAAGCTTAACAAGTTTGTGGTGTATACTTTTACATCAACAGCAGCTACTTGCAACATAAGAGGAAAAGAAAGCATGTTCTTGATCTCTCTTTTCTGAAACCTATTGCAGTTCCAAACTTTTCCCCAGTGAGTCACTGCACTCAGTTCAGTTTTATTGTGCCATTAAGGAAATTTAGTTTGCCAGATGGTTTTACAGAGACCATGACATAAAATTAAAAACACATACATGAAGAACACAGCCACAAAAACAAACTTCGTACAATTAAATAAAATATAACAGTGAGAATAATTCTCACAGTGAAGCATTAACTCAAACATCTCTCTATTATATAAAAAAGAGATGAGACTTTTTCAGAGAGACAAGACATTTCCAGAGAGATAATTTCACGCCCCACAAGATGAGACTTTGTGCCATGAGATGAACTGAAAACCTGACAGGTCCAAGTGGGGGCGGAAATAAAAGACAAACAGAAGAAGAAAAGACAGAGTAGAAAACAAAATAGAACGTCTTAGAGGTTCAAAAACGTTGCCGTGCTACACATGCAAAGCAGGTTAGAGATTATGCAAGTACTAAAATTCGAAAGTCTCAAAAAAAAACTGATAGTAAAGATCGCATTAGCGCTAACAAACGGAAATTACTCGGTGAAATAACGGAACAACGAAAAGATCGAATATATAGACATAGGTGATATGACAGAGCTACTACAAGTTTAATTTCAAAGAAACCACAATTCAGTCAAGTTTATATTTATGATCATGGAGAAGCGATGCAACATAGAATCGAACGAGTTAAACGATCGGGCGTATTACAAATTATACAGCCAATAATGGATACAAATCCATACGTCCAAAAGTATCGCACTTTATATGAAATTTATCTGAAAAACATGGACAAAGAAGTTTTTTTTTGGTTTCTATATGAATCCGAAAGATCATGCTCGCATGTATAATAAACCAACATGTGACGAATTGTAAGTGATAACAGTTTCGAAAAACAGAGATATCAATGACAGAGTTGATATTCGTGTTTATCCAAAAGTACAGAACGATTCGTTGCAAGCAGCAGATCCAGGAAATGACTAGTGTGTAGGGCCCGCACAGGGGTTGGCGAGCGAAGCGAGCAGGAGGCAGAGCCCCCCTAGTTAAACAAAAAATTAAACTAGTATTTAGACTTGACTGATGATTACTGCAAATAGTAACTGTTCATCTTCTGATTTAAGCAAGTGGATGTTTATTAAGATTTAATTTAGAAGATCAGTATGAGTTGCTTTTTAACTTTGCAACCTTGAACCTATGACCTAGTGGCAAGAAGTGAAATTGAAAATGTAGTGGGTGAGTCCTGTCAGACTACTTTCCATAATACTTATTTATTAAACAGGTCTGTCAGATTTGACTGTGGAGACCATTTTTTTTTTTTTTGCTCCATTCAATATTGTTCTGTTTTTGTTGCTGATATTAAGATTTCCAAACCCAGCCAGCAGAATACAAGTTAAGACAGATTCAATACAAGATTTATAAAACAGTCACTTATGGTGGGACTTGCACTAAAAAGACTCAGATAATAGGGAGTGCTGCTGTACCTTTTTTGCAGATGTCATCTGTGTTTTCCTCAAGTCAGTTTTGAGTCTATGACTGTCTTCAAATAACTCAACAATTTCCACTGGTTGGTCTTTGTTTCTTGTGGGAGTATGGTGTAGAAAATACTCATCACACCAGTTAACAAAATCATCTACCCCTGATCCATGGCTGGTGTCATTCTCTTTAAGTACATTTACAATAACTGAGTCATCAGCAAATTTTAAGATGGACCAGTTTTCAAATTTACTGTGACAACTACTAGTGTGGAGAATGCACAAAAGATGTGAAAGAACACATCCCTGAGAGCTCCTGTGGATGAGCATGTCAGATAACCAGTCCTGTCTGTTGAAAAGTCAATCAACCATCCTAGCAAACTGAAATGTTTGAGAAGTTTGTCTGCAAAAAGATAGGACTGGATGGTGTTAAAGGCTGAAGCTAAGTCCACAAATAAGAGTCCTGTGTAAATCTTTCTGCCTCCCAAGTGGTTAGGCAACAGATGAAGCAAAGTGACAAACTGAAATGGAGTTTTCTCTGTTAGCTTCCTCTTTGTAAGTTTTTCAAATGATTGCATAACCAGAGATGTCAGACCCATTGTTCTAGAGTCATGTAAGGCTCTAGAGTTTTTGATTAAAGCTATTGGAATTGCTACAGCCTGTTTCCATTGCTTTGGAACCTCCTGCCATTTTAATTACTGCCTAAAAATAAAGTAAAAATGGAGCTGAGCCGCTCTGCACAGGATTTCAAGAGCCTTTCACTAAGACGGTCTGGTGCATGACTTATTTATTTTCTAAACATTTCTCTTCATTCTTTTGAACAAAAAAATCTCTCCCTTATCTGAAACCATTTTCTTCAAGCATCATAGTATTTAATGCTTGAAGTAATCTAGGGTAATATTCATTAAACCCATTAGCTAAATCAGACTTGGAGTTAAAAATAGAAACTTTTACATAGTTATTTTTTGACTAATGATGGGCAGCTAAGGTTTTAACGCCCAACCACACTGAGCTCAAATTATATTTGGACAATATCTGTTCAACTTGATATTCTTAAACATGTTTAGTGCTTTTAATACCAAGTTTTAATTCCCTCTGTGCCTTGTATTGCCTTATTTTTATATAATACTATCAATTTGTTATCTTAGGGTTTGTTATTAGTATAGACCTTTACTATTTTAGATGAGATAAGCATACAATAAAATGACAATAAAAATACAGCTGTTGACGACATCTAAAAGCTCATCTAAATCACTGTTCGAGTCTACAAAAATATACCAAGTTATGTTCTGAACACACCCTTGCAGAATTGGAATAGAATCTCCGCTCCAAAGCTTAATTGTCTTTTATTGTACTTTCTCTTTTTAAGGCTGTTTTGTAACTGGGTAAACAAAACGTTAATCAAATAATCCTAGTGGTAGTCTGGCTATTAATTTGTAGGCTCCCTTAACTGTCCCATAACAAAGATCAAAACTTGCATTTTTCCCTGCTGAGCAGGTTACGTAATGAAATAAGTTTGGTAAAGATGCTTTCAGATTACAGTGATTAAAGTCACTAATAAACTGGTGCTTTCAGCATGAGTGACTTCAATCTTTGTATTACATTAATAATATTGCAATTGAGGGATTAGCCTTAGGTTGAATATACTGTATACAAAGCTAACGACTATTTGTGGAAATTTTCTAGGCAAATAAAACAGAGCAGTTCAGTATCCATCTTTCTAATTGTTACTGATTCACAACAGCAATCCTTTATGAACAAGCAGACTCCACCGCTGTGCTCTTTACCTGTGGTAATGCTGTCTGGATCCATTCTCACCAGTGCCCCAAAGTCGTCAATCATGAGCTCTGTATCACCGACTTAGACAGTCACGACTCTGTGAAAGCCAAGATGCAGGCTTCTTTGTATCCCCTCTGAAAACAAGCGTTAGCTTGTAATTCATCCAGTTTATTACGTAAAGACTGCATATTAGCCAATAATGTTGGTTTGCTGCTGCCTGTTCAGCCTCAAATACAACAACAACATTTATTTATATAGCACATTTTCATACAAATAATGTAGCTCAAATAAACATCCCCCGCATCTGCCTCATCTTCGTGTCCAGTGCTTGTTGTCCTGATAAAAGATGCCTCATGTTTTCAAAACAGAAAGGTCTGGGAGTAGCTCTGTTTGTACTGTGGCTATACTAGGCAGGCTACATTGCAGTCGAAACTCTCAGCTGTACTGAAATTGCTCAGAGTGAATATAAAATGCACCCAGATGACAGCAAGTGAAGTGGAAAAGTATGTCCAAAATAATAAAAACAAATAAAAGCAGTGACTCAATAACACTTTTAGTGATAAATGTCTTCTTTATGCTCTTTTAGAATACAAACCCATGACTAAAAATTAATAGCAACAAATGTAAAAATTAGACAAAGATGAGCAGACCTACTGCTGGTTGCCGCTAGGGCGGAACTTATCAAAGTGTGGGATTGATTCAACTGAAAGTGAAGCCGAGTGAAAAATAAAGCCCTTTATATTGGTGTCTGTGCGTTCAGGGTAAATGAGGCACTGTTTCCCCATCTTCCTTAAGATGGCATAGTTGTGCAAAAATTAAACAAGTACTTGATGTGCCTTAGTTTAATGTATAGTTAAAATGTTATAGCAAACACAACTTAGTAATCATTATCAAATTTTTCTAACTTTCCATGGAATTCCTAGTACAATTTCTTATCTAGAAACATTTCAATGGAGTAAGTTTTTTTTTTTTTTTTTTTTGTGCTTAGTGTGGCCACCATTTACAGGTCACTTATGCAGGCCACTGTTTTCCAATGCTGTTTTTTGTGCAATCCCTGCCTGCAATTTATACCACTGGCTCTGTTTTACACTTGGGGTCAAAGGCATCTGCACAAGTTTCCCTCAGGATTTGTCCCCAAGGTTTGCCAGCAGCCACACACCCAGACCAACAGACTGAAGGAGATGATCAGGTCTCATATGTTCTGCTCTAAGTGCTTTATCGTTACGCTCATTTTCACATACACTTTTTGCATGGCTTCTCCATTGCTTCAACCCTTCTGACAACCTCTCTCTCTCTCTCTGTGTCTGTCTGTCTGTCTGTGGTCTTTGTGGCCCCATAAGAATTTTCATGGCAAAAGTGCCACTAGCCGTGTGGTATTAGTAATGGAAATGTTGTTTACTACCAAACTGAATGCTCCATAGCTTAATAAGTTATGTACTAAGGCAATATACAGTAGTCATTAGCATTACTGCTTCACAGATCTGGCGTTCTGGGGTTCAATCTTATGCCCAATCATTCTATGTGTGAAGTTTACATGTTCTTCATGACTTAATGAGTCTTCCCTTTTTCATCCCCAAAGATTTACAGGTTAGGCAAACTGGCAAATCAAAATCAGTGTGAGTGGCAGTATGGATAGATGAGTGCGTATAAAATGACAATTTAAATCCTGAGAAACATTTTACACTATCTACCTGAATAGCTCTCAAAAGAATGCAACTGCAGCATTCACACAAAGAAATAAAGAAAGTCACATCCCTAGGCAATGTTCTCCATATGGTGTGCAAGTCCTCTGGCATGCACACCTTTTTATTCCACAACATACAAAGAAGTCAAGAAATCCATTTCTGCTGCCACCTGTTGACAATTTACAAAGAATGGGTGGCACAATAACCCTCTTCCCAGAAAGCAATTTTTGCTATTTTCCTCATGATACTTTATACATAAAACTTGTGCACAGTTCTGTAAAAGAATAGGGGAAAACTCAAGTGGAACATTCAGACAAAAATTTTACTTGAAAACACAGTCCTTCAAGAAAACGGGATTCTCTAAGCATGCAAAGTGATGTTTAAAAAAAAAAAAAAACACAATTATATAGCATACAGTTTAGACTGCTTTCAGTAATGTCTGTAATGCATGTAGTAACCTAGATATTTACACGGGATATCAACTGTGTCCTGTGGCCAGGAGCTGATTTAAAGAATATTATATTAGGATAAACTAAATTCCTTTGTTTTCTATCTCCTTTAAGTTTGCTACTGCAAAAATGTAACGCATGCAACACTTTAATTAACTAAAATGAACATTGTGAGAATAATGCTGGTATGATGACCAAAGGAAAATCAGGAATATGGCAATTATGTTCCAATGTTTCTAATGAGAAACAAATCAAGCTTTCGCTTGCTGTAATGAATGTTCACAGTTCTAACACAAACAAGCGGTAGAAATTTGAGGTTTACGATGAAGAAACTTGTCAGTTTAATTGATGACAATATATGCTAACCGGTAAGCCCTTTATCCCTGCTCTCTGTGACTAGTTTTTGGTGGCTAAATGATTTTTATTGCTATTGCAGCCTCACTTTTCCTTTTTCACATTTTCTTGTTGTATTCTTTTTTTCCCCCTCATTTTCTTGTTTTATTCTTTTATTTTCTTGAGAATTCATGTTTGTGTCCAGATTTGATTCCTGCCTTAGGCTCTGGTGCTTTAAGTCAATCATAAATTAATGGATAGATTAAAAACATTTGCTAAAAATAGAAAGAAAATATTTCTGTTAGGTGTTGTCATATTTGCAAGCCCATAAGGAGAATAAGGCTGAAAACTCAGCTTGTAGACTCTGATATCAATACAGAGTTGTGAATTGTAGCAATTCCAAATGAGCTTTTAATGATTTTTTAATTATCTAGTTTTATGCAAAGCACTGATTAAAAGGTACAGCCTCAAGATGCACAACGTGTTTTTTTTTTTTTAACATCATGAGCAACATCTTGCATTAAGTACGTGCATGTATTTGAACAGTTAAAAATATGCCACTTAACATCATATAGTGCTTACAGAGTATTGTATCTGAAAATTCTTCCTCATGTAAAACCAGTCTTTAGAAGGAACATTATCCGTGCATATGAAAGGTTGTTGTGGTGGAAGATGGGCAATGAAGTGAAGATCTCAGTCAAGCTTCTTTTAAAACTGCCTCATAAAAAAATTCCAAAAACCAGCATGGATAAGCTCTTCTAAAAAGAAACATGTACTTTCTCAAGATTCACATCAAGGGGCAAAAACATTCTTGGTTTGAATAATGATGTATTTATTAAGTTTTTTATGCTTTTCTTTAAGATTGACTGGTAAACCATATATAACATGCAAGTACAGGCATGGAACGTTTTATAATTTTTTCATTTAGGAAAAGTTCTTGAAGCAAATTCATATGTACTGTGATTCTGGAAAAATAACTTAATCGTGAAAAATACCAAACCATTAAATCATTAGTAAGAATCCAGAAACCTGGATTCAGGACTACCTGCTGGATAAGATGCTATATGGCAACAAATACTGTATAACAAAGGAATACTACAATAGCACAGGACTGTTGCTATTTAGAGTGACCATATAAAGGTTTTTGCATATGGAAAAAGCATCTGTTACTCAGTAAGATACTAATAGCTTATAGTAACTATTTGATAGCGTTTACTCTTGAACTACTGATCAATCCTAAGTTCCTGTGTCGGAAAAAAGTATCACTTCTCCTCATTTGCCAAACCAAACACATTAGATATAGCAAGAATGCTATGTATGTATATAGAAATGGTGTTCATAATTAGACACATAACCCTTCAAATGTACTTATATGGTAATACCTTCATCCTTTTAACAAAACGATGGCTCAATGACATCAAAATATGACATTACAAAAAACAAAAATTAAAACAAACCAAACAGAAGTCTCATGTAAAAAAGTAAACAATACCACTGCTGCTTATTTGTGCATATTTTTATGGTTATTCTGTTTAGTGCTACTAAATTATTATATTGCTTAAAATAGTTATTTTTGAAATTAGTGTTTTTGCCTTTCAATCAATGTAAGCGAACAGAAAATAGGATACATCCTAAAAATAATCAATTGATATTAAAAATATTATTATGGTACTCCATGACCAAATACATGGCCAAAAGCTACTTAATTTTGAAAGAAACAAAGACACCCATTTTTTAAAAAATCAAGTGACTGGCTAAGAAACTATTTATTGCTGGAAGGGATAATAATTGCTACTCAGACTGTAAGACTGCATTTATTTGTATAAATATTTACACCTGACAGTCAGTCAGAGCTTTTTTATACTGCTATAATGTTTGCCTTTCTGGGAACTTGATTAATGTGTATCTCTTAAAAGAGAGATAGCTCAAGACTGACATTTTCTGGTCCAGTTTGTTGAGCACATGATATATAAAGAAAAAAGGGCTGGGCCAAGAGAGGAAGAGACAAAAGCAATATCACTGTACTTTTGAAAAAGAAAATAAGTTTTCATATTCAACATTTCCACTGTGCTGCCTTCATTAGGTTTGTCGAGATGTTTATATTTGTGATGTACTTTGTAATGAAAGGAGTAGGTGGTTGTAGCACCTAAAACACTAAACATTTATTTCAATACATTTAATACATTGCCAAAATATTCAAGTAACCAAATAACATGTTGCTTAAGACACAAAAAAAAATTATAAATTGCTTAGCTAGTCCTGGATTTGCCAACATACAATCACCACTTCTTATGAATAACAGGGCTAAGGACTGTAACAATGTCATGTCCTTGGAAAGAGAGTCACTCTTTTTCCATATATTATTTCCTGGATTATTCATTTTTGTCTTTGTAATGTCACACACACTTTTTTCTCAAACAATCTGTTAAATAACATCTCGCCTGAGAAAAAGAATAAGGTAGAGAAGCACAAATTTTGCACGCCACTTGCAAAAACTTGATGAAGATCAACAGGAGAAATATCCAGTTATACACTGTACTTTACTAAATTACAGTTTATTTAATAAAAAAAATATTTTGTAAAATTCTGATTGTGTCTGGAGATTTTTTTTAAACAGAGTTTTTATTTATACCAAACACAAATGCATATTACCAACACATAAGTGATATAGTGTTATAATTGTACAAACAAACCATGAGATTTACTAAGGACATAAAGAAAATAAAGAAAGAACATTTTTCTCTTGCAGTCAATTGTCTAATGTTCGAGATTTTAAACCACAAACTTGTTAATCCAACCCTACCTATGGTTGATAAAGTGTCCCCAAGCAGGTCACTTAACCTGTCTTCAGGTTTTAAATTATGTAGACAATTGTCATATTGTCCAAGAAAAAAAAAAAAAAAAAAGAGTTCAAAAAGCTGCTATGAATAGCCAAGTTGTCCAAATATTTCACATAACTTTATAAAGAGTCACATTTTTATTGTTTTGGCCTAGAAAGATGTGTTTTTTCTATTTAATAATGTTTATGTTTTTGCAATTTACCATTTTTGTAGGACTCTGCAATTCTATCACTGTTATCATGTAAAGACAACTAACATCTTTACTCAAGAGAATTTTTGATGGAAAGTTCAGAAAAAATGACAGTACACTGCTTTTCGTTTTCCCCAAGGCTATATCAGAGTATGGGTTTGCTTGTCCTTTTGTCAGTCCTGCAGGTATATCCTGTAATTCCTTTCTCTGTAACCACCTTGCAAAATGATATATCAAGTTATAAATGACACTACTGCATTTCTGACTTGAAACTTGATCCATAACCATCAGTCACTTAGCTTGACTGACTAAACTGGATTTGACAGAAGACATCAGCTTCACAAATTCTGATTCACAAATTCTGATCAGGATGTACTTTTTGCTGCATTATTGAGCATGTATTATATTGACACACCTATAATTGTACCAAAAATTTTATAACGATTCTGTAATTTCATCAAATATTTTCTAAGCGCACTTTTCCCTGCAGAGTATTTATTTTCCTAATGGTGATTTCATTATACTTTATAAATACAGTGAATGGACACTACCCTTGTTTTACCTCATAGGGACATCAGGAAAACAGTAATCTGCTTAGTGCTTGTGGCCTGAACCCATCTAATATTAAGTGGTGACACATAGGTCATCCAAGATATTTCAAAACACTCTTTTTTATATAAATACTATAACCCTTTTAGAATTTTTCCATCAAATAAATGTAGGATCCCAAACTTTTCTAAACTATTTTGAGAGGAGTACATTGGCACTTTATTAGACCTCCCTAGGTTCAGGCTACATTAAATCAGCAAGGACATTCCCTAGTCAACCTAGTGAGTGCCTTGTTGTCATCATCCCTATTTATTCTTAAGAGTCTTCTGTAAGCAATGAATTTGGGGCATTTCATGCAGAAAGGAGGAAAATTAAGAGGGGTCTAAAAAGAAGGTTTAGAAGAGCCTAATAAATTTAGTCAAATTAAGAATTTGCAAATGACAGGCTTAGAACTTACCTCTTTATCTTTGTATATTTGTATTTCATTTTAAACATTAGAACAATCTAGACGAGAACAGGCCTTTCATCCCAATAAACGTTGCCAGTCCTATCCACTTAATTCTTTTAAAAAAAAACAAAAAAACATCAAGTCTAGTTTTGACACTCCCTAAATTCTACGTGGTAAGTTAAGCTTAATCCAAGTGTCTGTGGTTCTCTTTGTAAAGAAAAACTTCCTAATGTTTGTGAGAAGTTTACCCTTAACAAGTTTCCAACTGTGTCCCTGTGTTCTTAATGAACTCATTTTAAAATAACAGTCTTGATCCACTGTACTAATTCCCTTCATAATTTTAAACACTTTAATCATGTCTCCTCTTAATCTTCTTTTGCTTAAATAATTTTGCTTTAATAATTCAGCCCCTGTAACCCTGGAATGAGCCTAGTCACTCTTCTCTGGACCTTTTCTAGCACTAATCTGTCCTTTTTGTAGCCTGGATATCAAAACTGCACACAGTACTCCAGATGAGGCCTCACCATTGCGTTATAAAGCTTGAGCATAACCTCCTTGGAGTTGTACTTCACACATTGTGCTATACAGTATAACCTACCATTATGTTTGCATTCTTATTGGCTTTTGAACACTGTCTGGAAGTTGACAGCGTACAGTCCACTACGACTCCTAAATCCTTCTCATAAGGTGTACTCTCGATTTTCAGATCTCTTGTTGTGTATTCAAACCTAACATTTTTACTTCCTACGTGTAATACTTTACATTTACTTACATTCAGTTTCATCTGCCACAATTGGGTCCAAGCCTGTATGCTGTCCAAGTCCCTCTGTAATGATTCAGTGGATTCCAGATTATCTGCCAATCCATCTGTCTTGGTATCATCTGCAAGCTTAACCAGCTTGTTACTTGTATTCCTATCCAAATCATTTATATATATCAAAAATAGCAGTGGCCCTAGCACTGACCCCTGTGGAACACCACTCTTATCAGCCAATTCTGATAAGGTTCCTCGCACCATCACCCTCTGCTTCCAGTATCAGAGCCAATTCTGCACCCATCTGTAAACATCACCCTGAACTCTCAGTTCTTTTAATCTGATGCCCAAACGCTCATGTGGCACTTTATCAAATGCTTCCTGAAAGTCAAGATAAATAATATGCTCCACTCTGATTATATCCTTTTGTTGCCTCCTCATAGAATTCCAGAATGTTTGTAAAACATGACCTCCCTCTTCTGAACCAATGCTGACTGTTCAGAATAACTCCTGTACTTGCCATGTGCTTCTCAATCTTATCCTTAAAAATTCCTTCCATCAATTTTCCTGTGATGCATGTTGAGCTTACTGGCTTATAGTTGCTTGGATCTGCCCTGCCACCCTTTTTATATAATAGGATAATATGTGCCATTTTCCAGTCCTTTGGAATCTCCCCATTGTGCAGTGACTACATAAAAATCTGTCAAGGATTTATATACTGTATGTACTCACTACCCTTCTTAAAAAATTGAGGGTAATTATTATCAGGTGTGTGATTTGTTTGATCTCAGCCAATACAATCGGTTACTCATTTTACATTTAAATGTTGGGTTAGAATTTACATTACTATGCAATTTTTATTTTAACACTATTGTATGTTCCTCCATGCAGAATTCTGAATATGGCCTGTCCTAAACTCCCTACCCCACATTCTGTAGTTTAAACAATCCTTGATTAACTCATATGCCCCCCCCCCCCCCAACACATTGGTGTCCCTCCAGTTCAAATATAACCCGTCTCATTATTAACATTTGATGGTTACTAAAACTGCCTTAATTTTCTTTTTTGTTATTGAAATTAAATTAACTAAAAAATTTAAGCCAAAGAAATTAGATAATAGAACTACTACAGCTGTTTTACACCTTCTGGCCCCTTAAGCTCCTGTAATATTCTCCCTCTCAAGTGCCTGCTGTTTGTCCTTCTGTGAGGTTAAATTTCATTTTCTCTGCCTGTTCTCCTAACTTTGTGCCCCTCTTATTCCTTACTTAAAAGCTCTCCACTCCATTCTCCCGTATTAATGGACCCTTATGCTGTTGCCCACTTAACTGCTCTTCTTCCGGACTGCTAAGAACTGTTCAATCTAAAATAAAATTTGCTTAGTGAATATTTGCTGCAAGTTAATGTCTTACTGTGTTATCTGCTCCTGCAGCCCCTTGTGCCTGATCAGGCATCCTGACGCTGGCCACTTACCTATGCATTGCTGAACCTTTCCCTTTATAGGAGCAAAATGTATTTTTTTAATTAACTGTCACACCACAGAAAACACAAAAACTCTCAGAAACTCTCAGCTGCCTCTTATTGGCAAAGTTGACATCAGCACATCCTCCAGGCTCCGGCACCTCCTGTGACCCTTGTTCAGGATTAAGATTGTACACTTATCACATTCTATTTGTAATAAGCTTAATTGCAAAGCCTATATTTTGTAATGAAATATTATAAAATAGCACATTCACTCATCATGTGTATATGACCAAATTAGAATGACTGTGTTTGCAAACAAAAAGTCAGAATTAATTCTGTGTAGCAATTTAAATTATAATCAAAATTTTTGCTGTTGCCCACTTAACTGCTCTTTTTCTGGACAGCTAAGTAAAACTTGCCTAGTAAATGTCCAGTACAAGTTAATTTCTTACTGTCTTATCTGCTCCTGCAGCCCCTTGTGCCTGATCAGGCATCTTAACACTGGCCACTTACCTATGCACAGGTGAACCTTCCCCTTTATTTCTTTGAAATCAGTGACATCCTTTTTTTTTTTTTTTTTTTTTTAAACTAAGGAATCACTTTTCTATTACTTATTAAATATTTATTGCTACGAAGTGGTTATTTACTTAGAGAAGTTGGTATTAGTTACTGCTGCTTTCTGCCCTGCCTCTTCAATGCTTGCTCAAATACAAATAAGAAGAACAAGTACACGTAACAAGTAACTTTTCCAAGTGCACCCCCAAATACCCAGCTACTTTTGCTTCCCTTCTAAAGGGAAAAAAGCTGTATTTTTTTAAATTAACTTTCACACCACAGAAAACACAAAAACTCTCAAAAACTCTCAGCTGCCTCTCATTTGCAAAACTGATATCAGCACATCCTCCTGTCTCCAGCAACTCCTGTGACCCTTGTTCAGGAATAAGATTGTACATTTATTACATTCTATTTGTAATAGAATAATTGCAAAGCCTGAATTTTGTAATGAAATATTATAAAATAGCGCATTCACACATGTGTTATATAACCAAATTAGGATGACTGTGTTTTCAAACAAAAAATCAGAATTAATTCTGTGTAGAAATTTAACTTAAATTCAAAGTCTTTTTGTCATTTTCACTGTTGAGTCTTCATGTGTACATGTGATTTTATGTAATTTCCTATTTGTATCACCTCATTAAACCATATTCACAATGCAAATTACTGTATTTGTCATATGTAAAATTTTTCAACACATCTAAAAAACGAAGACCTCTATTAGATTTGCCTGACCAGTAATTCTGTGTGTGTCTACTGATACATTTTAATACACTATATATCAATTTCCCATATTACACCTTATTCTCTATCGTAACAGTAATAAAAAAAATAATGCATTATCTTTAATATAGAGATATATATCTTTACATACAGTCCTGTACCTTTTCACACATACTGTAGCATATTTTCCATAGCTAAGAACATTCCGTGGAGTTTCAATCAAACAGTACAGCACAAATCGAGCAACAGCATCAAAATCTAACAAGGTGTGATCACATCTTAGTTCAATGAAATCAGAAGTACTGTAGCCTTTCAACAGGAGATGCATTTAAATATTAAATATCAACTAAGACTGATGAAATGATTGCTATTTCCATAATAGAGGAGTACAAACATTGATTTATAAACAGTCCTTTTAGTGGTCTCTGAGGTAATTTCTTACTCTGAAGATCACTATAATTATAGTAGTGGGAAAAATAAATGAAACCTCACTTATTTTGTGTAAAATATATACCTAAACAAAGTACTCCTTTGTAAAAAGAAAAAGCAAATAAATGCTGCAAAGACTGGGTCAACAATATCCAGCAAAAGATCAGGGGAAAAAAAAAAAACCTCACACACTGCAGGTCGTATCTTTTAAAAATCTACGACTGCTACATCACATGTCAGCATTAATGGCTAGCAGCACAGAATGTGTGCACACAAGCCTCAAAGTAAGCTTTACTGACTCACAAGAGACATTAAAAAGGCACAGAATGTCAGAATTCAAGCAGGAAAATGTGTAAAAAAATTAATAAAAATGGCAAATCATAACACAGACATTATCACAGCCACCACTGTAGTGACGCTATGCTAGCAGAAAAAGCAGCAGTCAACTTTATGAAGCGCACAAGTAATCAAGAAAAATACATACAACTAAGTAAAGGCACTCTGGTAATGACATGAACTGTGAAACTCCACAAATCTCTGAAGTCTGGGAGCCCACAGTTGGCATTAATTACCTCCTTCGACCCACCTCATCAATAGTCAAGAAATGGAGTTGGATTAAGCATTGAAGGCACAAAAATTAAGAAGAAGTTGTAAATGTAAAAATTTTGTATCAGTATACTGCTGCTGGATTATGTGAATTTCCCCTTGGGATTAATAAAGTATCTATCTATCTATCTATCTATCTATCTATCTATCTATCTATCTATCTATCTATCTATCTATCTATCTATCAGTGATTTTATTCAGTGTTCCAAACTATAAAGTGCAGTGCAGTCATCCATTTAATAAATACATATTCTAATAACAACACAGTGCATTGTGGAAGTGAAAATGAGAGTGATTAAACATGGCTGCTTCACTTTCTTGTCTCAGTACATTCCTCTGTCCTCTCAGACCAAGCTCACCCATCAGGTATCCTCAGCCAGGAGCGGAGACACTGGCATGTGCTGCCAACAATTTGTACATCAGCCACTTCAGCCTGTCACCACCAGGGCATCCTAAGCCTGTTTCTACCATCGCATTGTCTTCTCACTCAGGCATCCCTAAGACGATCTTCAGAGCCCCTTGGGTTGCTCCTGGTCCCAAATATTCTACAGGAATGACCCCACCCTATAAGCACATGCTGCCAGCTATCAAGCACCATGGCACCTATCTTGCACACTAGCTCCTCCTCCTCCCCGATCATACCTCAGTGCCACTTCTCTCTTGATTTATTCTCCTCTCTCTTACTGAATTCCAAATCTCTCTAATTAGGCTTAATTTTGTGTTACTGCCAGAAAAGCATTCTAATTGCGATCTGCGGAATGCCAATGTGGAACAGCTAAACTAATCAAGCAATTGGCTCACCTTTACACTGAACACCCTGTGACTACCCGGCTCCTTAACAGCACCTGCACACCCAGAGCCTTAACCACACAATCTTTAATTAAAAACCTTACTTAACTTGCATCACCACAAACTCATGATTCAATTCATTATTGTTATCAAATGAATAGTTGATTATTTTTGTAGAAAACCATATATCTGACAATGGTTTTAAGAACCCTCTAGAAAACAAAAAGCATATACAGCTCTTCATAAGACTGAGGCATATTAAAAAATACAATAAAGCAAAGATGTTTTCAGAAATAATGAAACTGAAAAATTCTAAATATGAAAAAATGTACTACTGCATAAAGAAAGTTAACAGTTAAAATCTAAATCAAATTATTTATTGTGACTAACCTATGCCATTAAATCAACATCAATTCTAGTGTACATTGCTGTGTAGTTTTATAAGAAAAACAGCTGGTAGTTTGCTTTGAGTATCTTGAAGAACTTGCCACAGTTCAACAGACTTTGGCTATCTCACTCGCTTATGCTTCTCAATGTACTTCAAGCCAGCCTCCATGATGTTGAGATCAGGGCTCTGTGAAGGCTACACCATCTGTTACAGAAATCCTTTGTTTTTTTGCTGAAGTTAGCCGTTTATGAAATTGTTCATGTGTTTGGGGTCATTGTTGTGCTGCAGAATAAAGTTGGAGACAATCAGCTGCCTCCCTGATGGTACCGTAAGATGGAAAAGAATCTTCTTATACTTCTAAGTACTAAGAAATCTTTTAATTTTGACCAGATCATCAATTATGTTTGCAGAAATACATCCCCACACCTGCAAGGAACCTATATTGTCCTTCACTGTCGGCTGTGGACACTCATTCATGTGTTTTCCATCTCTTATATGGATAAATTGCCTCATGTTTGAGCCACAGATTGACTTGGTAGTCCAGAGCACGTGTTGCCATTGTTTGCACTTGAGTTTTTGTGTTTTTATGCATAGTTAAGTCAGCTGGCTATATTTCTGCTTCAGGGAACTGGCTTCTTGACAGAAACTCTTCCAGTATGGCGACTGCTGACATGACTTCTCTGTACAGTAGAGGGGTATACTTGGGGTTGAGTGGTTTCTGAACTGATAGGACTGCTGAATTTCAGAAGGGAAGTTAGCTTGATGTCTCTTGTCTTCTGGACTCCATTTCCATGGCCAAGCACTGCATTTCTGGACTGCAGTTTTTCTCATATTCTTGTTTTTTCAGGCAAGCTTGGAGAGTACACTTTGAAACTCCTGTCTGATTTGAAATAGCTGCTTGGGTAAGACCTTGCTGATCCAAGATGCCAACCTTGTACCCTGTTGTAATGCTCATTTTTTGCATGGTGTAAGAATTGATCATGTGATGGTTAAATTGTCACATCTGCCAAACCCTCAAACCTTTGAGCGTGGTTGTGCTTTACTCAGTTAGAAACCAACTACTCCATTTCTTTTTTCTGTTAATCAATTGGTTTAATTAACTTATGTTTTTGATAATTAGAACTAGTTTGTTATCCTTATTCCTACAAAGTAATCAGTAATTCATCTGAAAAGTGTTTTTTTACTTAATATGACATATTATTTTAATGAAATACTGAAATATCTATGTTACATACCTAAAACAGGAGTTTTGAAAATTCTGAAATTTTATCCTTTCTATTAATATACTAATGTAGAAGACAAAAAATAAACAATCTCATGTTTCACTCAAGCAAAAAATTACAAACAGAAGGGAGCAGAATTAACTAGTCAGTCTTATCTCTAAGATACCAATGAGCTCTACAAAAAATGGTTGCAAATTGAATTTTTTCTTGTCATAAGAAAAAAGGAAAAACTATTACTTAAATCATGTCATTCTTCTTACGAACATGAAGGAAATAAGACTAATAAGATGCTAGCCCATCAAACACTTAAGTTCACTATTTTATTGCTATAATAAACAAAGCAGTTTAAACCAAAATGACTGAATAATTTGCATATTTAAAGAATCCTGCAAGACAATTTTCTCATTTAGAATCTCACTGAAATTATGATGTAATTAAAAACGTAAAACAAATATCACAGCTCTGGGCATCATATATAAACAAGCTGGATGAATCTTTTAAGCTCCCTTAGAATCTGGATGCTGGTTAGACATCTACAAAGCAGGAAAGCTGCACAGGCAATCCCAAGGTGGGTGGCGCTATTTTATTAAACCAAAAAAAATTAGGAAAACTAATGTTGTTAAAATATCTAAGTGCATTCAAAATATATGTTAACAAATCCTTCTTTAAAAAATAGTCACAGGTGACAAAACAACAATATTTAACCATATTACTCCATTAAACGAAGTTATTTCTGATCACAACTGAATTATATTTGATTTAGTCCTGCCCTTGCCAACGTACTCACAGATTAAAAAAAGACAGTGCGACATCTAGATTGTAATTCTACTTCAAAATTTATAGATACTTTGAGTAAGTCGAGTGTAATTGTGGTAAACCATTTAGATCAATTAACATCAAATGTAAACTTGGAAAATAATTTAGATCAGCTAACATCACATTATAATGTGACCTTGAGAGATGCTCTGGGCACAGTGGCTCTCCTTAAAACAAAAGTGATCAAAGCACATAGAAACTCTCACTGGTTTCATGAAAACACTCGAGCTCTTAAATGAGTGTCGAAAACTGGAGCGCAGATGGAGAACAACAAAGCTACATGTCTTTCAAATTGCATGGACATAGAGTGTTAAAAATATAAAAAAAGCTCTCTTTAAAGCTCGCTCAGAATACTATTCTACAATAATAGATAGCAATAATAAAAATCCTCATGTACTGTTTAGAACAGTGGCTAAATTAACAAATGGAAATTCAGATCTACAGTGCAAAATACCAACATATATTAGCAGTACAGACTTTATGAACTGCTTCAATGAGAAAATTCAAAATATACAATAAGATCCCAGATCTCAGCATCACAGCACAAACCAAATACTAGCTTAGCAAACTCTGTCTCACAATGCATTCAGCACTTTAGTAATTTTAATCCTGTAACTGAGCAGGAAGTCTTAACTTTAATTTCTAAAATGAAGCCCACTACTTGTTCCCTAGATCCAGTGCCAACAAAACTATTAAAAAGTGCAATGGATGTTCTTGCAGCACCTATTCAAACCATTATCAATAGTTCATTATTGCACGGCACAGTACCTGATGTACTAAAAGTGTCATTCATTAAACCATTACTTAAAAAGTCAGACCTAGACCTACACATACTAAATAATTATAGGCCTATTTCAAATTTACCTCTCTAAAATACTAGAAAAAGCAGTGGTCAATCAGCTTCAGTCACACCTTACGCATTACAATTTATTTGAGAAATTCCAGTCTGGTTTCAGCACTGGTCAAAGTACAGAAATGGCACTAATTATATCTAACGTTGTAAAGGACATTCTGATATCCCCTGATGAAGGAAACTCCACTGTAATTACGTTGTTGGACTTAAGTGCAGCATTTGACACCACTGACCATTCTATTTTACTGCACAGGCTAGAAAATGATGTTGGGATTACAGGCACTGTGCTCGCTTGATTTAGTTCTTATTTATCAAATCGACTCCAATATGTATAGAAATGTGCTGACAGGACTCCATCATTACAGCATACACAGAAGTGAGATATGGTGTCTCACAGGGCTCAGTACTGGGACCTTTACTATTCTCAATTTACATGCTTCTACTGTGATCTATCATTAGGAAACAATGTTAATTTTGACTCGTATGCAGATGACACCCAGCTATGCCTTTCATTTAGATCAAATGAAGTTTCTCCGATGTTGTCTTTAATTAGTTGTGTTAGTGAATTAAAGGAGTGGATGGATGAGAACTACTTGTCTTTAAACAAAGATAAAACAGAGATGTTAATTGTTGGAGGTAATGACATTGATCACAACAATATTCTGTCACCATTTACAGTAACTCGGTTGGAATCACCATTAATTTTACTGAATCAGCCCGCAATCTAGGAGTTATCTTTGACTCTAGCATGTCATTTAAAGCGCATATTACAAAGTTGTCCAAATCATGTTTCTTCCATCTTAAAAATGTTGGGAAATTAAGGCGCTTTCTAAATAAACAGAATTCTGAGAAATTAATTCATGCATCTGCGGTGGGCTAACGCCCTGCCCAGGGTTTGTTTCCTGCCTTGTGCCCTGTGTTGGCTGGAATTGGCTCCAGCAGACCCCTGTAGTTAGGATATAGCGGGTTGGATAATGGATAGATGGATAATTCACGCATTTATTTCTAGCAGGATTGACTACAGCAATGCGGTGTTCACTGGATGTTCAAACTGTTCTTTATACAGCCTCCAGTTAATCCAAAATGCTGCTGCAAGAATTATTACAAGAACAAGAAAATACGAACACATAACTCCAGTTCTTAAATCCTTACACTGGCTCCTGGTTAAGTTTAGGGCAGATTTCAAAAACCTCCTTTTAACATATACAGCAATAAATGGACAAGGTCCAGCTTACTTGTCTGCACTTATCATGACTTACAAACCAGAGCGCATATTAAGATCTCAAGATGCCGGTCTGCTTATGATTCCAAGGATTAATAAAATAACAGTGGGAGGTCGAGCTTTTAGTTACAGGGCCCCTAAACTGTGGAATGGTCTGCCTGCTACTATAAGAGATGCCCCTTCGGTCTCAGCTTTTAAATCCCAGCTGAAGACTCACTACTTCAGTTTAGCATATCCTGACTAGAGCTGCTGATTAACTGTACAGACTGCATCTCTGTTGTTCGTCATTAGCACTAAAACATAAGTAATATGATAGTTATAATTGGATACTAACCCTTACCTATTCTGTTTCTCTTCTCGATACTAAATTGTGGCACTTGGTGCCACAGCCCACCTGCCAAGTTGTTTTGCCTAAAATAAAGTCATCCCTGATGGAGGATTACAGGAATCGTGGGAAAGAGGGGTCCTTTCATCGGATTAGCACTATTTCAGCAGTGGAATGGCCAAATGGGGGAGGCAGCTTGATGGATGAGGTCTCTAGGACTCTAAACAAATCCAAATCACATTATGTGATATCATCTACTGTTAGATTCTACTCCTTACTTCTAAATTTTTTATTTTTATACTGTATTGAGGATTTGTTCTGTTCTGTGTATTGTACTGTATTGTATGGACCCCCTTCTTTTTGACACTCACTGCATGCCAAACCTACCTGGAAAGGGTCTCTCTTTGAACTGCCTTTCGCAAGGTTTCTTCCAATTTTTTTTCCCTTCAAGGGTTTTTTTTGGGAGTCCAGGCTGGTGGGCTGTCAAGAGGCAGGGCCTGTTAAAGCCATTGCGACACTTCTTGTGTGATTTTGGGCTATACAAAAAATAAATTGTATTATATTGTATTGTAACGTAGGCAAACGTGAATTGGCAGGCATAACGAATATATTACATTTTTACTTAAGAAGAACGAAAACATAAGTGCTATGTTATGAAGAGCAAGGGTGCTGGCTATATAGTTGCTGCATAGAATCCCAGTGTCGTAGATTCTGGGCCGAGACAGCCCTAGCCTATGCTGTTTTTATGTTATGTTGAATGCACTATGTTATTATCATAATTTCCCCACGCATGCAAGACATATTTAGTTAGATGGATTTCCAAACCTAAATTGATTGATATTGTTCAGCTTGTTCTGCAAGTAACAGATGCATCATTCAGAGTTGACTCCTTCTTACCAATACTCTGTCTAATATATTAATGTGCAGCTTTCAAGACATAGCATTCTTTAAAATGAAAATCTTGCCTTTCCTTGACCTCTGCACACTAAAGGCAAAAAGGTAGTTAGGGATAATTAAGGTCAGAGGGTCTGCAGAAATGTTAGTCAACTATAAGAAAATAGTTTACCTACTCTACTACTTTTGAAATAATTTAAGGATAAAATTCTTCGAATGCATTATACCATACAAAAAAACAGGCCTTTACTTTCACAATTACCATAGTCAAGGGATTGTAATTATGACTAGCAGAGTTTAAATCTGATTGCAGGTTACTTAAAAGATATAAAAACAAAGGTCACTTTTGAACTAGTTATAGGTTACAGCATAGGATGCAATCATTCAGCATGGCTTTTTGGATTTATTAGATTTTTCAGTCTGTCATTGATTGTCTTGTTTGATTTTAATAGCAGACTGGCATGCTTAATCATGACTCTACCTGGTTTTCTTCTCAAATGCTGTCATCGAACATAGATCTGGCTCATTTGTCATCCAGCTTATTCAGGCATCATTGCATTCACTGCTGGATCTAATCAATAACAATCTTTTCTTTATCCGTATCAATTTTAATACTGCTCCAATGACACTTTTTTATATTTTATTCCACATGCTCTTCAGTGTTCACAAGTCTTAAAATGGTGAATTATGACTTGTCGTTACTAATACTGTAATTAAAACATTAGCAAGAGAAACTGGCTGCCTGAAACAGTGTGGTGTGCACTGTGATCAAACAGCAGATAAGCAATAAACATCTTCATAATCAATAACTTCTAGCACCAGTAGTACTTTTTTTTTCTGTTAACATAAACCATATTTAAGATGGACACAACATGGAGAATAAATATGCATTAAGACTTAAGGTGAACAGATTTTCCATATTCCCAGAGACAATTCCATATAATCAGCCCCAATTTACTGTAGATAAAATGTTTAATTCCTATTAAAAATGATTTGTTCCATTTTTACATGCAACTAATATCTCATTCAGGTAACTTAGGCAGACAATGCATTGTACATACACACATACACACTGTTGTACAAGATCCTTTTTAGCTGTACAGCTCTTGCCTATGCAGATCAACAGCTTTTTGGAGTTTTATACTGAAAAATAGCAAACTTCAGTATATTCGGTCCAATGTTGATTGGCCTAAGAGCCTCATTGTCAGCCTTTCTTCCTTACACTATCTGTCATTATGTATAATTTTATACTGTTTGTTTAAATTGAAAAGTACCTTATACTTCTTGATATTATATAGCAGTGTTCCTCAACCACTGGTTCATGGTTGAGTGGCAGTCTGCTATCAGTGGGTATGACAGTGGGTCGCAAAGTGATTTGCAAGTGGGTCACAGTGATTGCTCGATTCCCCACTCTAAAGAGGGACATCAAGGTTGCACAGACACACCAGCTGAGAAATACTGTTTGATACTGTAGGTTACTGTTGGTCATCTTCAGTGTGTAGATAAAACACTGTACTTTTTTCTTACATAAAAAACATTTTAAAATATAAATGCACCTGAAGCTAAGCAAGGTCAGGCACAGCCAGTACTTGGATGAAAGAACAACTGGGGAAAGCTCGAGTTCAGTGGCGGCACTGTGGAACTGCAGCAACCCCTATTTCCACTTGATATTATCGATATAATTTAATATAATGAGTCCTTTTTTCTTTCATTCTTTCTTTATACTTGTACAATATATAATCCTTAAGCTTAATGTTAGTAGCCATGCCCCAGTTTATAAAAAAGATACAAAAATCTTTGTATGGAACTGTGCGCTTCACAGTTCCAGCGGCGTGGTGTTTGGGTGTTGTGTGCATGCGCACATAGGAAGCTGCGAGGGAGAGAGAGCACAGTCGCTCCCGCAGGTAGTGTTTTTTTTTTTTTTTTTACTCCGCGTGTGTTGTGCTTAAAGCACTATGAATTCGGAAAGACTAAATGCACTTGCAGTGCTTTCAATGAAGAAAAATTTCCTCAGTTGTCATCCAGAGATCAAGGAGAAAATTATTGATCTTTTTGCGCAAATTAAAACAAGAAGAATGGATTTCATTTTTAAATGAATAGATCAAGCTTGAACTGTAACAATTTAGGCTATAGTAAGTAAAAAATGTTTGATTTTGTTCTTTTAGGATTTTATCAAGTTTCTGAATAAATGTTCTTTTTATACATGTTTGTTTCCTTTTACACAATTTTAAAACAAAGGCTAAAAATTTTCTGGAGCAGCACCCCCACTAATTTTAGCTACGAGCCGCCACTGCTCGAGTTGGTGCTGGAAGAAGTGTTGGAGAGCCCAAAAGGGGGCACTTACCATGTGGTCCGAACATGGATCCCACTTCTCAAGTGATAGGGACACTGTGCTTTAGAAATGGCGCCATCCTTTGGATAAGACATAAAACCATAATTGACTCTGTTTGAATTAAAGATTCCTATGCATCCTTCATAATTAGTAGGGTGTAACCCAAAGTCCTGTCTAAACTGCCCATCAAGGCTTGTCATTCTTGACCCCTAATCATCCCTTGTCTCTAATTGACTCTCTTATCCCTTCACTACCTTATACCTAAAGTGAGGTGAGCGTACTGGCACAAAATGGCTGCCCCCACATCATCCAGGTGGATGTTGCACTTTAGTGGTGGTTGAAGTGGCTCCCACTGTCTATGAAAAGCACTTTGAGAAGTGAGAAAAGTGCTATATAAATGTAAGGAATTATTATTTAATACTGTTTAAAGGAAACAATTCAATTCAAATACACTAGTGCCTTTATTCTTATCATTTAACACCCACCCCTGAAAATGCCAGTATCTGTACATCTTTGCTATTTCTAAATACCCAGTCAACACCAATAAACCTTGAAAGCATCAAGACTCTGAATTATTTCGGACAAATCAGGTGAACAGGACTGAAGGGCTGAATGAACTTTTCTCAACAAAAACTTTCTAATGTGGTTTGTCCTCTTAATAATTAAGAAAAACAAATATTAGTAAAAATATTACATTTATTACTTATTTTTCTATTTGCACACAACCTGTGATGAACTGGTAATCTGTCCAAAGTTGGTTACTTTCATGCATTCGACATAGACAGAATAAGAGTTGGCTTCCTGTATTTCTGAACCTAAGAAAATGGACTCAGAAATTTGATTGGTTAATAGATAACTTTGAAATGCACTATGAAAATACAATATTCATGCAATAATAGCATTGCCTTATGTTACTGACTCAATTTGTCTGTGAGATCTTAATTTTATTATAAGAAAAGCTCTGTCTTGTTTCTGATGCTAGCAGAGCTACTTATAAGACAAGAACATTAGCTTTTGATTATTAACATATATCTTTTTAAATAAAAAAAAAAAATAAGCACAATAATTTTTATTCACAAGCAAAGATCTACTGCATATTGATCATACTAGTCATGATCATTTGTGCTGATCAATAACACTTTCGATGGGTTTCTAAAGTCAACTATATTTGTGTATTTAACTGTGTACATAATTACAGTATGCATATAAATAACTGCTCAATGAGATAATTATTATTTTCTATTTCAAATGTCTCTGGAATTAAATAACTTTTATAATTTGAAATTCTTCACAAGTTTAAAGCTATATTTTCCTTTAAATTAGTACCAATTAGTAACAACATTGGACACAATATTTTCTTTTTACTTGGATTTTCACTTTCCTAAAACTGATATTAAAAATGTGTACCACTGAGTCTGCTGAATACAAAACAAACTCTGGGGCATTACCACCATGCCTGCCAGTATGTTCTTGATCCTTGGTGAACCTCTGACCAAATACAATTTTAGCAGTTAACTTTTTTCCTTTTTATGAATGCAAAAATAACTAGGTGAAATCTCTGCTTTCCAATTATGCAAAATCCACAAAGGTACATTGAATGATTGATGGTTTACAAGATTGAATCTTGATCGAGTTGCTTATCTTAGCTTCCACAGGGGGAATACTGTTCTGGCCTCTGTGCTCTTACATGCTACTGACTGAAAATTCATCTCAAATTGGTTTTCTGAATAAAACAAGATTGACCATTATAAACCAGGGGCAGAAGATCATGTTTACTGACAAGATCAGTACCAACCTCTGTTCATATGGACAACTAAGACAGTGTGACCAATGGTTACCGAAACTGTTACAAATATAAATCTGATTCTCAAACTATGAAAAAAAATATAAATTTGGTTTATTTTTAAAATGAAGTATTATATTTATTAAATAAACACCTCACACATATACTTTGAAATGGGCAGCAGATTAAACATGCATTATTAATTATATAATTTTAGATGATTTATCAGGATTTAACTTGAAGCAGAAATAAGTTAAAAAATGATCAAGTCACTAAATCCTAATACATATATTCAAATACCACAAACACAAAGTGTAAACCATGTCATCCCTTGATGAACAATTATTTAAGGATGGTGGAGGAAGAACATACTGTATCTTTTGGAATACTATAGTAGTAGCTCCGAAAGTCAGTCATTAACTTTAATAGTTTCATTTTTTATAATCAACATTTTTCCTTTGATATGCACAGATTGAGATTCATTAAAATGACTCACTACTGTTGAAGGAAGAGATCAGGTGTGCCATGCTAAAAATTAGTTAAGTGAAAGGCACTTGGTCCAGATGACATCTCTACCAAACTGCTCAGTTTTGGTATGGAGATAATGAACAAGCTGAGTGAGATTTCAAGGAAGTAGAGGAGACTGGGATCTGATTGTAAGAGTGGACACAATCAGTCCTTATTCTTCTCCCCAAGAAAGGCAACTTGCTCCAGTATAGTAACTACCGGACTACTGCTTTGGTCTCACATGCTAGCAAGATCCTGTTGCAAGTGATCCTACAGTGATTGCAATCCAAGCTTGAAGGAGAGACTGCCCAAGAACAAACTGGATTTAGGCCATGAAGAGGCACGTATTATCTGACTGCAAATCTCTGAATCATCTTGGAGAAAGCGAGAGAAAAGAACCAATCACTGTATTACTGTTTCATTGACATCATCCAGCACAAGGTTTTTACAGTTAACAAAAACTAAAATCAAAACTAAAACTATTATTAAAAAAACATTTTTGTAAACTGAAATAAAATAATTAACAAAACCAAAATGAAAAACTAAAACTAAATGAAACTATTAAAGTAGCTGGAAAGACTAACTGAAATAAAATAATAATTTACTAAAATAATTTAATTTTTTATTTTTGAATGAATATTCTTGTTGTTAGTTTTTAACCCTTATAACTTTTAACTCTAAAACTGAAAGTCATCCACCACGAGCCGCCTGCATATTCTCATCCAGTGAACGGAGGCTGTTCACACAGCATTTGCGGTGACAGAGCAAGCTAAATACGCGGGTAAAATGTGTGGAATAGAAAGCAATTATGTACCGCCTTTCTTTGCACTTGTTGTATATCAAGATGTAATTCAAATGCCTGAAACTTGTATGTGGTGGTCAACAAAAACTTTATCGTATGGACAGAAAAATCACAAGTGAGTAAAGTTTCAGTTTATTTCTCAGGTGTCTGCTTTTTGTTGACAGTAATTCATCTGCCACTTCACATATGAAGTATAGAGAAAGTATAATCATGAAAAAAATTTAAACCTCGAGATTTTGATGAATCTTGACGTTTTAGAGTCCGAAAATACCGTTTTTTGGAATTATGTCTGTGTGTAGATAGATGGATGAAATTTGGCATGTGGTCGTTACACCAAATCTGATCTGTATTAACTTTTGAGCCAAATCCATCAACCCGGAAGTGGTACTTTACCTGAACACATATGATTTTTTTTTATTCATGCAGCTGCAGAGTCCGATTTAATCAACTTTACTTTTATAATAATTGTTCAACATATTGTTAATTTGATTTGATTTGTTGTTGATGGTTCTTTAATGTACATAATATAAAAATATAATCATTGTCTTGCAGTTTACTCCTCAAATATCCATCCCCATATCTGAATGCAAGAGAAAGTCGAGGAGAGACCACTTCCTATTTTTGAAAATAAAACGGTACTGATTGAGAGACTGACTAGGTCGTCATACAAGATCAGCATATTGTTGCTGACCAGTCAGTTTTGCTTTAAAAAATGTCATTTAACAATGAAGAGATACAAACCTTGTAAAATTCCTGAGTTGGCAATGTCTCTACTGAACTACAGGTAGGTAGGTGAAGAGAGTCTGCCAAGTGATGAAAAGCTAAACATACTAATGTGTTTTTGTATTTATGCTATACTTATTAATTTATCTTTTAAGTTAATATTCATCATTATTAATATCAGATATTGTGAAAAGAATCCAATAGCAGAATTATGTTTTAAAATATTTCTCCCCATTTTTTCAATGTTTCTCTCTCTCTCAAAACAGATAGTTGAACTATCATATTCTTTTTGTTCTTAACATCAGCCATATCATACCTATTGGATACCAGGGATTTTTCCTGCCTAGAATCCAAACCTGCTTGGGTAGGCTCCAGGTTCCTGTGATCCTGCTCTGGATAAACAGGTTTAGATAAATGTATATATTGTTCCTAATTTCAGATGTTGTCACTGTCACTTTGTGCCTGTCCATACTCTTATTACCAGCTCTTGCTCTGCTCATTATGGGTTTACTGTTCTTATGGTGGGCTATTTAAGTTCCACTGCTCCTAACCTTGACACTACATGCTTGTTTTCTTTGTTTCCCTCAATACAGCTAGGTAGGGTCTTCACACTGATTCAAGCCTAAGAGCCTTGTTCTTCCTAAGCCCCCATGATTTTCATGATCTCACTTGTCAGAACACAGTAGAATCTGTTTTCTGATTTTTGATCTTTTCAGTCCTGCAGGTGGCAAAATTCTGTCTATAAATTGTTTTTGCTCGAGATAGAATCAGAGATCAATATGGCTGATAGAAAATAAAGCCCAGTATTTTACATTTTTGAATGCAATATTGAAGGCATTCATTATAAGCACTTTGTTGTTGGAGTAGGATATGTTGTGTGCTGTAGACATTTTGAGTAACAAACCCTCGTACCTTAAAATTTACCTAAATTTCATTACAAATTGGCCCATTCTGTACAATAAAAGGAAAAGAAAAAAGTGCCAACAGTCAGCACAGATTTGTTCAGCACAAATGACATAGAAAATATTTAAAAAATGATAAAATTGCGTAAAATTGTTCATAATCAGTATTTGGTTTTGATTATGCTTGTTTTTATCAGACAAAAACAAAACCAAACAGTAAACTGTGTCATATAGTGCAGTAAGCTTTCACTAACATTAAACTCATATTATATCCAAACTCGTTAATTGCACAGTTCTGTCTCATTGTGACACAAAAACTAAACTCCACAGTGGCTCTTTAACCATACTATAATTACTAAAACTAAAACTAATACATATAAAAATAAAAATGTCTTTGTAAAATAAAAACTAAAACTAAAACCAAAAATACACGATGAAGGAAAACTAAAACTAAACTGAATTTCCAAGTAAGGTCAGAAAAAATATAGAAATAAAAACTAATGTAAAAAGGCAAAACTATAATAACCTTGGTCCAGCATGACCAGCTCTAGGAAAATTTTGAGAAATTTGTCCTAGCAGAACAAATAATGTGTAAAAAACACTGCAACGATTTTCTGGAGGAGTCAGGAATGGTGGGAAGACCTTCAATAATCTCAGGTATGCTGATGACAGTTCAATAGTCTACATAACCAGAAGAACTACAAGACATGGTGTGCCAAGTTGAGGGATGCAAAAAAGTATAACATGCTGATCAATGCAACACAAATTAAAGTAATGACATACACTGAGGAGGTAGGTGAGATAATGGTAGATGGAGCAGATGGACTCTTTCATGTATTTGGGGAGTACAGCAACACATAATTCTGATTGCATGGGTGAAGTAAAGGCAAGGCTGGCCAAACTCCACGCAGGTAGGACCTGGGAAACAAACCCAGGTCTCCTTACTGCGAGGCACCAGCACTACCCACTGTGCCAGCATGCCGCCCCTATACAGTACATGTAAAGTAAAAAACAAAAAGTATTTAATTTATGCATTTCTTTTTTGACATAAAAGATATTTGTGAAAGTGGAATCTGTGGTTGTGACCTCTGCAATACAGAGTTGTTAAAGAAGATTTGATATTTAAGAAAAATTAATATTCAAAAGCCAATATCATTAAGCTTAGTACATTGATTTGCCACATCTTCTGAAAGTTAAATAAAACCCACCAACTCCCCACTGCTTTTTTCTAAGATTGTTTACTGGTGGTGAGGTGCATATGAAGAGGGAATCTGTTACGATTATTGCAGAAAGTCAAACATTTAACAATTATACATTGTGAGCAGAGGTTAGTGATAGATTAATAAAATATTAATTAATGAAGCAAAAATCTATATGATTATGAAGCCAATTTTTTAATAAGGACTGAAAATGAATGTTAATTTTAGGGTATTCCCAATGAAATATCACCACCCATACAGTTTTAAGTGCACTCTTACAGATTCTTCCCTGGTGTCCATCGTGTAAGGTACCTATCAATACCATAAAGAAATAAGGATTCAAATGTTTAAGAACACTGAATTCAAAATACAAGTTGTCTGACTGTAAATTAAGTACTTAGTACTTAGTGGTGATGATTGTTATAAATACCCACATGCATCATACCGACTGAAAAAGCATGTATATGCAAATACTTAATTTGGAATCATTACAAATAATGTAAATCATAAAACAAATAAAGTGTGGATAATATATACTTTTATATTTATTGTCTGTGAAATGTGCAGTAATGAATCAAGAGCCATGTCTTTCCTTATATAAAGCAGTCAAAAAGACAGAGAAAGAGAGCAAAATTTACCGTCTAGCAGACACAGACACCAGCAAGGCATTCAAGGTGTTGAATGCAATAAGTAATAACCCGAGATATAAAAGAAAAAAGGAAATAATTAAGATATTTCTTTGAAGTAGAGCTGTTCATGAAGTTGCTAAATTTTGCAAACAAAAAACTTTTCTTTGGTAATATTTTATTTTGTGATAAAATATATCAGGTTTTAGAAAAAATGTGTACACTCATGTCTTTAAGTCCAAATTACCCAGCCCTAGAATAAAGCATTATAGGTAACAAGGTTGAAGAGTGGTAAGCATTATCTTATGGTATTTGTATTTTCTTTGTGTGCCTGTGCAGGTTTTCATTACTAAAGAAATGCATGTTAGATTAACCATCAATTCTAACTTGGCCTCATAAAAGAGTGTGCATGGGTATATGCAAGAGTGGGCCCTTATATGTCCTGGTGCATTGTTCTGGGTTTCATCTTGTGTTGTGACTAATACCAATAGAATAAATAGCCTTGAAATGGAGTATGCAACATTAAGCATATATCGTGAATAAGGCATCGTTCATTGTGTCAATGATAGGCTCACCTTGTTCAAAAGTATACATGTAACTTTAAATCAAAGGCATAGTTTTTCTCTCCTAAAAATTTTTGCAACTAACTTTGTTTACAAACATGTGAGTGAAATACTCAAATTTCAGCCTACAATAAGTCTGTTATGTAGTCAGACCCAATAACTTCAAAAATGAGGTAGGGGAACTACAGAAAAACTCTTGCTCAAAAAATCAAGTGTTATTTCTGAGAAATTAAAAGTCTGACAAAAAGGTTTAAAAAACAAACAATGAATTAATTTCAAAAATAAGGTATTAGCAAAATGTTGCCTCAAAAGAACCAACTCAAAAGTGAGCAAAATCCAAAAATGTTATTTAAATCCAAAAAAGGGAAGGCAAAATCTAAAATGAGTAGCCGAATACAAGAATTCAATGCCTTTAATAATAACCACAACATTTCATATACATAACACTTTTCCCATGGTCAAGAATAAGGCTAAACTCGCAGCCCACTCAACTGCTGCAACAGGAGGCCCCAACCCCTTAGGTTTAACACTGAAGTGACACAGTACAGTAAATAAAACAAGTTGACATAATAAGAAAACTGAAAAAGAATTATGAAGACTGTAACAGTAATAAATATAACTAAACTAAATCACAAAGAGGCAGCACAGTGGCGCAGTGGTAGCGCTGCTGCCTTGCAGTAAGGAGACCTGGGTTCGCTTTCCAGGTCCTCCCTGCGTGGAGTTTGCATGTTCTCCTCGTGTCTGCGTGGGTTTCCTCCGGGTGCTCCAGTTTCCTCCCACAGTCCAAAGACATGAAGGTTAGGTGCTTTGGCAATCCTAAATTGTGCTTGGTGTGTGTACCCTGCCCAGGGATTTGTTCCTGCCTTGTGCATTGGGATTGGCTCCAGCAGACCCCCGTGACCCTGTGTTAGGATATAGTGGGTTGGATGATGACTGACTGACTAAATCACAAAGAAAACAAAATAAATTGTGCCCACCAGGGGGTGCTAGCTCCATCTAATTTCAGTCATTTTAAAACACAGTACAGGTTGAGTATTCCCAATCCGAAATGCTCCAAAAAGCAAAACTTTAAGAACCAAAATGACAGCACAAGTGGAACATTCCACACTGGGATCTGTTTAATAAAACTTTTGTTGGATTAGATTTTTACAATGTGTACACCAATAAGTGGATCTGAACAATATGTGCAGATTGAAAATGGATTTATCCTTTTAAAATTGTGATTTGGGAGGTATCCCCCATGAAGTTTAGACAGCTACCAAGCCACTACACACTATCAATAATCCTTGTCCCACAAATCCTTGAGTTCCATGAGGAAACAATACATGATCGGCCATTGGGAGTGCAGCACCCCATGAAACATAGAGTGCTGCCAAACAGTGAAACACAGTCAATGATTTTTATTGTAATAATATAAGTGCAGTAGATTGCTCCAATTATAAGGAAACCGGACATTTCTACAAAAGCCCTTTTTATGTTTGCAAATATGTTATGTTTTATGTATGCACTTCCACACCATATGAAAAGTGAATGTAGTGCCTTAGTGGTCACTAAATGATTTCCAACAGAATGGGCATGATGGAGTGAAGGTTGTCCGAGATATTCTTCACCTCTTGGTCTGTTATCTGAGAAGTGACAACTGGTAGCTGATATAAACAGATAAAAAAATAAAGTTCTTCTGTGCAAATATGTAACATTAGCACTCATAAAAGAAAACTACAATTGAGTCTGTACATCATATTCATCACTTAATGTTTTTCACGTCAATGCATGTTATAACTCCTCGTTAGTCGTCATGTAGATGGTGCCCCCAAGATCGCTTTATGAATACACAAATATTTTAAAATCTAAAACTAACCAAAATATTTCTGGTCCCAGTCATTTCTGATTAGGGATACTAAACCTGCAATCAGTTAATAAGCAGTAAAATATCCAATAACTACCCCTAAGCAAAAAAAATACCATTTTTAAAACTAAAATGAAGAACTGCACCGGAGCTAGAATTTAATGGTGAGATGCTTACAATAGGTTTAGAGAAGCCCATCTGGAAATTTAAAAAATTACTCTTAAAACTTTTTTTTTTTCTCTCTTCAGCTAGGTTATGCTGGAGCAGATGCTGTAAGTGGAAAGCAGCATAGGAGAACAGTGTAGGGAAGTGAAGAAAACAGAAGAATTTTCCCAGAACACAGAATTACGATGTCCACATTTCCAAACCTCAGTGATATTACAAAACCACACTATTGTAACCCTGATCATAAGAGCAGTTTATCTACTTAAAACATGCATCAAGTGGCAGAAAAAGTGCACAAGTTCACATGCCACAGCAACATCCTAAACACAGAACTAACTGCTAGTATGTTCACAGACAATTGCATTTGGAAAAAAAAATAAAATGTGAGTGAAACATAATCAATAAAACAAAGACATGAAAGGAAACCATGGGTAAACAATAATAAATGAACTGAAACTTCTAAGTCTACTTAATACAGTAAAACACATTTACTAATTATAGCCAGACTGTGCAGCATATAAAAACAGATGACCATTTAGTAATGAGCAAGCTAAGTCATACTATAAAGTATAACAGTGATTAAGTTTCCTAGGAAAGACTATCATAACTCCAAAAGTAGAATGTAATCATTGATATATACACATACACTGAGGCTGAACAACAAAAAAAGCAAGAAAAGTCAATTAAAAATGACTAATGTCCATGAGCTACGTCAAGCATATAAGCTATTTTAAAAGGTTGGTGTTCACAGATAAGCTTTATGGAATTGTGGGAATGATACCATTAATGTTTTTATTCATGTCAATTAAACAAGGATGTTAATAATAAAGCCATGCAAAACAACCACCACCTTGCAGTCATCATGGGCCCCAGTACAACTACCCCGTGCATGCTGCTTATAGTTGCACTTTTGCAGAGAAATATAACTTCTAAATAAACTTCTAAATGTGAAGCTGAAAGCAAGGAAGTGAACACTTTTCATCATTGATAGACAGGGATACAGCAGATGGCAAAGACAAGCTTTATTTGTATAAAGAAAACTGTTGAGGATTTGAAAATGTCTGGTTGAAATGTGTAGCTTACTGGTTCAATAATCTAAAGTATAATCAAGGCTTGACCACAGGCTGTGTGAAGATGTCAAATCTCACAAACATCATTAAGGTTTTTCTCCGAGTGATCTAGTTATTTCCACATAAATGCTTGACAGATTGATTTGAAAATATAATTTAGCCTAGTAAGAGAGAATTTAGATGTATACACGTGTGGTCTGGTGTTAAAACTGTTTCATAATTCAAATCCAGGCATTTATATCTTTGCTGCATAGTGTTCAAATTGTCACAGGAGCCTTTTTTTAATCTGTTAATGGATAAATGTGTTCAGAAAATACAAAAGTACAAATATCCCTAAGAGAGTGGTTTTCAAGTTCAGTCCTGAGAGCCACCTATGGTTGCAGGTTTTTGTTACAATCTGTTACTCTGTGAGTCTCATTGACCTCACTTTTAATTAGCTGGTTTTTTTCTTAAATCTTAGAAATGTAGATTATGTTAAATTTATAAGAAGCTGAGAAATGTGTTTTAGCTATAGCTTTAAATGTTTAACACTTGATTGTCTTGATTGCTTTTTTTCTGTAGAATTTGCCCCCTTAAATTGTACCTGATAATGACAATTAACACTGAATGGTGCAAACAATAGGGCAAATGGCACTGAACAATAAAGACTGTAACTACTTGTGTGTCATACACATTAGTGTGCTCATGAGTAAGTAACAGTTTAAAGAACCACAACACCTGGAAAAGCAGAATGAAAGTCATGATAATGACTCAAGAGTTTTTGATTTCTTACACTGCAACATAGAAAAAGGAAAACAGCTTGAATGAAAGTGAAGTTTAATTAAAAGCAGAACTTGACAGGAACTAAAATCTGCAGCCACTGGATATCCCCAGGACTAGCCTTGGAATCTACTGCTCTCAGAGTTAGATGCTTAGAAATTAATTAAATATAAGCAGTATTGAATTTTAGACAAGCATAAATGCAAATTTTATGACTCATTTATGAAATGAATATTTACCATGAAAAATATGGTACTGAATGAAACAGACACTTTTGCAAAGTTCAGTTTACTCAAAATTTACTTTCAGCCTGCAAAAATCATTAGAGTTGTATATAGAGTACACTCCCTGTTTTTTAATACTGGATTTTTGTGATATACTAATGAACAACCTGACCCGGAAAACAAACATAGCAGCAAAATGTAAATAAATAAAAAATAAAAAAACTACAGTATATACATTTCAACCAATTTTGGAATCAAGAGACAAGGTGACTGTTAAACTGTTGCAATATCAGAAACCACATTAAATGGACAAACAATGCAGTAAAAAATTATTTGCCTCCTTCATGATTTCCTCTACTATAGCAAATTTTTGACACTAAATGATTTCAAGTCTACAACCAAAATATAATATTTCAAAAAATGGCATATCATTTACCGAATTAATAATATCATCCAACATAATCAAACAACTAGGGCCCATGCTAATTCATATAAAGCTCATTTAACTGCAAAGGGGTCAGATATTCTATGTAGTGTCATACTCCCAACATCATAAAAGGTGATATGCAAGACATGCCACGTACAAGATTTGATCTTATTATCAAGTTTCCATTTGAGAACAGTTTACCCATGTCTGTCCCCAATTTTGTTTGATAATGTTATCTTATCTTTTTTTAATTTTCTTAAAATCAAATAACATTCCATACAAATAACTCAAGTTTTACAAAAAAAAAAAAAAGGTTCAAAACAGATCAACCGCCAACCCTGAGAAAGAGAGCTAGGCCAGCACAGTAAAACTTTAAGCTAGTAAAAATAAGTAAATAGATAAATGAATAAAGATAAATGGAGTAAAAAATGGGAGAGAACCTGCTTCCTCAATTTAAATGCTTGCTCTAAAATGTTATTGATTAGATCCTGCCAGGTTTTGAAAAAAGTTTTGTACAGATCCTCTAAGTGAGAATTAGATTTTTTCCAATTTTAGATAATATATAATATCAGTTACCCACTGACTTGGAATAGGAGAGTTAGGATTCTTCCAGTTGAGCAAGATAAGTCTATGTGCTAGTAGTGCAGTAAAGGCAATTACAGTTTGTTTGTCCTTCTCCACTTTAAGCCCATCTGGGAGTACACCAAACACAGCTGTTAGTGGATTAGGAGGGATTGTGACTCCAAGGCTGTCTGAAAGACATTTAAAGATTTTGGTCCAAAATGATGTTAATTTGGTGCACATCCAAAACATGTGGCCCAGTGTGGCTGGAACCTGATTGCAGTGTTCACAGGTTGGACCTTGCCCTGGAAACATTTTGGACAATTTTGGACGCGAGAGAAGCATCTTGTTATCTTTTGCTGTTGTTAAATGTTATATATTTTTTTAAACTGGTGATTTCTCAATTCTGTTTCAAATCTAACATCTGGATTTCATTTCCACAGTATGAGTATCCAGCTGTTAGAACGAGATTTTACAGACTCTGTGTTAAGACAGGTACTGTAGTAGTTTCCAGTGTCTGTGTACATATTTCTCTATTATGACAGATAAACAAGTTGCAATTAACAACTGATAAAGTGCAAGATTTTTATCTACCAATTATTGCCTCATTGTGTCTTGTAGCATTTGTTCAACAGTGCCTGGTAGATATCATTCATACTTAATCTGATATTTAATATAGACCCATTCTTTATATCTTTTTTGTATCACTACCATAATACAATAAAAACATTTATAAACATGTTATACTGAAAGGGAAAATAGTTAAAAGCTTGTAAAGGTTAAGCTTGTTCTACAAGGTGCCATTTAAGAAAAAAATACAGTAAATTATTCATAGCTGATTGGCAAACACAGTAAAGTTCAAAGACGATGTGGTGGAAGCACATTGAACTTTCACTGGATACACACTACTTTGCTAAGAAATATTGGTTAAAGCTGGATGTAAATGTCTATCACCAGGCCAATAAAGCCACTCTTGACTTCTTGCACACCAAGACTGAATTATTCAAATGACTATTATTTTGATGACAATGATGCACTGCTTATTCTGGTATGTGCATTATAACTATTTGAGGTTTTTACCTTTCCTACCCATATTTTACTTTGATGAGATCTATAGGTCTGGGTACAGGAAGATGAAATTATTCAAGTTCACATAGCAGGTTTGAAGGTCCAATTTCTTAGCCTGCTGCCAATACTGTGAAATGCTACAAATACCTGCTAATTTTAAAATATTGTAGCATTGGCACTGATCAGCACAATGGATGGATTCTCTGCTCTTTACATGGCTCTTTGAGGTAGCTTGCTATATTTAAAATGACTGCTTGCCTTTTGCCACATTAGGAAATGTGCAACTGTGTGGAGTTGCCGTTTTTATAGGTGCTCCTGCTGTTGATGACATAATGCCAGCTAATTCTTTTTGTGACTCATCCCTGGCTAATGTAACTTGTCCAGTGTCATTGCAGAGCCCTCCCTTCAAAGTTGCTGTCCCTGGCCGTCACTTCCAACTCTTTGCAATGGCACACAAACTCATCAAAATGGTGGTGAGGTCTTCTCTCTCACTTCAGTCATGTAGCTGGTGACAAGGGCACATCAGAAGGGTTTAGGAGTGCTGTGTTGTCAGATGGCACAGCAGGGATGTTGCACGCTGCACAAGCAGGTGGCACAACTGGGATATTAAGTGCTGTGCTGTCATTCAGTACAGGAAAGGTATTCAACACTGGTCAGTTGTAGGAAAGCAGACGAACCTCATTGTGAGGAGATGCAGATGTACTGGTCTCTTTGCTGTTTTGCTTACTGAACTGGCACTGCAAATCATGTTCCAGGTCTGGATCTTAGCTTTGAGACTCTTGCTTCACACATCCTCCAATCTGCCATGTCCTTTCAACACACATTTTTACCACTGGACGAACCAATTCAATCTGCCACACTTTTCCCCAGTTCCATTAGCTTGAAGCTCCACCATTGTCCACACAACCTGGCTAGTGGACCTTAGCAGATGGAGAAGCAGAGGTGGAGCTACAGAGATGTCAGTTTCTCAGCTGTCTTCATCCCTGTACTGCTGATCCTCCAGAACCTTACCTGAAGAGCCAAACACATTCACTTGGCGCTCTGCTAAGTCAAACTGCAGGTCTTCACCATATCCCACTCCTAATGCCAATGTATTATTGGCGCCGAGCGCCATAATTGATAGATTCTCTGCTCTCTACATGGCTCTTTGAGGTGACTCACTATCCTTAAAATGACTACCTGCCTTTTGCTGCACTAGTTGGAAAAAGGAAGTGCAACTGTATGGAGTTGCCATTTTTATGGGTGCTCCTGCTATTGATGTGATGCCAGCTCACTCTTTTAGTGACTCATCCCTGGCTGTTGTAACTTGTCCAGCGCCATTGCAATATACATCATACATAAATTCTATCAGTCTCCCTGTACTTATACATACACCATTTCCAGTCTACAAATTAAGTTTAGCTGCTTTCCTGTTACATTGAAGATTTCAGTTTTCTACCCATAATCTATAACATTTAAAACATTCATTTTTATTATCTTTACTTAACCTATGTGTGTCTAGTGAATGAACATAGTGTTTTGGATGTCTACATTTTTTACTCCTTTTATTCTGACAGCACAATGTGGAATTCTGCTTAACTGTATACTGTGTGATAGGCAAAATATAAAAGAAAAATACTGAGAGTATAAACTGTGGTATAGTAAACAGTGAAATGCTATTGACAAATGAATAATTTAAAGGCAACGTGCAGTTAAATTTAGATTATTGATGACTTAGTTTGGGTGAACCTTAAATATTAAAACAAATATAAATATTAAGAAATTCAGTACAGTAAGTTGCACTTTGTCTTCCAACATGTCAAGTGCATCTTTTACTCTTTGCTGTGTATCAACCTGGAAGCACTGTATTTTATTCAAAACACTGAATCTCTGTTGTAGTCTTTTTATTTACTTTGTCAGATCTGTAAGACCCTCCTCAATGCTTAAAAGATGGTGACACATGATCCCTGTCTTGCACTTGAAAGAGGACGCAGAGTGTAAGGCTTCAGGAAAACCAGCTTTATTCAAGTCAAAACATAAACTAATTTTATAATTTACATATCACATTACATTTTTATAAATCGTTTGTATTATAACTCATAGGGCATTGAGGATTACTCTGAGCATAGAAAAATTACTAGGAGTTGATAAAGTGAGAAAATTGTTGTTACAGGGCAAGCGAAGAATACCAGAAAGTCAAAATGAAACCAAGCAACAGAATAAAAAGGAGCAAAAAAAGCCAAACTCAAAAAATGCTAAAGAGAGGTCAAAACCAGGATATAAAAAAAAACAAAACAAAAAAAACTAACACTAGTATCTGCTTTAAATAGAAAGCTACACAGTAGTAAACAAAAAAGACTTTTACTCCACCAATTGATAACAGAGAATGCAAGCAGTTTGATATTTATAGCTTCGCATCCTGTACTGTCATAATCATCACAATTGCAGTTATGTGATGAATGCCAATGCCACTTCTAAAGCAAAGAAAAACCGAGAGACTAAGTAATGTTAACTATTTGAAATCAAGGCAAATCACTAAACAGATACCACAATTACAACATACATTTAACACACATTTCTCTCTATTATATAAATAAATCCTGGGATGAGATGAGACTTTAGCCTGGGACAAGACTTGATTTTTTCAGAGAGATACTTTCAAGTCCTGCAAGACGAGACTTTGTGCCAAGAGATTTAACAATGCCCCGGGCCGGAAATAAAAGACAGAGTAGAAGACAAAGTAGAACGTCATAAAGAGGTTCCAAAACGTTGGCACGATACACATGCAGAGCTGGTTAGAGATAATGAAAGTACTAAAATTCGAAAGTCTCAAAAAAATGATAGTAAAGATCGCATTAGTGCAAGCAAACGGAAATTATTACTCGGTGAAATAACGGAACAGCGAAAAGACATCAAATATATTGCTATAATATCACTTAATTCATGTGCTGTGGCATATGTAAACTTGGAAGTCTTCCTTTTTAGTCCACTCAGCATTTACTAATTTGTTCCAGGATTTTTTACATGGCTACCTGAAAATACCAATTATGAATACACTGTGTAAAATACTAAACATTCTGGATCTTGGGGAACATCTTAACAAAATTGACGTGTAAGCGTATTGTATGATGCCGTTCAGTGCCATCCTAAAATAACTGAATATCTCAAGCTTTTTTCCATTCAGAGAGTATACAGTACAGCCAAATATTAGGAGTGTTTGTTTTTAGATGCTTGCTTGCCTTTGTCTTGTGTGTACATTTTTAAAGATATGAGTTTCTGAGTGGCAATTTTATCAGCTACATCCCTGAAGGCAGAAGTTCTGAGGTGATGCTGGGTCTGTGCTCAAATCAGTACAAAGGGAGCTCTTTACAAATTTGAAAGGAGGCCAGAGAAGGTTTTTCTGGTAGTGGATTGACCAGAATGGAGCATTCCTGCCCTTCATCCCATATATTCTATTTTTTAAATGTATTGTCAGTTTGTTTTTCTCCATTCTTCAAGCTCAATGATAATGTGAGTCAGTGGCAACAGGAAAAACCTGATTATTTTCCCAATTTTCAAGAACTGTGTTCAGACTAAAGTGTGGGCTTTGCCAGACATTTTGCTCTGGATGCCATCCTTTGGGGTGAATCTGAATCTTGTTTTCAGGATTTTAGGGACTGAAAGACAGACTTTGCAAATTTTTTTTATCCATTCTATGCCGTTAATGTGTACAATGCTCCAGAAGTCTTGTAACTCTATGTCATTGATCTCTAGTACAAAAGTGAACTTAAAAATGTTTGCTTGATTTCTCAAAATTTTATGAAAATTGAAAAATTATAAGAGCAAGTATAAAACCGAACTAACAGACAGACGACTTGCAATACAGACATTGTTAGGATATCCAGCATCTCAGATGATATTAAGGATGAGCAGAAGCGAGTAGTTTTATTTCATGAGCAGAACAGTGTCACAGCAAGATTTTGCTTTCAAATTTCTCTTGTGCTTAGTGATGAGTAAACCCCACTGAATTCACTCCACCTTGGGTATGGGCTCCAAATCCATTTGGAATGACAGTGTTGGCTTTCTGTACTCTTTCTTCCTATACCTTAAACAGGTGTCATTTGAGGACTCTAAATTAGCACAATGTCAGTGAATGATTGAGAATTTATATCTGGTAGAATATGCTCCAGTTTGCCTAGACAGTAATCAAAAGAGTTGAGAGAGTGTTAAATATACTAAGATGGGTCAATAATTTTTAAAATGTTTTAAGTTATCAAAGGCTTTTTGATTTAAAAAAATAAATAATTTTCATGACACAATGACTGAGGATGTAAGCTTGTTCACTGTTTGCTGGATATTAAATACTTTTTTGCTAGCAGAATGTCAGTTATTTTACTGTCCAACATCAAAGCAGCTTTCTGACCACCTTTCCTTTTTGAAACAATTTTAGATGCACATCAAAAGCACCTCAAATGACAAGCAGCAGTGAACCTCCACTATCCTCTGAAGATACCCTTTCAAATTCACTTGTGTCCAAACTCAGAAAAGGGGAAATTTTGATCCGGTTTAATTTTTGTGTTAAAGGGGCAAACTGCATTTACATATTTAGTAAAGAAATTAATTTTTATGTATAAATGTATAAAAATATTAAAATGTGCAAGATTACATACAATTTCAACACAGAGCAGACATACACTTTATTATAGTGTTTAATAAAGGAAACCCAGAGAGAGATGAAGACTCGTGCACATTAAACACATTCAGATAAGTGAAACTAAAAGTTCGGCTTAAATCCTATCTCAAACAAAAGCTGTGAGATGCAAGGCTGCAAAGTGGACTGAACTTTTAACATTGGATTCTGAAATTTTCAAAACTCCTCTGAAATACCATATCTCCTTAAACTAAGTAGCCTGATTAATGGCTATTATGTTAAAAAAAATAAATATCACAGCAAGAACCAGAGATGCTAGATTACTATTTCATCACTAACAGAACATGACTGTCATAGCTCAGATTTTCATTCTTTCATTTTAATCCCATAAAAAGTAATTTAAGAGGTTTTTCAATGTATGTGGCCCTTATTCTAGATGCAGTTTTACAGCAATCTAGTACAACTTCCTGTATGGTAGGAGGATATCCTATTGTGTTGCAATTGCCTAGAGTGTTCTCATATTTTGCCTAAACCATAGAGTGGTATTAAAAACATTTTCAGGGCAACATTCTTAAACTGATGCAACAAATGGGAAAAAACTATTTAAAATCCCCTATTTAACTTCCACAGCTCATGCTTCAGTTGCTCACAACATTAAAATTGCATACTGTGCCACAAAACTGTAACCCACACCTCAGCCACAGTAATGCAGGCTACTTCTGGGAGAAAAAAGAGTGCTAATCACTAAATCATTCTGCTTCTCTTTCACTGAAGAGTATCAATAAAGTAAAAATCTATTAAAAAATCACTTTTATTCATAACCTTTACATTCTCATATGAAACAACAAAAAACATTGAGTCAATAGATCTCTGTTTTAATCCTTCTACACTACTGCTGGGGAGCTTGTTTTGTTTTGGACATGGTCTGTCTCTGTGTATGTCAGAGCACTGGAACTTCGTGAAGTGTGGTCTAGCCTCACACGGAGAGGCAAAATGGAGGGTGTGATGGCTTGGGGGGGAGAGAAAGAGAGCAAGATATTTCTAATCTGTCCTTTTACCCCTACAATTGCAAGTTCCAACGTAACAATAGGCTTCATAGCAATAACTCCTGGAAAAATTGGAAATGAAGGTCAAAGCTATCTTATGTAATAATGGACCACTTTAATCAAAGACTAAAAATGTCAACAAAAGTTCAGAAGCAATGTCTCTATGACCAAACAGTGAACTTTGTGAGCTGGAATATCAAAGTTCTCAACCACAAGTTAAAGAGAAAATATTTTGTCACCAAACAACTCTAAATGGTAAGGTAGTATTTTTACAGGAGACCCACTTATTAAGCAAAGTTCAGTTTTGGTTACATAGAGATTGGACTGAGCAAATAGTCCACTAAAGCTATCCAAAAGAACTACAGTTGTGGGAATTTTAATGCAAAGAACAATTTCATTTGTAGTATCAGATGTAGTACTGAAAAATGATTTTAATAAACATCTACGCACCCAATGTGGATAGTTGGGACTTAAACCAAAATGTATTTGCATCCAATCCTAATATGAACATTCATAAAATTATAATGATCGGAGATTTTAATTGTGTTTTAAATCCAGACCTGGATAGGAGCGATAACATCTACCACTGCAAAAACATTTACACAGTTTGTAATTGATCACAACTTATCAGACCCCTGGGCCCAGTTGTTCAAACTATTTAATCGGGATAAAAATGATCTGGATTTTGAAATCCCTTGTTTTGCTATCCAGGATCTGGTAATTCATTTTACTTTCATGCTGGTTTTTCAAAGCAACACTAGATTGGATCACTGTTATCCAGATACAGAATATTCAAGATTACCAAATCCGGTTTACTAGTGCTTTAAATGGAACCCACAGTGTAGCCTACTGGCTATGTAAAGAACAACAGGCGAACCAAAAATACCAGTAGCCAAATAGCCATCATGTGTGTTACTTGGAAGAAACAGAAAACACCACAATAAACAAATATTTTTTCATTTCATTTATAAACAGCCAGATTCCATTTCAATCTCACAAGAATAAATGAATGAATGACTGAAAGAATAAAATATTTCCCCACATATGCACTGTGGTTATTTTTATATAATTGTAAAACAAAAAAGTCCAATAGTCAACAAAATAAGGAACATTTACAGTTCATCATTGGTACAGAGACCAGCTCTTTCAATTTCTGCTTTTAGGAGTTGGATTTTCATTCTGTCTTTAGTTTGTTGTAGTTGGGTAAGGAAGAGTTGTTCCTTTGCCAGAAGAATCTGCACTTCTGCTCTTTCAGTTTCTCTTATAAGAAGCACCTCATATGTGGCACCATCCAGGTTTGGAGAATGTTTACACTTTCTTTTTAAAGGTTCTGTGACAACAGCTGGCTCTATCTGTGAGGATCCACCTTCTTCCTCAACCACTTGAATGAGATTAAGGACAAATATTTCCTCTTCATTAGGAGGACCAGGCCCACCCTCCTCTGTAACTGTGGGCTCACCATCGACTTCAACACCATCAATTCCATACAGAGCTTCTGATTTGTCACCACCAATACTGTCAAGGACAATGTCAGTATACACACCCCTCTTGAAAGGCTTGTTACCCGTTGTGGGGTTTTTGGCCTCAGCAAGGTCCTTTAAGGTTCTTCCATTTTAATATGACTTGTTTTGTGGTCCTTTTCTGACCAGCCCCTATAGCATTCACATTCTTGGTGATATGTTCTGTTTGCATATCTTGGTCACTTCTCTCCCCTTTAATGAACTGAAGTGTCCTACTATGGAGGAATAATGGCACCTAACACCCTCCAACAGTGCATGGTTTTCTGCCACTGTGAAATTAGGCCCTTTTGTGTCCATGGTTCCATCTCTTTTGTGTAGCTAACACTGACTTTATAGGCCCTGTGCTTGATTGGGGTAATTCAGCACATGACAAACCAGTCAGCTCATTGTTGCTTAATTGGTGTGTGACCAAATAAAATCACCAATTTCTTACACACCTCGTTCATAGGTTTAAAGAGGCATTGGCATGGCAGGTGTTGTTCATTGCTACCACAGGTTGGGAAGGAGAAAATACCGTGAAAGAATGTATGCTGAGTGTGCCAAACCACTTGCGCAATACACTACAGAGGAACTGTATGCCCGTTTTCGCTTTGGAAGGGATGATATCAAGCACATTGCAGACCTTGTCAGGCCAAAATTACAGCACAAAACCAAAAGGAGTTTTATTAAAAGCAGACACTTAATAACTGTGCATTTATATAGCACTTTTTCCTCACTACTCAAAGCGCTCAGCAACTGCAGGATAAGGGCTTTGCTCAAGGGCCCAACAGAGCAGAGTCCCTTTTGGCATTTACAGGATTTGAACCGGCAACCTTCCGATTGCCAGTGCAGATCCCTAGCCTCAGAGCCACCACTTAGATTCCAATTGTCAATGCCTATTTAATGTAGTATATTCAACCATAATGTCAAACACCCCAGAGATCTTATTATCATTGGAAGAAAAAGAATTTGATATGGTTGAATGGGATTATCTTTTCACTATAATTTGACAAATTTGGGTTTGGCCCGAACATATGTTCATGGATCAAACTACCGTATATAAGCCAAGAAACTTCAATCTGTATTAACAACATTGTTTCAGAATACTTCAATATAGAACTTGTTACTAGACAAGGATGCCCCCTGTCGCCACTGCTATTTGTAATCGCCATTGAGCCATTGGCATTTCACTTTCGAAATGCTTCTGAGATAAAGGGGATTATCAGAGAAGGACAATAAAAAATATCACTATAGGAAAATACCACTATATGCAGATATGCTACTAAATATATCAGATCCACAAAATACTGTGCCTGTAGTCCTAACAGCACTAGCAGAATGTCAAAAGATTTCTGGACTCAAAATTTATTTGAATAAAAGTATATTCTTTCCACTGAACTCTCCAGCACAGAATATTAGATTGGACACCTCCACTTTTATCATTACATATCAGTTTAAATAAAAGGGGTAAACATTACAAAGTAAACACAAAGCTCTTTTTCAACACAATTTTTCTGTCTGCATTGAAAAACTTAAGCAAGATTTGCATAGATGGTGTACCCTTCATCTCACTTTAGCAGGGAGAATTAACACTGTCAAGATGAATATCCTTCCTAAGCCTCTTTTTCTATTTCAAAGCATCCCCATATACATTAACAAATCATTTTTTTAAGAAATTAGATTCAAACATAACCTAATTTATTTAGAATTCAAAATACCCACACATCCAAAGGGAGACTCTACAAAGACCTAAAGGAGACGGTGGCACGGCTCCACCTAACTTTCAATTTTATTACTGGGTGGCAAATATACAACTTATAAAACCCTAGACATTGACACAAATAGATGAACACACACAGGCTTAGTCCACAATAGAAATAAAATTCTGCAGTACTCTCTTCCTTGCTTTTTATGCCCTAGTAAATACAAGTTATAATGAATATACTAACAACCCAATAGTGCTTCATTCACTCAGACTATGGAACCAATGTAAGAAGTACTTCAAGATAGATAAGCTTTTAGAAACTTTGTAAAACGAAATCTGCCCAATTTTCCTCACCTCCTATCTACTTCTATTCCAAAAGAAATATTGATCAGTCTTGGGGACTTGGATAGCATTAATATATAACATTTTTAAGTCCCTTCCTTTCAAAGATCCCAGAGTACTGTAGGAAAAGGATCTCTCATTGAACATTTCAGAAAAGGAGTGGAAGGCAGCCTTGCACAGAATTCACTCTAGCTCCACATGCGCAAAGCATACAATTATTCAACTTTAAATCTTTTATTGAGCACATCTGTCTCAGTTAAAATTGTCCAAAATATTTCCAGGGCAAGATCCAACCTGTGAACATTGCAATTGAGCTCCATTCACATTGGGCCACGTGCACCAAATTGATCTCATTTTGGACCAAAATCCATCAATTTTCCAACCTGCTGAATCCAAACACAGGGTCACCAGAGCCAATCCTGGGCAAGGTGCCAACCCACCACAGGACACACACAAACTAGGGCCAATTTAGAAATGCCAATCCACCTAACCTGCATGTCTTTGGACTGTGGGAGGAAACCCACACAGACACAGGGAGAACATGCAAACTCCACGCGGGGAGGACCCAGGAAGTGAACCCAGGTCTCCTAACTGCAAGGCAGCAGCGCTACCATTGCGCCACCATGCCACCCTTGGACCAAAATCTTTAAATGTTTTTCAGACAGCCTTGGTGTCACAGTCACTCCTAATCCATTAAAAGCTGTGTTTGGTGCACTTCCAAGATCAGCTTAAAGAGAAGAAGTACAAACAAATTGTAAAATTGCCTTTACTTCACTTTACTTGGCACATAGACTTATCTTGCTCAACTGGAAGAATCCTAGACCACCTCTTTTATGTCAGTGGGTAACTGATGTTATATACTGTTCGAAATTGAAAAAAATCAAATTCTCGCTTAAAGGATCTGTTCAAAACTTCTTTAAAACCTGGCAGGATCTAATCAATAACATTTTAGAAGAAGCATGAATATTGGGGAAAAGGACTCTCTCTGGCAGCACGGTGGCGCAGTGGGTAGCGCTGCTACCTTGCAGTTAGGAGTCCTGGGTTCGCTTCCCGGGTCCTCCCTGCGTGGAGTTTGCAAGTTCTCCCTGTGTCTGCGTGGGTTTCCTCCGGGTGCTCTGGTTTTCTCCCACAGTCCAAAGACATGCAGGTTAGGTGCATTGGTGATTCTAAATTGTCCCTAGTGTGTGCTTGGTGTGTGTGTGTTGGCGCCCTCTCCAGGGTTTGTTTCCTGTGTTAGCTGGGATTGGCTCCAGCAGACTCCCGTGACCCTGTAGTTAGAATTTAGCAGGTTGGATAATGGATGGTTGGATGGATTCTCTCCCCGTTTTTTCTACTCAAATGTTTTACTCTGGCTGTTGGCCTTCCTCTCTTTATCATGAATGGGTGCTGAATTGATTTAGTTTTGTCAAGTTTGACTCACTTGTATGGAATGTCACTTGCTTTTAATGAATTCAATAAAATGGGAAAAAAAAAACAATCTTGGAGAAGAGTACAACACTTTGCTATAACATGAAATCTGACTAATTCACCAAATGTGTGATTTCTAATGACTTCCATATGCCTAGCGCAGTAGGCATCTGCTAAGAAAGGACATTTCAATATATCAATATTTAGGGGTAAAACTCCTCAGCAGTACAAAAACTAAATATCACTAAATCTCAAAAACGCTTTGACTTCTTTGATTGAAGTTTGTTGACATTATATAAATTGAAAATTTACCAACCCAGGTCTTTGTCAGTAATAATGCTGTAGCGAGTGGGATATTCTTAGGCATCCAGTCCTTTTGGCATGGCAGTCACTATGGCTGTCAGGAACTCTGAAAGTTTCTTAACTGGAAGCAAAATTTTAAATGACAGTGAAACTTACTTAATAGGACATTCACAAGCTTAATACTTCGTGATATTATTTCTTTTGGACAGTTTTGTCCAATAATTACTACTGTTTTAATCTCAAACCTTCAAAAAAAGTTCTTGCCTTAATTGTCTACATTTGATTGTGCTGCATCATCTTTCCTGTACACACGATAAGGTCACTAAAATACATTTACAGGGAGAAACTCAAATAGTACTGACACAGTACCAGCACTTCTCACAGAGTCCCCCCAGGTACTCAATATCCAATGAACATTGCCATCTGTGGACTTTAACCACTCCAACCAACCTCCAACACAATGTTTTAAGAAACCTTCAAAACATAACTGGCAGTTATTTTGTTCTACTTTAACCGGTAGACAAAACAACCTGAAAACTAAGTGTTTGATTTATTGCATGGGTCACTTTAATGTGCAGACTATAACAATAATTGCCATTTATAAAAAGTAAAACTAAAACATGAATCAGTGTTAGAACTTTACCTGGTTATGGAAATGGAAAAAAACAAAAATTAAAAACACTTGAGTATACAACTGATGAAAAACACCGAAAGAAAATCAAAACATAAGAATTTATAGTCAAAATTCACATTGCTCCTACAATACAGTGTCCATTTTAGGACATTGTCACTTTTCACTTTTCCGGTCATCAAAAATCAGTATTATTCCATATCATACATCAGTTGTCATTTAAAATTTCATTTTTCAAACATCAGCATTACTATGTATCATGTATTAGTAGTCATTTAAAACCTTGTTATTTATCAAACATAAGTACTACTCCATATCATGTATTAGTAGTTACTCATCACTTCTCATACATCACTACTCACAATGCCATCATTCATCAGTACTCAGTTTCGCCCGTCGGGTGACAGTCTTTCATCTTTTTTTAACGGAGCTAATTAGTGGCATTAGAGACAAAAGGGTTGTGCTGAATGTAGATTAAAAACATATAATGAAGACCATTGGTTTATTAAAATATCAATGAAATACTTGCAGTTTGTTGCTGTCGTTATATCCACATGGCGTTAATGATGATAGTTTAAAAAAAAAAAAAAAAGCATTGGATTTATGAGTTTGCAAAAATCACAAACAGTTGAGAGTTAAAACTCAGCTTCCTAAATACAACATAATACACACAAGATCTGTCATACGTAAAAATAACTATCTTACACAGGATATACTGTATATCTTATAAGAAATTTATTATCTCAAAACAAAATAACATTAAAAATAAACAAAGTGCGGGTTAGGGTGCTTGATTTCATTGTGACTTCTGTTCTTTGCGACTCATTAGGAAATTGTTCAGATCAAAGACAGATCAGTAAATAAAACATCTTGATTTCTCCAAAAATTTTTAAATTTACCATTATAAATTTGCTAACTGGAACAATACATTATAATGTTGTCATAGTTCTGACTATAACCAGGTTATTATTATTTTGTTATTATTTTAGATACATTAAAGTTATGATATGAATATTTATGGGGCGGCATGGTGGCGCTGCTGCCTCGCAGTTAGGAGACCCGGGTTCGCTTCCCAGGTCCTCCCTGCGTGGAGTTTGCATGTTCTCCCCGTGTCTGCGTGGGTTTCCTCCGGGTGCTCCGGTTTCCTCCCAAAGACATGCAGGTTAGGCGGATTGGCAATTCTAAATTGGCCCCTAGTGTGTGTTTGTGTGTGTCCTGCGGTGGGTTGGCACCCTGCCCGGGATTGGTTCCTGCCTTGTTGGCTGGGATTGGCTCCAGCAGACCCCTGTGTTCAGATTCAGCGGGTTGGAACATGGATGGATATTTATGCTAATTTACATGTAAATACATTCAGTTTCAACCTTTCGTATCATTGTAAATTAAGAATGAGCAAAAAATTACCTAAAGGAAGCAAACTGCATGAAGGATTTAAGGATATACATTGACAGAACAATCTTGTCTTCCAATCAATGCAAAGAAGTAATTAAAAAGGCAAACAACACATTAGGTTCTCTCATTCAGAGTACTGAAACTAAATCAAGTGACATTGTGCTCAAACTCCATCCGGCTGTAAACAATCATATCTACAGTACAGTGCAATTTTCTGGTAACCACTCTACAAAAAACAAATGCAAGAAAGAGCTTGCAAGTGCTTCACTGAACTAAATGCCATCTCTTAAACATGACAAGATCAATGAAAGGGACTTCTTCAATTCTGAACACAGAATGCAAGAGATGGACCTTATTTGGGTCTTCAGAATTGTCAAAGAACATCAGTAATTATCATCCAACAGATTTTTTTTTTTCAATTAAAATGTGAATCAAGCATTCAAAAATTAGAGCAGTGCATTTGAGATGAAAAACCCTTAACCCTTCATTACACTATAGATTATGAGAATTGCGGAAAAAACTACTTGGTTTTGAAGTTGAAATAGAAACCTTAATGGCTTTTGAAAATGTCTTGATGAGATATAGCAAAATTATATTTAAGCTAACCAAATCAGCTTGATTGACTGAGTAATATCTTCTTGTTAATTCAAACCTCTAGAGCTGTGGGCCAAGGTAAGGACCAGTGCATTGGGTATCTGTTTATTACACTGTATGCTCAAAGTCAGTAACACACTGACACTAAGGTAAATCAGACTCGGTGATCAATCTGACAACAGATAAGTTCCCTTGGAGGGAAAATGAGCTGAGCCTAGTCACTAAGACAGTAGGGCTCCTCTCTATGCTTGAATGAAAATAAAATTTACTCACATATAAAATAGGTAACAGCAATAAAGGGAGGAATTAAGTTAGCTTCACAAAACAAACAGCAACTAAGTTTGCTCCTGACTCGGTTTAAACGAAAGTCCAGTTACACAAACATCATTTATCTAATTCTTGCAATATTCTGTGAAAAAACATGCGACATAGAAACAAACACAACGAGCAGTGAATGTTATGATTTACAACTGTCACTTATCACATTCCTCTTGCCAACATTCCCCTGGCTACTTTTGGCCAATTGTGTTATTTAGCAACCAATCTCTGAACAATGATATTCAATATATTGGCCATTGTTAATAAAACAGACAGTACTAAAATGAGCTAATAAAGAAGCAGAAAAACAGCTAAAATTACCAAAGAAGCACTACTGTTCAAGTGAAGAGGAATTATTACAAAATGACAAATTCCAGACATGGAATGCTAAAAATTCTAATAATTCATTTTCATTATTAAAACACATTGGAATTTCTACTATAAGAGTCCATCAAACAGAGTGATATAAAAGAAAATTGCACTCAAAAAACCAGTCAATTATTGCTTAATAAAGATATTGCTGAGAAGAATTGCATCACTGCTGTGGAGTTAACATTAGCATACCGTTGGATTTAGGCACTGTAGTCGTAGAAAAGTCTGTTAATTTACACAATCAGTTACCTTTTGTTTGTTGGCTGGCATGGATTAATTTACCTGTTCTTCTAGCAACCATGTATGCAGCGTAGTGGCCTTACCATTACCAGTTCTAAACAGTTTTCCAATCTACTAGTAGCATAGCTAGTCTACTAGTAATCTATAGTGAGAACACACATTGTTTAGCCTCGCCATGTTAGGGACTTTAGAAAACTTGGATATGTGAGCTACACTACTCTACATACACTGCTTAAAAAATTAAATAAAAATTAAAAAAAAATGTGCAAAAATCCAGTAAAGTACAGTCTTTAGGAAGATTAGAGTTTTGTTTGATCAACATTCCTTGTGTATTGGGGGTTGAGATGGTATCCATTTTTGCCTTGTTGAAAAGTTGGCAGCCCCAGTACTAACACATACACACACTTGGGGACACTATACAGTAACAGATTTTATTTTGCACCTTCAAAGCAATCAACCAGAGAGCACCTTTGTACTATGGGAGGAAGAAGAGACTCAAACCCAAGAAGAACACTCAGTACAGGTGACATACCTAGCTACACAAAAATCTGAAACAAACTGTTGTTGAAATAATAAGAGTCAGGATGAAAAAAAAAAAACAAAACATATATATACATATATATATAT
>JANRMT010062806.1:31254142-31291960 GCA_026402145.1 Polypterus bichir lapradei
ATATAGATATAGATATAGATATGGGAACAACACTCATATCAATAACAAAACAATTACATTAACAATCATGTTACGTTATTTTTTAAATTTTTCCTTTTCTTTTTCATACCTTCTTTAACACACTACTTCTCCGCTGCGAAGCGCGGGTATTCTGCTAGTATATATATATATGACAGCAACACTCATCACTCACAACAGTGACAAAACAATTACATTGACAATCATGTTACGTTATTTTCAAAATGTTTCCTTTTCTTTTTCATTGCTTCATTAACACACTACTTCTCCGCTGCGAAGCGCGGGTATTTTGCTAGTATATATCTATAATAATAAAAGGCAAAGCCCTCACTCACTGACTGACTGACTGACTCATCAGTAATTCTCCAACTTCCCATATAGGTAGAAAGCTGAAATTTGGCAGGCTCATTCCTTACAGCTTACTTACAAAAGTTAAGCAGGTTTCATTTCGAAATTCTACACGTAAGGGTCATAACGGTCGATAACGGTCGACAACGTTCACCATGTTGAACTTTCTTATTTATGGCCCCATCTTCACGAAATTTGGTAGACGGCTTCCCTGCACTAACTAAAACCGATGTATGTACTTATTTCGATGGTATGACGCCACTGTCGGCCGCCATATTGAACTTTCCAACGTCACCAATTTTCAAACTTCCCGTGTAGGTAGAAGGCTGACCCCATCTTCACGAAATTTGGTAGGTGACTTCCCTGCACTAACCGAAACCAATGTACGTACTTATTTCGATGGTAAAGCCACTGTCGGCCGCCATATTGAATTTTCCAAACATCAGTAATTCTCCAACTTCCTGTGTAGGTAGAAGGCTGAAATTTGGTAGGCCCATTCCTTACAGCTTACTTACAAAAGTTAAGCAGGTTTCATTTCGAAATTCTACGCGTAACGGTCATAACGATCAACAACGTCCGCCATATTGAACTTTCTTATTCATGGCCCTATCTTCACGAAATTTGGTAGGCAGCTTCCCTGCGCTAACCAAAACCAATGTACGTACTTATTTCGGTGGTATGACGCCACTGTCAGCCGCCATATTGAATTTTCCAACATCACTAATTCTCCAACTTCCCGTATAGGTAGAAGGCTGAAATTTGGCAGGCTCATTCCTTACAGCTTACTTACAAAAGTTAAGCAGGTTTCATTTTGAAATTCTACGCGTAACGGTCAACAACGTCCGCCATGTTGAACTTTCTTATTTATGGCCCCATCTTCTCGAAATTTGGTAGGTGGCTTCCCTGCACTAACCGAAACCAATGTACGTACTTATTTCGGTGGTATGATACCACTGCCGGCCGCCATATTGAACTTTTCAACAGTCTTTGTTACTTATGGGCCCATCTTTAAAAATTTGGTACACGGGTTCCCAACGCTAACTGAATCCTACTTACGTACATATATACGTCCATAGCCTGCAGCTTGGTCACCATGTGAGGCGGCGTTGGGTCCCCCATCCCAACGCCTCCCACGTTGTTGGCTGCCTGCCTATATAAGGCCGTCCGTCGCTCCAGTCTCTACATTCCCTTCCTTGCTTCGCCACGGGATTCATGTCTCCCTGCTGATAACTACAGCCTTTTTGTTTAATCCACGGTTTCTCCGCTGTTTTATTGTTTGTTTATTACAATTATAGTTATTGTATAGGTATTTTACACTTACTTTAAATTACTCAGGTACCCATTTCCTTCATCATTCCAACCCCCATTACCATGTCTATCGAGGTAATCACCATCGATCAAAGAACTGTCACTTACCGAGTGGTTTCCATGCCCGGAGATGGCACCTACCTTTTCCATTCTCTTTGTTACATATTGCACGGCCATATCAGGCTCACTCTTGATATCCGGAAGAAAATTGTGTCTTATGTATTGAATGACTGGGACAGGTTCAAGGTGTGGACTGATGACGGTACAGGAGATAATTATACTACACAGGAGCACTAGAAGAGTGAAATGCTTAAGCCCTTCACCTATGGTTCTGCATGTGAGTTGATAGCTGCCGCTGAATTGTTCGGTTGGTGCTTTCAAGTGTACCGAAATGGCCAAATATTTTACACCTTTCGACAACCGCCAATGCCTCTTAAACATCTTAGATTCACAGGTGACGATTTCTGTAGTGGACACTTTGATGTTTATGAATGTTTAAACTCTCAAAAGCTGGATGTGAAGTTATCGATGAAACCGGTTGTAAGCTTACAACGCTTGACAGATGCCGAATGTCACTTCAACACAAGTCCTGCAAATACTGTCGTAATTGAAACAAACCATGAACCTCAAACTGATTATGACAGCAGCAATCCAAGCTGTGAGATTTGAGACAAGATTACTGTTCACATGGCCAACTGTAAGTTGCATGCTCAAGAATAAGCTCAGCGCACAGCTTGGTCATGTTACAACCGGAGGGCCGAACTGACAACGTGGTATACAAAGAGATCCTTAAGAAATAATTATTGGTATATTTTCCCTCAGTTTAAAAATGTTAAATTTTCTTCTTAATAAAAATTTTAATGCAGTACTTCACCGCTGCGAAGCGCGGGTATTTTGCTAGTAAATAATAACCAACAAATTTGACTATTCTCCAGATCGTCCCTAAAAGAAAATCAAACTAAGTAAAATCTGATCAATTCTGTCAGTCGTGTAAGGCAAATCAGTATTAATATGTGAACAATAGAGGTCACGGATTACCCATATTTTAAGACAGTAAAGTGTGGTTTGTTTTTCTAGCTTATTAGAAATTTGTCTAGGTTAGCTGCTCTTTCTTCCTCGCAGCTGCCCGCGAGCGCTTGTTCGCGCGCTCCCCACACGCTCCCTGTTCTCTTCCTTTCTTGTTCTTTTCTTTTCTAATCCTTCCTTAACTGACTCGCGCTTCTTTTAAATGGCGAGGGGCCATAACAGCTGTAGCATAATAGCCACGGGAGCAATCACAGATGTGGGCAGTTCCTCACCTGTGCACTCGGTGAGAAACGCCCACACCGCAGATCGACCCGTGGCTTGCTAATCCGTCTCCTCTTCTGGCCTCACTGCTAGCTCATCCCACCGCTGCCACCAAATGTGACGATGCGGGTTCTGGCTCCACGCTCCCATCTGATTTTTGGAAGCACTTGAACCCAACACCGTCGATAACGTTACCGAGTGAGCTAGTCAGTGAAGGCAACAAGTAAGCAAGGGGATGGTAAAAAAGTGCAACAGTGCTTTTATTAAAACAGTCAACAAAAACAGTCAAAGTGTTCAATTAAATAAAGTGCAGTGCTTTCTCAAAGTTCAATGAATAAATAAATAAATAATCCATTAAGAAAATGGAGGTTAAAATAGAAAAAAAAAAATCCTTTTAAAACGAGGTTAAAATGTTCCTTAGGAAGCAATCTTCAAAAATCAACAAGTCCAGTGCTCTTCTACGTTAGCGTCTCACCTGCTTCTCCCAGTTGGGCTTTGCAGCAGGCAAGACGCTCTCTGCAGCTGCCCTTTTCCCAACACTCACACACGAGACTGGAGACCTCCCGATCCCTGGCTTCGGTCTGGCACTCATCCCAGTCTCGGAGACTTGGCTTCCCTGACAACCAGGACACTCATGCCAGGGAGTTTACCGCCCAAGCCTCCCGACTCCCGCTGCCTTTCCGGTCTTCTGTGGCCAGTCGCCTTTCCATGGTCGCTCGCTCAGCTCGAGCAACTTGCAATTCTAACTCCTGGATGTAGGCCTAACACCCAGATCCTCGCAGCTGCCCACGAGCGCTCGTTCGCTTGCTCTTCACACACATGCACCACGTGTCTCTCTCTCTTGCACCGACCTGCTTCCCCTCTCGCTCCCATGTAACCTCCATCCTCTCTTTTTCTCTTTTCTTTTTCTCCCCTTCCAACCGACTCACGCTTCTATTTAAGCAACAAAGGACCATAGCAGCTGCAGCAAATTAGCCACGGAACAATCACGGATGTGGGCAGTCCCTCACCTGTGCACTCGGTGAGAAACGCCCACATTGCTGATCGCCCCGTGGCTTGCTATGGCCCAACGCCCCCTCGCTAAGCCACCGCGAGAGCGGAGATTATTTATTTAAAAAATGGCCTTTACCAAGCAAGCTGTGGACCCACTATACCACAAGAAGAGCACTGGACTTGTTGATTTTTGAAGATTGCTTCCTAAGGAACATTTTAACCTCGTTTTAAAAGGATTGTGTTTTTTCTATTGTTTTAACCTCCACGTTTGTTTTAATGGATTATTTATTTAATGAAGAATTTGGACCACTGCACTTTACCTGGGCCACTGTTTTGTTTTTGATTGTTTCTTTTAATAAAAGCACTTTGCACATTTTTACCATCCCCTTGCTTACTTGTTGCCTTCACTGACTAGCTCACTCGGTAACATTATCGACGGTGTTGGGTTCAAGAGCTTCCTAAACAGCGATGGGAGCATGGAGCCAGAACCCGCATTGTCACATGACCCAAGATTGAGAACTGCAAACCAGTTACTCAGTCCTTACCATATATAGCACATTACATAGTAAAGACCACCCTACACCCTCTATATACTATATGCTAACAATTACAATTGTTTCAGCATAAATTCTTCTGCCATCCATATAATGCAGAAAGTATGAATCAAAAGCACTTTAATTCTTTAAAAGCATTTTACTGTATGCTAGTCAGATAAAAAAGCAACATACCTTCTGGATGCATGTCTGTCATAGATCCTGTAACACAGTCAAGTGGACAAATTGCCCTGCATGCATTACTGAAGCTCTAGTCAAATCCCGCATTGCATCTGACACAGCTGCCTGGTAAGTGCTTGCAACATAACCTGCAGTTCTTCAGAAGGAGTCACTGCCAAGAAATGTTAGAGTTGTTTCTGTCCTTAGAGCTCCAGTTAAATAATCTGCACTCTGAACATCTCCATCAATGTCAGCCTGTAGTAGTTACAAGATGTCAGTGACCGTTCTTCTTTTAAAGCGTTGGCATGTAGCTTTTGTACTAGGCTAGGTTATCTATAGAAATAACATAAATGCGAAGAAATTGTATTCTTTAGACCATCACTTCAAGAATATTAAATTGCAATACTTTAATCATAGGCAAGTTGGTGTGTGCATGACTCAGTTTTGCTCCATATTCTATCTAGATTTTCTTTACGAAAAATATGTGCTGCATTGATAAATCAATTCTTCTAATTATCCATTTTAAATTAGACTTAATGTACGTTTTGATAGAAACCAGAATGAATGCACAATTAACAATATTACAGCACTAAAATGATTCTGATACTAAATACTACTACATATGCAGTATATAATGAAGAATGCTGGATAAAATATAAAACCACGCTGAGCAGCAAAAATGTGTTGTATTAATCAGTGATATTTACTGCAGCAATGCCAAATTTGAACAGAAAAGATCATGTTTTTAGCAATTGCCTAGACTGATGGGTGAAGTCCAGCAGAGGGAAATATTCGTAGAATTTGGCTGACAGAGATCATTTCTTTTTAACATAACATTCCCAAATACTAAAAGATAAGCATTGCACAGAATATTAATGTTTTTAGGAAAATTTTGTATGAAGGAAAACAAAACTGCACACAACAGTGTGGGGAATTACATATTAAGGACAGCTGCTTAAGTAAAACAGCAATAATTCTGCTAGTGAAAAATGGCTATATGGGAAAGTTTTAGTATATTATGTAATATAACTTAAAAACCTATGATACATTGTATTCAAAAGAAACGCGTCTGAAGCACCACAGCCCATGCCTCACTACTGCCATGTGCAAAGCCATTGAATGTTGGTACTCAAGTGTGAATCATTTATTTTCTCTTCTGGAAAGCACTTGTCGGCATTTGGATTTTATTTTCACTTTGAAAAATCCAACCTGTCCCACATTATCAAGGTTATTATATGTTTCAAGCCAGGCGAGAGTTGCTATTTCTCTTCTGCAGATGGCTACACAATGACTATAGACAAAATATTACTTATAATCACTCACATTGTTTCAGTACACATAATAAAAACAATCATAAGCTAATCTGAAAATGGCTACTGCTCCAGTCATTTCATTTACATAAAAAATGTCAAATAAAGTTACCTGAAATTGCATTGCAAAATTTTAATACTAAATAAAAAACAAAGTACACAGCCAGGATCAATGTCACTTAGGAAAAGGAGAACACGCAAGATATTGTGGACAGAACAATCCTCAAATGAAGAGCGCAGTGCCTGAAGACAGCTCACTCTTAATATTTCTACAATAACAGCAGACAAGACAATGTTTGCAAATCCAAGAATAACCAGCTGTAGTGCAATGAAGATGCACATTATGAATCACATACACACACAGTTTCACAAACTTTCACACATAATGGTTTGACTGGAGATGTGTACACAAGCAGGGAGAGTTGATTGTTTATTCTTGCATTTCCATGCATTGTCCAGTATGCAGTGTCTGTGCATTACAATGTCTGCACACAATTTGGAACACACAGTACACAGCCAGCATCAATATGACATATACTGTGCTCTTAACCCAAGTCTTGCTCTGCCCATAATGTGCCATCGTGTGTTTTACCCTCGTATCCAAATTGATGATAGTTGTATACTGACAGCTTTGTGTCAATATCAGACTCATGGCATACATTTTGCAGAACTGTATAATCCATTTATGTAAGGACTGAACATAATATTTCCCAATGAAACAATGATGCCCTTATACACAGTGCACGCCCAGCAAAGCCAATATGCCTGGCATCAAATTTTTGATGTCTGCTGATATAAATAACATATACATATATGTTACATTATATTCCCTATTTAGAGAAAGATTACATTTGATAACTAGGGAAACACGGTCTGCGGCTGGTGATGCGACTCATTGATCCTCAAAGGTAATGGGAAAAATGTCACTGCCACTTTTTATGGCAAATAAGCTACATGCCTAAAAGACAAACCTGTTCTCACCCACATTGTTATAATGTACTCCATACTGAACTGCAAACAAAATGAGACAGCATCAGCCACCTCTTATAACAAGAGGTAACAAAAGACAATCATTGACACAGTTAAATTGCAGAGCCAGTGCCAGGTAAAGTCATACAAGAAAGCTATAGTGAATGAACTGCCACCATTTTTATGAATGAACCACTCAAAGACTACAAAATGAGTGATTGAGTGACTGATGTGGTTACTTTGATAATCATTGCATTATGCTGCCTACCTATTTTGTGAAATAAGTATGGCCGTAATTTTTCTACACTATTTTATAGAAAACATTTATTTTTATTTCATTTAATATTTTGTTTCTACACAATTAAAATTTGTGCTTTTACTTTTTATGATTAAAGTCTGATGCATATTCAGACAGCCGCTTATGTCATTTCATTCCTTCAGGTCACTGTGGATCTCATTAGAATAAAGCAGAGTAAGGCAGGAAATATACACACAAAAAAAGTGTGAAGTGTCACTGGAAAAAGGCCACACTGAAAAAAAAAATGAAATCTAGGTAAGTGAAAAGTACTTATATCAGGACATTCAATCTTGTTTTCCTTAAAGAAAGAATTTTTGACTTATCAACAAATTTGCATTTATGATTATTTAGCTTACTTTAAGAAGTTGTCGAGTAAATTTTGCTTATGCAATTGGTAAAATGTTTTACTCCTGTTAAAGTTTTTGTTTAGTTTTTTGCATATGCATTTTTGTAGTGCATGAATATGTGCTGCCAGCTGATGCAGATTGTTTTATAATAATCCCACATGTCACTTGTTTAAAATTATTTGCATATCCAACATGCGAGTGTGGTTGTAAACTTTTAAACTATTTCTACAAAAAAGGTTCTTGCTTCGTTATTGTAAGTGCCTAACTGAAATATATTGTTTTGCTTCTCACTAATAAATACTGAAGTAGTTTTTTTTACCAGTGAAAGCACACCCCTGTAATTTTTTTTTTTTTTTTTTTAATTAAATAAAATATTCTAACATTTAAAGTGAAAGAATATGTAAACAAGATTTGTTGCATGCCAAGATATTTATTTTTATATTCATTCAAGCTGTGTAAGGCAATATTTTTAACTTTGGGGATAGGGACACTTTCGACAGAGGTATAAAGAAACAAGTGTGCTTTTATTTAAGAATAAAACTGAAAAACTAAAAATTCAAGTGAGAACAAGATACCAAGAAGACATGATTCAGCAGCATTTGTGTGTCTGCTTATATCCCTTCAGCGATATCCTTTACAGGTAGCAAAAATTAACACCGGATGCTACAGACTCAAATCAAATGTATATTATAGTAATAATAATAATAAAAATAGCAGCTCATTACTCAAAACGAGGAGCACCCGGACTCAGTTCTTACCTCTGCACCACCCAAGAAGGCATGTCAACTTTCTGTTGATTGACATCTGAGCTTGGGTTTTTAACTCATTGACAGCAGCATGTAAATTGAATGATTTCTTTTTTTTTTATATATATATTTTTGAATAAAAGCATACATGTTTATTGGATACTTGGAATTCAGTCTTCACACATTATACACTTTGCGTCATTATTACAATAACACGGAAAAAGTTTGTTTTAGTTATGTGCTCAACATTTCTTGCCATGCATTTCCTCTCATCCAGTAATTATCCAGATAATTGTAGACACATGAAATGCATGTATTCCAAATAATGATATATTATTTACCCTATACAATTACAGGCACTTCACACCCCGATAAAGAGACTTTAGCTGGGAGAACTTCAGCTGCATCAGTGGGGGATGGGATAGCATGCTGCTTGTGCTAACTGACACATATGCAAAACAAAGATGCTGATGAAGAGGTGTGAAGGAATTTAAGATATCCCTGCATTACAACTTTTTTTGTAGGCTTCAGGGATTCTAGTATTAAACCTCATCCCTTTCTACACTGGTTTCCATGTTTTTGTTATTTAACACTAGAATTACCAAAACCTACAAAAAAGCTCGTAAATCCAGCCCACCTTAAATCCCTTTGCACTTCTCCATCAGCATCTTTTGTACTATAAATGTGCCGATAAAGACAAGCAGCAAGCAGCCCGCTATTCCATCCCCCCACCGTTGCAGAATATCCACAAAGTTCTCCCAGCTTATCTGGGAGTGAAGTGCTGGAGTTTTACAGTGGAAATATTTTAGTAATAAGTGACAAAACGTAGGCATAAACTATATAATTTGTGAAGCCTGAAGTCCAAAGATCAAATAAACACTTTCACAAAAGGTTCAAGGACAATACAATAGCTTCTGTGGTGTAGCGGTGATTTATAATTAAGAATCCCTGTTTCGATCCCAACTGCCTCCTATATTTACTGTTTCCATTAGTCAGCTGCTCTAATTGTTAATATTATACAGTAAACACATATATTTGGTTTGTGTCTGTAACAGCTGGTGTATATTTATAGCATTTGTAAGTTATCTTTTTTTTTTTTCACTTTTATTCTCTCAGTCACAATCACGATCCATACTAATGGGATTTGACGCTGTTACTTTTTATCTGAAATTAGGAATAACTGTAGATGTGAGTGGTGTTTTGAGGCAATGGAACTGGACATTCTCTGATCTGGAGGGATAAAAGCTGACACACAAACGCTGGTGAATCTGCCTTCTTCGTATCTCGCCGTCACTTGGGTTTTTTTTTTTTTTTTTTATTTACTTTTATTGAGTGTTCCTGCTCACGCTGAATTAGTATGCACCTTATAGTCCATGATGTCAAAGCCGCAGTGACAAAAAAAAAACAAAAAAAAAAACAGAGACATAGATATATATGATATTTGGAATTATTAATTTTATGACCTGTATAGTACGTTTCAGAAAACATTGTGGCATGGATGCAACATTATTCATATTCATTCCCATAACATCTTGGGGTTGTAATCAGTGACCGCATGAACCCCCGAACTTGCCAGTCTGTATGTTGCTGTATGGTGCTGTTTCTTTTATACTCAAGGACATGCAGAGGAAAGAATAGTACAGAGAGGTCAGTTCAGCGCTATATACAATCATCAAATGCAAATGTTAACAGTTCACACACTTGCAAGGACTGTCCTTCCTACATTTACGACATGTGTACCTGTTGCAATGTACACACTTCTCTCTATGCTTTGGTTCCTATTACACACTTAAAAGAGAGAGACAATATATGTGACATTTTGAATAAATCATTTTATGACCTGAGTGTACCAATCAGAAAACATCATTACACTAATGCAATATTATTTAAGAACGATCAGCGTCAGATCGGATGTGAATTTATGCTGGCACTGTTACTTACAGTCAGATCAGGTGGTTTGAGGGTAGAGCATGATTGTGATTGAGAGAATAAAACTAAAAAAGCTAACTTTTACAAGTACCATAAATTTATACCCAATGTCCCATATAGTTGTCTGTTTCTTTTTTGTCTCCATGCTGCGTTGACATCGTACACCAGAAGGCATGAGCAGGAACACACGGGTGGCCAGTTGCTGTGTGCTATAACAAGCTTGACCTGGCAGCAATCAACACACATGTACTGTGCAAGGCATGTATGGGGTCCACTGAGAAAGGTGAGTGTTCATGGCTCACCTTGCACAGGAAATTCGTTGTTGCATCTTACTAGAAAAGTCGATGGAAAAAGAAAAGGAGGATGCAACATCGACAAACTTCTGTTCCAGTCAGCCACTTTCACCAGGAAAGTAAACTAAATCAGTGTCAGGTGCCCTTTCACTGATCACAACCCCAAGATGTTATGCAAATGAATATGAATAATGTTGCATCCATGTCACAATGTTTTCCGAAATGTACTATACAGGTCATAAAATTAATAATTCCAAATATCATATATACCTATGTCTCTGTTTTTTGTTTTTTTTTTGTCACTGCGGCTTTGATATCATGGACTATAAGGTGCATACTAATTCAGCGTGAGCAGGAACAGTCAATAAAAGTAAATTAAAAAAAGAATCAAGTGATGGCGAGATACGAAGAAGGCAGATTCACCAGCGTTTGTGTGTCAGCTTTTACCCCTCCAGATCAGAGAATGTCCAGTTCCATTGCCTCAAAGCACCACTCACATCTACATTTATTCCCTGTTTCAGATAAAAAGTAACAGCGTTAGATCCCTGGGTGGGGGTTGGGGGGCGGTAGTATGTATCGTGATCGTGACAGAGAATAAAAATGAAAAAAAAAAAAAGGTAACTTTTACAAGTCCTATAAATGTTATTAACAATAAGAGCAGCTCACTAATAAAAACAGTAAATATATGAGGCAGTCGGGATTGAACTGGGGACTTAATTACAAATCAGCAAATCTTACCGCTACGCCACGGAAGCTGTTGTATTGTCCTTGAACCTTTTGTGAAAGTGTTTATTTGATCTTTAGACTTCAGGCTTCACACATTATATAGTTTTTGCCTACATTTTGTCATTCACTACTAAAATATGAAAAACTTTTCTGTTTTAACAATGTGTTTATACAGATTATTATAGAAACGGAACACACATGAAATGCATGTGGTCCAAATAATGATCTATTATTTCCACTCTAAAACTCCAGCACTTCACTCCCAGATAATCAAGGCATGAGCTGAGAGAACTTTGTGCACGTTCTGCGGCGATGGGGGGATGGAATAGCAGACTGCTTGCTGCTTGTCTTTATTGGCAGATTTACAGAACAAAAGACGCTGACGGAGAGGTGCGAACGGATTTAAGGTGGGCCGGATCTACGAGTTTTTTCGTAGGCTTTGGTCAATCTAGTGTTAAAAGTTTCATGTTACTGTTTTTTCATCTATTTTATCTTTGTATTTATGTAATACTAACTGTGTTTCCTAAGATAATGTGCCTCAGTTATAGTGCATTACAGTGTTATCAGAAGTGTCAAAAGTACTATGTAACTGAGTCTTTTCCTTTATACTGTATTTGTTTTTACCGGGGGTGGTTATATTAGTTCACTGGAGCTCTTTACCCTTGAATATGATACAAACAATTGCCGGTGAGTAAAACATGCATGCGATAGATCAGCTCTTGCTGTTCTTACTGTCTGACCTTTTATTTATGATCACTGGAAATCTGTGAAAACATTTTACACAGAGAATATGCTGTGTTTGTCAGTGACCTTGTTTGCCAAATATTTTCCTGGATAATTTGTTATGCAGCCAGCTTAGGCAAACATTTTTTCCAGGTGGAGCATGATGCTTTGCGCAGCCAGCATGACATTACAGAGCCATAACAGTCGTCCACAGAACTTTCACACAAGTCTACTACTATAAGTTTAGTGCTGATCTGCTTCACACGTGTGTTGTTATGACCTGATCAGTACTCCAGCTGGATTTCCATGATGCCTGCATTAAAAAAAAACTGCAGTATTTTCATTTCAGTGATATATTAGCTGACCAAAATGAGTACGGCTATCACATATACTGTATAACACTGAATCCTGTGTGCAGCACCATAAGGCTAATTTGCATAAATAATTAGCCTTGATCCCATCTACTGTCTCTAAACAACACTTAAAGGAGCCTTCCCCTTCACAACAGAATAATGCCCAATAACATATTTATTGCTATTTACATGGCATTTCTTTCTTCCTGATGAAAGAAGTGTGCTGCATCTGCACAGATTCATGGAAAACAAAAAAGACATTCCAGCTGTAGCTGGAACTGAAACATGAAACAACTAGATGAGCCAGCCCCACGCTGTCATTTTTTGGCATGGCCAATGTGCACCCCAAGATAAGAAGTCTGTCAGAGCAATGGTCTATATTTTATTTAATATACTAAAATATACTTCTTCCGTAAAATAATTTAAAACCAAAAATGTGTGTGTGAACATTTTTAATAGTGTTTAGTTTAAAGTTATCCCCTTAAAAGGAAATGAATAAAACATTCAGTGAGTTACTAATGCCTCGTCCACATGTACCTGGGTATTTTTTTAAAATGAGTTTTTAAAAAAATCTTTATCCACATGAAAATGCAAAAATCCGCCATCAACAGCACAAATCAGGAAAATATTAAAAGGAATGTCATGATCAATGTCTATTACCCTTTTTTCCAAATGTGTGTTCTGCCTGGAATTTGCAAAAATATGGGCATCATGAACAAACACTACCCAACCATTTCACTACGATGTCAGTAAATAAAGACTACAGGTTATTTGCATGTTAAGAGAAAACCACCACTTTGTTTTCAAATAAACCATGGAATTTGTGGATGACTGCTTTATTTCTACATGAGCTCCAGAAAAACCCTTCTGCAAGTTCCTCTTCTTTGGACAAATTAAAATTCTCTTCAGCAACAACCACTTCATTCTCAAAGTTGTCTTGTTCGATGTGGCAGTGACCTCTGTAGCACACTCTGACACCTCTGTTGTTCAATATAGCAATAAAGTAATTGTACTCTTCAATATAAACATGTAAAAAGTCCCATTAACAAAGTAAACTCCAGCACTACTTTAGCTACAACTGCAACAAATTATAAAAAGAAAAATGATAATGGTGGTATCAAAGAAGATACCAATGCACACTCTGATGTTACAAACCAAAAACTCTGTTTACCCTGTCTACATGCAAACAGGGTAGATGGATTTTCTAAACATCTTCATCCTGGAAAGAGTTTTTCCAAAAGGTCAATTTTCAGAGTCCTAAAACGCAGTACGTGTGTGGATGAAAGGCCAAACCGCATACAAAAAACTATGTTTTAAAAAATACCCAGGTACATGTGGACATGGTCTTATAATCTATAACTCTTCAGCAAAAAAACCATTGTGTTTTAAGAATGACTGCTCAATAAAATAGAGCGTCAAGTCTAGAAGGACTAATACATGTGTGTATGATGCAACATTTCCTTCAGTAAAGTCTGTGAGACTTAGTGGCAAGAAATATTCGGAGCAGTAAAAATCTTTACATTACAAACACATCCATCAGCCTTAACCTAATTAAGACACTTGTAAAAGAAACTATTACACTTCACAGAAACATGCCTGAAAGCAATTACTTTCAGGAAAATAAAATCTTGTTGGATAGATTAAGTCATAAAAAATAAAGAGATAATTCATAATAATGAATAATTTGCAGAATTATTTATGTTGTTAATGTGTTTGCCTGTACTTACAAGAACATATAGCATCTACTGTAAAGTAACACCGAATTAAAATAAATTTTAGTCATGTAATGAAAGACTCTTCTATTAAATATTATTCAGAAAAACAGATGCAAATTTTACTACTAAACTCATTGCCAGCCATTGGCTTTATTTGTTACTTGATTGACTTCAAACTGTCTTTCATTAGAAATCGCTGACGTAAGAAGCTGCATCTGCTGGAGCATTGAAACACTAATTCTAAGCAAAAAAAAATTAGCAAAAATCTTTAAATTTTGAATAGTTGTTGAAAGAATAATTGTAAAGAAAAAACGTTGATTATAAAATGACAAATAAATGGCACTTAAATGACAAAAAAGTGACATTTCATTTAAGGTGGCTATATATTTATTTGGATCTGAGCATACCATAGACAAATCAAAAATATTTATATATATGTTTAAATGTATAGAATTGTTTTCTGCTAAACACAAAACAAATTGGATATATCCATTTACGGCCTCAGTAGTAATACCCCTAAGAATTAGATGTGTTTACATCAGATTGGATATGCTAAGGTCTTTCCATCAGCCAAGTTATTCTTTTATGGTCAGATAAAATAGATTATATGCAATACCTAAAGACACTGGATTAATTACATTAAATGCTTAAACACTAAAAAGGTGCGGAATAAGGGCAACACAATACAAGTTGCTCTCTCCCTACCTTTTGCTGTTTTTTTTTATCATTTTTCTGTGTGGTGCAAGTTGCATTATTGTGTATGACTGAAAATTAGAAATAATTTTACAGTAAACTTCAACATGAAGGTATTATTTATAACTATGTGTGCAGATGGGACAATAACAATCAACAGACTTGGGGAAAGAGAGGAAGGCAAGGTGATTTCCTGACCAGGCTGTGGCAACTCCCAAAGTGGCCTCCGATTTTTCTCAATCTTGTTGGCTAACCCCCAAATCATAGAAAACAAGCTGGACAAACTTCACATCTGCATCTGCTCACAAACAGACTTGTTTAAATACAATGTGTTCTGCTTCACAGAGACTTGACTGAGCCCAAACACTCCAAACAAAGCCATTCAACCTCTGGTGTTTTCTGTACAGTCACTGGCAAGACAAAAGGAGGTGGTGTGTGCTTTTTTAATAACAGCTTCAGGTGCACTGATGTAAAAGTGGTTTCCTAGTTCTGTTGACCTGTTTCGGAACACCTAATGAATGCCAACCTTTTTACCTGCCAAGTGAGTTTCTCAGTGCTACTCATGACTTGCAGGGAAAACTTGAGGGTTGGTGGCAGGACTGGCACTGCAACCACTGTAAAAAACCTATTGCTGAGGTGTCACCCGTTGCACAGCTGCACTCTGATCTGAATCCAGATGGTTTGCTTTGTGGTGGGTTTGGCAATGCACTGTACTCGGTGCATGCCCCCAACCACCACCTACCACCAAGTGTAGCTGCAGTAGAAGAGCTGCATGCTGCCATTTGTAAATAGGAAAGTCAGCACCTGAAAGCTATTTCCATCATTGTGGGAGACTACAGGGCTCTCTGAATTTGACTGACTGGTCCATCATTAAAGATTCTTCAGAGAATCTCGAATATGTTAAGTCAGTGGTGGATTATGCCAGGTTCTGTATGAACTTGTGTGTGCTGACCCATAATGCACACTCCTACCCTAACCAGAAGCCCTGAGTGAACAGCACTGTTCCTATGTACCTGAGGGAGCAGACTGCTGCTTTTAAATAAAATGACAAAGGGCTTCAAGGATTCAGGAATGATGTATGGAGATCAATTAACGTGGTAAAGCCAGAAACAGACTGGAAAATTATTTTAACATCAGCGATCAACATCTGATCAAAGGTCTACAGGCAACTATAAACTACAAAACTTTGACATATGTGGCCATGGACACCTCCACCTTATCCCAAGATGAGCTAAATTACTTTGTCGCTCTTTGTATACCTTACAGTTCAGACATGGTGATGGTAATATTTCTAGAGCTACCACCATGCACAGTGATCAGAGATGACAGTGGCCATTTTAAGTAAAACTTTTAAAAAGGTTAAACCCAGTAAAGCTGATGGCCGGTTGGCATCAGCCTGCGCCCTGAAGGTGTATGCCACTCAGCCGTCACCGGTGTTCACGGTCATCTTCAATTTGTCCCTCTATTTATGTACTGTGCACTATTGGCCCATCATGTTAACCTCCATGGTGATGAAGTGTCAAGAGAAACTGGTCATGATCCAACTTAACCACAATGTCTTTGCTACCCTGGATCTGCTATAGTTTACATACCAGTGTAACAGATTTGTGGGTGATGCTATCTCCCTTGCCCTGCACACTCCTGTGGGACATCTGCAAAGGAAAAACACCTATGTAAGGATGCTGTTCGGTGACTAGAGCTCTGCTTTCAAAAATATTGTTCCCTGCAGCCTGATGCTAAATCTCAGAGTGCTTGGTCTGAGTAGCTCCATCTGTGTCTAGGTGTTTGCTAACAAAAAGACCCACATACAGTAGGCGTTCCACAAGGCTGCTGCCAAAGCATGATGGCAACAGAATCATCAGGTTCACTGATGACATCAATGCAATCGTCCTTTTCAGTAACAATGATAAGGCTGCCTACAGGAGGGAGGTAAAAGACCTGTCTGTATGGTGCCATTAGGCAGTCACACTCCGCAGCAACAACTTCCCTGTACAGACAGTTAGCAGTTTCAGGTTCCCAGATGTCCAGACCTCTGGCTGTCTTTTGACATCAGTCAACACCATCTGTATACTCAAAAAGGCTCAGCAAACGCTCTTTTTCAAGAGAAGGCAATTTGCTTCAGGGTGGGAACCAAAACACTAGTGACCATTTACTGCTGCACTGACCAGATAAATCATAGTGTGGTTTGGTAACCTGACTTGTCAAATAACTGTCTGTAAAGTTTCTAAAATCATTGGGGCTGACTTTTCACAGCTGCATACCATCTACTCAATTAGATGTCTGAGAAGAGCTAAATCTATCATCTCTGATGACAGCCATCCAGCTCATTCACTGTTTTCACTTGTGCCTTCTTGGAAGCAATATCAGAGACTCATCACTTATTTCACCAGTTTCAGGGGGAGCTTCTTTCCCCAGGCCATAAGGTTACTAAACTCCTAGGAACCTGATCCTACCAGCCCTATACTGTGTATTGTACCTACCTGCTGGATTATGAGCAATTGTACTGAATGTTATTTCTTGTTTAACTTTTATCTTATTTACTGTACGTCTTCTGCTACTCATTTATTTACTGTGTTTATTTTTACATTACCACAACGGTCGTACAAGTATTTCATTGCACTATTGGAATGTATATGACAAAGATCTCTAATCTCTTAAATGGCATAGGCAATTTCCACAAGTAGGGTAAATTAAAGCTCATTAAAAACTAGTGATGCACATGTATAAAACAAATGTACACTCTATCACATCAAACATTAGCCTGAAGCAGTCTTTCAGAATAAAGTGCGCAGTGACACTTGTTTGCAAGTTTCTAAATCGGCTTTAAATTAAAATTGACATACAGAATATTAATGAAATATGACTTAAGAGTTAGAAACAAACATAACTGACAAGCACATATAGACTACTGAAGCAGAGGAAAGAGTAATTTACACAAGTTTAAAAGAAAAGTGAATGAACAGTTGGCATGTTGTATAAAGCCATATAAAACATGGACAAAATTTAACAAGGAAAATGGTCAAACCATACTGCTGTATGAGTGTACATCATATTAATATAAGTATACACAAAGTTTAAGGCAGGGGTGGCAGACTCATTTGGGGATGGGGACCTCAAAACTCATCCGACTCTCAGTCTTTAGTTTAATAGTTATTATTTTGTATTGATTCATGTGTTAATCCCAGCCTGTGCTACTGTTGCCTCTCAGTAAGGGAAAATGTACAAGTTTTTTCTTCACAGGAGGTACCTCCCACATATTTGAATACAAATATGTGACAAGTTTGTTTCAGCTTTGAACATTCTCAACACAGAGCTACAAGTGCTCAGTAATATTCATCATAAATTCAGGATTCTGAGTCCATTAGGGATCATCACCACTTTCCTCACCATGCCCCCCATTCAATTCATGAAAACTCCAATTTCCATGTGCATTTCATAAAAGCACTTGAGTAGAGCTCCACGGCTTAACCGAATTACCTCTGTGTGGTAGGGCAGGTCATGTCTAAAACTGAGCTCAAACAACAAGGAATAAAACTAGCAGAGACTGAGTTCTTTTGTATGGATGAAATTCATTGTTTTGATATCCACACTCATGACATAGTCAATTTTAAGTGATTTGTTGTATAATGACTTTTTATATGCAATACAATGATTCCTCAAAATTCATTATCACCACAGGATTTAACAACTTCTTGGAATTCAACAAATGTACCTACTTTCTTCTCTCACATTAAATGATGCAACATCAGGAGTCAGATTAACAGCATGAGCCCATTCCACTTTTAGCTAATCTGAGGATCCAACCAAGCTATTGAAAATGTCTCACAGTATTTTTGTCTAATGGAGGAATCAATTCAGCATTCAAAAATTAATCAAATTCTCTAATAAAAAAAAACACAAGTTAAGCCACATCAGTAACATCATTGCTCTCATCTGTTGCCATGGAATCAAATAAATGTCTTTACCTGATTGTCCAAGTCTTGCACTAAGTTCATGATTCTGTTTGCTAATGTTTGTCTTAAGAAATTTATTTTAGAAAAAGCTTGTTGTGACATACAAATTCAACGGCCTTCAAAAGTGATGCTTTTATATAGTATCCTTTAGAATACTAGAACATTAACAATTGTGACAAGAACATCAGCCAAATAAGCTAATCCTTCTATTTACCTAGACTCAGTCGAGATCTGACAGTCCCTAATGATCTGCTCTCCACCACACTACTTGGTAGTTTATTTAAGGTGCTATGGTGCAGATGCCAATTAAATTTCATTGGAAATAAAATGAGCCTTCATAGTTGCATCATTCATCTCACATCTTTTCCTAAATCACGGTATATTTGCAGTACTTTTTACAGTGATTGGTTTCATAGTACCTCTGTAGTTTTAAATTCTTTTGAAACAGCCACTTACTGGGATCAAATTAAGCAAATGGGACTTTGATTTATTTCTCAGAAAAGAAAATGCTGTTGCCCATTTCTCCAGTGACACACTGCTTCTAAGACAAAGACTTTTTCCAGTACATTTCAGATAAAAAATGCTATTGTAGCTCACCTAATGTTGTGTTACAATAGACTATACTAACAGAAAGGTACCAAAGGACAGCTAGTGGATAAAACTGAAACTGTATTTTACAAGCTGACAGTTATATATATATATTCAGACTATAGCCTGGACCATACCGTTAGGGGAGCATATTTTGTGTCCTTGGTCTAAGGAATGAATTAACTATAGTTAATAAAAAGTCCTATTAAGTATTGCAGTAGACAATTTGCAGAATATAAACTTGAACTGTATAGACATTGCCTTATTTCTTCAGATTGTAAATCTGAAAAGTATAAGATAAACTTCTTACACATTTCCTGCTCTCTGCATTAATACTACATGGTATATCCCTGTTAAACAAAGAGAAATGTTTTGGAAATATTGCAGATACTAGCAAAATACCCACGCTTCGCAGCGGAGAAGTATTGTGTTAAAGAAGTTATGAAAAAGAAAAGGAAACATTTTAAAAATAACGTAACATGATTGTCAATGTAATTTTTTTGTGAGTGTTATGAGTGTTGCTGTCATCAAGGATTTGATTATCATTATTTCTTTCAATCAGGTTCATATTTGGTGTTCGAATTATATTCCGTGTTTGTCAACCGTTGTAAAGATAACAGGTTTCATTCATTGAAGTGTTCACTACCCAAATCGGTACTCGTGAATCTAAGATGTTTAACAGGCATTCCCGGTATTAAGTTGTGGATTTGCCCACGAATATTTAGCGGTAGCATCTCTATGAACTTAATTTAACCTTTCCCAGTCCTGCAAAGTCAGTTCACTTGAGCCGCTCGGAGTACATGCATCAAAGTTTCTCAGCTGTGCTTGTGCTATCTCATGCGATCTTGCAATGTCCACGGCTTTATTTAATGTTAGCTCAGACCCGGCACTTAAAAGTTTCTCTCGCACTTTTGCTGAGTTTGCGCCAAACACTATTCTATCCATGACCATCTCATCTTCGTTTACATAAGCACAGTCCTTCACCAGCAATTTTAACTCCGCTACAAAGTGCTGAAAAGTCTCCTTTATACCCTGCGTCCTCTCATTAAACTTGTATCTCGCGAATATCGTATTCGTCTTAGGCATGACAAACTCCAGCGGCAGCATGTCTACGAAACTAATTTAAAGTTAAGCTTTACACCCTGCTTTCCTATTCGTTTGCATAAGCACATTCCTTGACCAGCAATTTTAACTCCGTTACAGCAATTGTAACTCTGTTACAAAGTGATCAAAAGTCTCGTTTATACCCTGCGTCTTCTCATTAAACTTGTATCTCGCGAATATCGTATTCGTCGTAGGCATGACAAACACCAGCGGCAGTCTGTCTATGAACTTAATTTAAACTTTTGGTTTACACCGTGCTTTGATTCCGCAGTAGCTGCACTTATGAATATGCTTGTATGCATCACTCGTTTCACATTCTTTTGCTGCCTTCTCAATTGTGTAATGCATTTTTTGAACAGGTTTCATTCATCGAAGTGATCACTACCCAAATTGGTACTCATGAATCTAAGAAACTTATGAATATGCTAAGCACAGTCCTTCACCCGCGAATATTTACCTTATATGGGCAGGCAATCAATTACGTGGGAGGTGTGATGATGCAGGACGCAACTCCACCTCACACGGCGACCGAGCTGCAGACTATGGCCGTATATATGGACGAAAGTAGGTTCCAGTTATGACTGTTACGCATAGAATTTCAAAATGAAACCTGCCTAACTTTTGTAAGTAAGCTATAAGGAATGAGCCTGCCAAATTTCAGCCTTCCACCTACATGGGAAGTTGGAGAATTAGTGATGAGTCAGTCAGTCAGTCAGTCAGGGTTTTGCCTTTTATTAGTATAGATTAGAGTTCTTTGAAAAACTATCCATTTTCTTTTAAACATTTACTAGTTTGATGTTTAAGATGTTCATCTATCCAATGTCATATGCTAGTAATTTACTATACATTGATGTATAAATATACAAAAGCATCTACTTGATTATTTAGATTGTTGGAATAGTAATGTAATAATATTCCAAGATATGGCCATTTTTGTTTTCTACAGTATGAGAATGTCTATCTGAAAAAGGCTAAGGAGGTCCGGATTGACAAACAAACTAAATGACATGAAATTCTTGGGCCTCTGTAGCCTCTGCTCATTGGAAAAAAAGAAAATACAGGGTCAGAATGATTTCCCCCCCACCGCCCACCCAAGAGCTGTCAGTGGCAAAAAAATAATTCTTTTCAATTATATTCATATCACATTCATGTAACATATTTATGTAGGCATGAAATTTAATTTGTCATAAGTCATTATCTGCAATGTTTTTCTTTGTCTCCCGCTGTCAAGATAATCAATAATTCAAAAATAACAAGGCCTTGAACCCATTGACTTATTGCACGTCACAATTTATCATCACTCCCCAGGGCCATCCCCCCTCTCTCTCTTTCATTTTCTTTCAGTCACTTAAAGCTACTAAGTGTCTTCCTGGTCATACACATGCCTCTATTCAGATTGACAGAAGATGTTAATGCATATCCTGCAACTGGAATATGAAATCACATACACACACTGCAGACTCTTTACCTTTAGTGTTTGAGGCCTCCTCTCAGGAGCTCCAAGAATGTGTACTTCTGCCATATCATCCGCATGTGCCGAACGTCCATGGATGAAAAGAATTCTTCCACTGTCTATGACATCCCTGACTGGGACAAGAGAGCCATCTTCATCAACTATAAAGTCAGGATGCGAAACATCATATTTCACTTTCTCATTTCCATGGCAGTCATCAAATTTCACTGTAGACATTAAAAAAATGCAAAAAACATTGTGGTTTAGTTGTGATTTAGTTACAGTCATTAGTTAACAAAGTGTAAAAACTTAATTATAATTATGTACATTTTCATAGATATCTAGTATTATAACTTCTTGTGCATTATTTCAGATATAAAAGTTGTATTACTGAAAATATTAAGGCCTTATTAAAAAAAACCTAATTGAGAACCAACAGGCAAACAGTTCAAATTATGTATATAAAATTAGCAAAAAGATTGGTTATGTTTAATATTAACTAAAAAGTGACTAACAGAAACCAGATGGCATAATTATATTTTCAACAAACTGTTTATCATGGGTGCGTTTATTTTCACTAACTTTACATCTGTCTGCATCAGCATTCTGAATTATTGCTTTCATTTACCAAGAAAACTTCTAGGCACCCTTTTAATGATTGGCTTAGAAAACACTCCCAGGCCCAAGGCCTAAAAAAAAAGTTTGGACTAGGCCAAATCAACCACATACTCCATTCACAAGTATCCCAACCTCATTCTTCAATAAACAGTGAAAACACAGTAGGTCACAAAATATAAAGACAAAAGGTGAATATATTGTAAAGAAAAGTGAATATATGTGAATATCTCCAAAAATATATAGTGAATTAAGAAGAAAAAATATTTATATAACAAACAAGAATTGAACTCCATTTTTCCTCCAGCTAATAAACACAATATACAGTCAGTTTAAAAACATCCCCCCAAATAAACACCACACACAATACATACAAAAATGCCACACAAAGTCCAGATTCAAACACTGACCGGGAAGGTAGTAGAAAACAATGAAGCCAGCCTAAATCCTTGAAGCAAAATGGATGTAAAATGATTGTCGGTAATGAAGGACCTGCCTTGAAGTAAAGACAGATAAACAAAACCAAAATATTCTCACCAATCTGAGTCCCAGTGGATGTAGATTCTTTTCCAGGTTGAAAACATAGACAACATTCAACTGTAGTGATGTGGAATCTGTATGATTCTCAGCCCTGATAGCAGCCACTAAAAACTGCCTTAGCATGTAAAATCAAGATGGCAGAAGTTGTGAAATGAAAAGATGAGAAATGGAGAGGCAACCAATGCCTAAAGACCTCTATATACAGAAGTACCCTGGAAATCTTTCTGACACGAAACAGGAAGTCCCACCTCAATTGGTCCACATCTGTCAATCACGTGTCTTTCCTATTTCAAGGGGTAGTTTCTTCTACACAATGACAACAAACTGAACAGACCAATACAAATTAACAAAAATCATGTAGTGCTGCTACACCATAACTGACTTACAGTCCATGAATAGCTTATTAAAAGCAATTCCCACTTATCCATAAAACTGACAACATGCTGATAATTTATTGTACCGCTTTCAGTTACCTTGTTTACCTTGCAGACTGAATTAATACTTTTCAGAAAATACAGAAATCTTAGGCTTTCTAGTTTTTAAATCTTGTCAAAATATGCCATTGTTCTTACATTAAAAAAAATTAAAAAGTGTCTGACTTACTTAAGAAAAACTAAAAGACATACACAACCACACTAAAAATTATTTGTAATCACCTATTAAAATCCGCAAGTGCAATATTAATAGGATGGGTGGGAATTAAAAATCACCTTTAGTTGTGGCCAGTATGAGTTCAGAACTTTGCAATTTAAGACTGAAAAAATGGTGGTTCTTCAAAATATTTGAATTCCTGGTGGTGGCACGTCAAAGTAAGATTGAAAATCCCTGGCCTTGAAGGATCATGTGACATTTAGTCACATAAGTATCAGTTGTCTGCCATAGCTTAGCACTTGCTTTGATTAATAGGTCTGCTATTATACAAAATGAAGTATTATGACTACTGTTAGTAATAATCGAGATCCAAGATCAAGCTCCACTTCACACCATTAGCTAACACATTATGTTAGGAAGAACTCAGAACAGATGATGCAACATTTTAGGGGTGGCTTGACTTAGTTTAGGAACCAGATAATCAAAATTATTTCTTTAACGATGGCTGTGAAAGATAAAATTCATGATGGGTGCTTTTGATTTAAATCCCCCACCCAGATGGTTCAATGGACAAAACTATACTTGTAAAGTTGGTTCAGGCAAATATTATAGACGTACTACAACATTCTTGGCTTTTAATGTAAAATGAAATTGTACTTTTTCTTGGCTAACATTTTTGACTGAAATATCAGAACTGATTTAGAGCTGCAATTTAACATGGCAATTAATTTTTCAAATTTTGCTCTTTTACCTTTTGTGGACAGATGTAAAGGCATTCAAAAGTGCTTATGTATATGAGTACTGTTTGAATTATTGTGTAATATAAAATCCTTTTTCATTGACTTTTAGTATAAGTTTAAAATAAACTTTTCATCTTATTGTTTTGTATTTTATTTTTATGTTCTTTGAGAACCACCTTGTGATGATTTTACTTGGGATAAAATGGTATTCCAAAATTAAATTGATTAATTTTCATTGCTGCTGGTGTTTAATTGAGCCAAATTAATAAATGCTATATACAGAAACCAGTTATAGCAACACCTTACATTTGCTTTAAAAGGCTTGTTAATTAATTAAATGCATTTACTAATCACAGTGACCCACAAAAGATATTTTTCTTTATCAAAGCATGAGCTAAGTGCTGCAAGTCATCAATGTTATATTGTTGTAGCCAAGAAGAATATTTTCTTTTTTTAGACCATTAGAAATAATGGAGGAACGGGGTTGCCACTAAAGGGCCTTTCTTTAGGCTAAAGGACCCAGGACCTGGTGGTATAATGAACATGATTGGTGAATCTTTTAGAACATCAGTTTTCATTATGCACATCTATGAAACACTGCCCCTAACATGCCTGTTACTACCTAGGGATGTTTAATCAGCCCTTGTATTGCGTATTGCTTTAAAATTCTTTCCAAGCCATTTAGGATAGCATGTGAAGTTGAAGATCTGAGTATTAAATAGGGATCTCTATATACAGTATAATCTTCATTTGGATCTTGATCTTTGTTTGTCCGCGAATGAATTAGAAGAAGAAGCACTAGATGGCAGTAGAGAGACAGCTAAAACATAGGCATTGCATTAAGAATCTCCTCCAGGCTTATACTACTGAAGACTGTAGTACTCCAGTCACACCTCAAAACACAGACATTCAAACTAAACAAATTGTTGTGCTTTAAATTAACAAAAGTGATCTTCATTTAGATCTTGATCTTTGTTTGTCCGCGAATTCCACGCATGCGTAGACCACCTTCCAGTTTAGTACGTTGTTGTTACTCACGGATGTCAACAATGTGCCGGAATAACGAAAGGGGTGGTGGACAGTGTTACGCTGGTTAGCTCCTGAGGCCTGGTTAGAGAATGAGATTGCTGAAGATAAAAGGTACGTGCCTACGTAACATATGAATGAAAGAAAGACAGTGGGTAAAATGAATGACAACGTAACAGCACGTTCCGGAAATTATTATTGTTACTTTGAAGCCGGCGATTGCTGCGCGTCTCACAGTTGTACCGTGGCTTGCTCACATGTCACTAAAGTGATCCCTATTTATGCTTTAAAGAACCTGGATACCTATGTGTCCCCCTTTTATAACCATTGCTCCGTGTATATTGCCTTACTCTTTGGGTTGCCACAAAGCAACCTGCGAGATTGGAGAAAGATTGAGAAGACATTGTGAGAGGAAATGACAGCGTCGTGAAAACGAGACGGACTATGAACGGACAGAAGCAGAAATGCTCCTACACCACCACATAATTACTATTCGGACAGTGATTCCGAGTAGGCCGCTCCTATCGAATCAATGTCCAAGGGTTTTCTTTTGTAATTTTGTTTCCCTTATAAAAAATCATAATGCTGTGTGACGAAGGGCCCAGTTCACGACTGGCAGCCTCGCTTAAACAGGGAGCCCTTCACAGACAACTTTAACATGCGCAACGTAGTTGGGCGCACATGGCTAGTTATAATATAATTCTATGACTACAGAAATAGATTTAGTAAATACCAGATTTTATTGATATTAGCCTAACTGTGTACATGTAAAGTCTATAAAAGCACCCCAGGTAAACTTTCAGTTTCTAGCCCAGGCTTAATTGCCCAGTCTAAAATTGAGCAAATAAAAATATCAACTATTACTAGTGCAACAATATTTATCTTCTTATATGTAGATTTATTTTCTTCTGAATCTTCCTAATAGCAACCATTAAAATACCCATGGGATAATACAGCACATTCAAACAAAAAACTTTATGAACAAAGCCCTCCAGATCACTTCTTTGAGTATAGAAAGTAGGAAACAACCTCTTTCCAAAATATTGGCAAGCAAGTGAGGCAAATTGATGCAAATACAGTTTTGCATATTTAGGATACAATCAGTAGCAAATATCTGATAATTTAACACTATATCATGAATTTGCATGTTGATTAGCATTGTTCTGCAAGTGTTAAAATAAGGCATATTTAACATAAGTCTTCATCCAACCTTTCACTTTCAAAAGAGAAGTGGAAGGCTATACTATCTGCAACTGGTGCAAGACAAAAAATAAAACACTAGACTGTGCTAACAACTCTAGTCCATTACAAGGCACAATTCTCAAATCTGCTTCACAGACAGACAATTTATACTCAATAACCAGCCATAATGTGTATCTCCGTGTGGTGTTTTCACTTTGTCTTTGCTTTTTATCTTTTACATTTTCTTTTGTCTTTCTTCCACATAAAACTATCGGCATTTTTGGTTGATTGGCATCTCAAGATTATGCAGGTATGCACAAGTGTGTGTGAAAATAAATAAGTATGCACTATGATGAACTGGCACTTTGTCCAAAGGCGGTTTGTGGATCATATATTGTCTTCATATCAATTTTGCATTGATAGGGTCTGACTTGCTGTAACTCCATATTAAAAATAATGGGAATATATATTTGCAATGGGGGTCCTATTGGTAAAAATGTGTTTAAAAAGTGCAAACGGCAATTCCAAGGAAAACATCCAGGACAGAGAGAGAGAGAGAGATACAACATCCTGTCAGAAGCAGACCAATGTGCTGGTTTGTCTGGCGTGATGTAGATATTTCTGCTTCTGGGTGTTGGTGTGAGTATGTAGGCTGGCGAGACTGTTTCTATTGGTCATAGCAAGGCTGTATGTGCCTCTTCATTTTATTGGAAGGCTTACCTTGAAGTTGAAGGAAAGAGGAGGTGTAAAATGGTAGTGTCATAATGCAGTTTTGGTCAGTAACAAATTATGCATAGAATAAACAGTCAAATACCACAGTCGATAATTGGTGACATTGAAGTCTTGAAGATAATCCTAAAACCAAAACTCTGCCAGGAACACGGATTCCTCACTATTGTTGTGGAGGGATATAGTAGTTGTGGAAACCGTTGTTTATAGCACAAATGGACACAAGTGAAATAAAATAACGAATATATATATTCATCACACATGCACATCTGTGGATTGCTCTCCATGGTAATCTGAGGTATGTACTACCACCCCAGATCAAGAGGGGCTGCAGGTGCTCATCTCTTCTTCTGTAAACTCTGAATTACTGAAAAGATGTTCAGTGAGGGCAATTGATTCCCTCACCTATAAACTCACTGGAAGGAGGTGTTCTATTCTGAACAGAGCACACCACAGGATGAGGCTCTTACCTGGTGACCAAAAACAGTGGAACTGCAAAGCCTGTTGGCTTCTCTTTTCATTTTGATTGTTGCATTTGCGCCTATAGCGGCCATTTTTTTCATTCATTTTTATTTAGTTTGATTAAATGGGAATGACTGGGTTGATACCCCAATATTTCTTTATGGATCTTACAGCTATATATATATATATATATATTCATGTATAATTTTGGATTCTTATATTGTTTTGCTAAAGAATGTTTACATTCTTTCTGAATCACAGTTTAACTTTGCAGTAGCTTTACATTATCTCTAGGTAGCAGCCAGTGGTAATGACCTTCAGATGTACCTCTCCAGCACTTTTTAAATTTAAGGTCAATTATTTTCTACTCCGGTATAAAATAAATTATCTTCTTATATTAACCAGGGTTAATAGTTCTCAGTTTTGTAATACCTGCAGTTTTTAAACCTAAATAGAAAAAATGTTTTGCCTGGGGCTTCAAAAACCCTAACTCAAAGAAAAGGAGTTTCAGATTGTTTTAAGTAAAAGAACTCTGACAATGTCAGCTAATTTGTTTTAATTGCAGAATGTTGGTAACACTCAATTAAAGAAGGTTAAATGGCATTAGATTTTTCATTAACTGATGAACAAAGTAGCTTTCTTAGTCTTTTGTTAAAAAAGCTTACAGTACTGTGCCATAGAGATGAAATATATACTGTCTCAAGCCAGTGTTCTTATTATTTTACAATTACACAAAGTTTTGGAATAGCAAAAAGTATTTAATAATAAAGTCTTTTGCAGTTTAGACAAAAAAATAATTACTGGAGAAAAACACACAAATACAGAATATTTGGAGAACATGCAAACATCATAGAGAAGATGCATTTCCCAGGATTCAAACCTAGTCTTTTATACCTAAAAGGAAGAAGGACTAACCACTGAACTACTTCACCAATGAATACATTTGTAATATACTTAACATCGAAACTGTTCTGAAATACACTGTGGAATATTTGGCCTCAAAAAATGTAAGATGGCAAACAGAAAAATGTTTGCATATCCAACCTTATGACTGAGCCTTCTGGACAACTAAAAAATATATTTTCATAAAAAAGAAAAAACATAATTTTACTTAAAGAAGGTTTCTCTATTTTATCTGTGGTGTCTTTAAAGCCAATGATAAAATTTAGTAGTGTCAATATTACTACCACTCAAGTCACTCTTAAATAAAAAAAAATGTTGAACACTGCAAGGACAAGTTTATCCCTTTAACATCCTGTTTCCCTGGAAACACATTGATTAATCAACCGATTATTTCAGCAATAAATCTAACACTGCATTCATTAATGACTTCATGAACCACTTGATTTAATGCCAAACAGAAAACCTGTTCACTCATTAAAAATGGTTTCTGAAGCAAAAGGTAAAAAGACACAGTTGGTTTGTGTGACTATTGACCAGTTTATAACTATATACTGTACATATTCATAGTCACCATTTGTATTGGCTGCATCTTCTTTATCAGACCTCAAATGAAAGCAAGAACATTTAACCAGTAGGGTCCATTGGAAGTACTCATGCTGCAAATAATGAACATTATGCAAAGACACAAGTAAGATATTGTTTAATTAGGTCATACTAGCAACTCACAAAGAATTACTGTTTGGAAACAAAGAGAAGCAGTAAATTTCCTGTGAAGCTATTCCATGGAGTACTATAGGGGATTTTATAGAGCAACTGGAAGACCCATGTAGGAAGCTGCATTACTAGAAGAAATGGTGTTCCAAAGGATAAAGAAACTATATTGGTTACACGAATATAACTGCATTGAGCACTTCACTCCTAATTGAAAGGTTATGTTTGTTTACCTTAGTTTGAAAAAAAATGGGAGTTGCATAGTACAGCATAATATCACCACCCCATGGCTCCACTGTTCTGTATGTTGCACATTCACATTATGCAATTGTGTTTTCTGAATATGCCTTAATATAGACTGCTGCACTAACCAGGTCTGGTTCTGGAATGTTTTGAGACTAGGTGCTGGCACTCTGCAGCCCTACCTTTAAATAAATTGGAATGATGAATGAATAAATAAAAGTGAACTGCCTTGCTTTGATTTGTTGGTAGATTTTTAGTGATCTAATCATCTGTCTTGGCTTACTGAGTACTCTCTAGATGCTGAAGTGTATATTTATATTTAAAGATATGTGTGTGGTAACAAATTATTGGTAGACATGTCCAGTGATGCAAAATCCCATGATTGGAAAAAGTACATTTGTTGTATGTCAAAATGTACTTAATTATTTAATAACAGTTAAACTGTATTATATAAATAAAATGTATAATGGCATTTTCAAGAATGTTGTCATTTGTTTCATTCAACAAGATTTTATGAAGACACGGCATCACAAGGACAAACAACCAGAAGAACAGAAATACGATTGTACATTGGTTGCAACTAATCAGTCAATGTTGTTCAAAACATAAGGACCCTCTAGTGCCATTGTCACATTACTTTCCTAATCTCTATTACCTATCAAAACATACCTGTAATTCATTTCTCCTGAATCTCTTTAGTGTACTCAATACAGCACTCCTCACCTCTAACTCAGATGCAAACGTACAACTCCCTAAAAATGCTTTCATTTTCAGGTAAATGTTCTGAGGTAAAGTAGTGTATAGCATTGACAAGGAGTGATTTATACACTCTGGCATTACTGTTCTCCCTGTTTCTTGTCTTTTAAAAATGTTTGAAGTGCTCCATTGCCTTGATCAAATGGCATCCTCTATCAGACACTGTCCATGTCAATGACATTTTGCTTTTTACTAATGGTAAATAAACTAACTGCTAGAGCAGCACACTGACACAGTGGATAGAACTACTGCCTGAAAGCTTCAGGAGACACATTATATGCCTTTGTACATGAGTGTTTCTCTAACTATTTAGTTTTTCCCTCCCACATCTTAAATACGCTCATTTTAGGTAATCAGACACTCTAAACTACATTTCTATGTATAGGAATGGGTATGTGCAAGAACTAACCCTACAATTTACAGGTTTTCCATTCTGGGTTGGTTTGTACTGGTTTGGTCCCAGTCCTACTACAGATAGGGCCCTGAACCTTGGAACCTTAGATTGGGTTAACTTAGTTTAAAGATGGTTATAATTTGCTCACATAAATTTACCAACAGTCTATAGGCAAAAATTACATTTTGTATTTCCCATGCAGTAAAGGAAGCTATGTTTTTGATTGTAATTTATAAACGTACTAGACACTTTACCTTTCAAAAACAGGTAATAGAATACATTTAAAACATTTGATATTTCTTATCCTACTTGTATATTCATCATTCCTCCAATGCCTTTCCTCAGTATCCTCGTGTGTCTTAACCTCTCTGGCTCAGTGCTCCTTCTTTTGAGGATGTTCCTGTAAAGCCTGCTTCTCAGACTCTGTCATTTCAGGGCACCTTGCTCGCCTACTCTCCACTTTTTGACTACCATCAATGATACATGGGTCCCCTTTGCCCACTGTGAGAACCTCATTTGTATTCATGCAAATACCTCCGGTCTTTATTCCTCCTTGTGTGTCTAAACGTCTGTTGCCCAGCACTTTCTCTTTCAAACATGTCATCAAAGCAAATCAGAACCAAACAGATTGCTCAGAGGGTTCTTGAATATGTATGTATTTTATACTGTATTGTGAGGAGTAAGAAGAATTCAACAGAATAGGGAAGTACTGAGTATATCCAAAGAGGCCACTTTCTAACCAATCTTCTTTGAGTTTTGTTTTTTTATGATTTACTACATATCTCATGCCACCTCATCTCTTTTTCTTTTGCAAGGCTGCTGCTCTTTATCACTCACAGCCAGTCCCATTTTTCTGTGAGATTGCAGCCACAGCTTGGTCAGTGGCACTTCGTTGCCTATGATGTTTATTTGCATTAATTGCACATCCCATTTTTCCAAGAGAACACAGCTGAAGCAAAAAAGTACTTGGTTCCTAAGCTAAAACTTTACTACTGACAAATATTGAGAAATAAAACTTTTTTCTGATAATCTTTTTTATAACCTCACCAAATATCAATCAAAAAATGTCAAAGTATTTTTGAGATTTTGAGGTATTTGATTTTTTATTGTTGAGGGAGTGTTTACTCCTACATATCGATACATTAAAATGTCCTTTCTTAGCAGATACCTACATGTAGTTGTACCATCTTGCCAAATCCTGCCAAGGTTTTTAGCTGAAAAGAAAACAGTGTTTTTGTTGATGAGGGAGTAAGTGAGTCAGTCAGTCAACTTTGCATTAAATATAAATATATTGTAAATGACAGCATGCATGGTCTTGTGTTCCAGCCAGGATCAGTCCCATTTCTTTAACTGGCTGGGAGGCCAATATAGCAGAGAGATTGGGACAGGCTCTGTTTCACAGCTGCATGCTCCCCTGACCCACTAAATGGCAGCACCTCTGGGCTTCAGTACCCATTCAGATACATGTAGGGAATGATGGGAACTGTAGTGCAGTGGGGCAGCCCTGCTGTGGTACGTGGGTGCTGCTAGAGAGTGTTGCAAGGAGTTACGCTCCCTACTTTATGGGACTTCTGATTGACCCAGAAGTTCTTCCATCTAGCTCAGCCCTGGCACCGGTAGTATTTCCAGGTCCAAGATTACGAGACGCTTGACCTCTTTCAGGGGTGTTCGAGGTAGGTGTGGAGGAGAAGACAGAGAACAAAAGAGAGAGAACAATAATTATGTTTGGTTTATGCCATTTTTGAAGCCTTTGTGCAAGGTATTATTGCTAATAAGCCTTTTATTTATACTGGGACTTGCGTCTGTGAAGTTGTGGCTAAGGTTTGGGGTGCTGGTCAGATATATATATTAAATATAAATATTTATATAAAAATAAATTATATATATATATATATTAAATATATGTGCATTTAAAATTGCCTATTGTCAAGGATTTTTTCCCTTATGGATTTAGCAATCATTTCAGTGATAGAAAAAGTATGAGTATTAAAGGGGTTTCCAAAAGAATAGTCTCAAAGCAGATAAAAATATGATTCATGCTAATCAATTTAATCTTTTATTTAATCCAGCACAATATCCAAAAATCAAAGTCAAGCACTTCAATCTTTATGCATTTCCTTATTTTTTAGTTTAAATCACTTACATCCAAAATTGAGAATTTCTTAAATCAAAACAAAAATACTGAAGTTGCAATGTATAAAAAATAAACAACACAATCAGGACATGGAGAAATGAGATCATAACCTTTTACTTTTACAGTGACTGCCACTGTAGCTTGTAAAAAGGATGTGAAAGCCTGAATACTGTAACTACAATATTCCAGGGTATAAAACACCTAGGATTTGCATTCAGCAGTTTATCAGACACCTTAAAATTTACTACTTTTTTATCTTTAAGAATTAGTTGTATTAACTGTTGGAAAAGTCTAATTTATTTTTAATCTGTATTTAATCTGTACTGTGAATGACTTGTTTCTAATGACTGGGAATGTGTGTAAGATATTCACTAATCGATAGGTTGGTCAGTTAGAGAAAAATTGGCCATTATGGAGCTAATCTTCCAGTTCAAGTTATTCTTAAATTGCTTAATTTACAAAGAGTAATTTGGAGTTACAACTGGAAATTGAGATGCTTCATAATTGCCATTTTCTTTAAGTTTTGATTAAATGTGACTTACAGCACACAATGTTCTCATTGAGGAATGTACAAGACTAGAGATGGAGTTCATGTAAACAGTATGATGAGCCTGAAGAACCAGGGCTAACGTAAAGACTTTCGGGAGTTGTAGGAAGTCAAAAATGTTGGAAAATTGTGCAACTTCACAACTTTTAGGTGTAATTATTTCTTTGCTTGTTTATTAGTTACTTTGATGTATTACAATGTGACACCATCTACCTACTGTATTTAGAAGGTGTAGCAAATATATTATAGTTTATACTAGCATATAACCCAACATACATAAGAAATGAAGTAGAAGGAGGGAAAGAACAGAAGTTTTAAATCATTTTTATGTAAAATACATTCCATCATTTAGTAATTTAAGTTGAGAGGACTTTGATTAATGTAATGTTTTCTTGATTTCTTGGCTGCAGAAGTAGAGAAAAGAATCCCAACATGCTCGCTCGGAGCTCATTTATGGTGATTAGTGAAGCAGCAGTTTCTGTTCCTTACCAAGAAATTGGAAAGGCAGAGAATGAAGAAATTAGAGGCCAAAAAATTCTGCAAAGTGTTAGCGATGGTGTGGAATGATCACATTTAAAGATTTAACATTAGGAAATAGTGATGGATGTTTGTTATTGACAGTTATGTGAATATGTATAACCATTAAGTAACTGAATCTGAGAGTAGATTTAACACTAAAGTATATTGGGTTTTATATATTTTTTTTTCATGTTATTTACATGTGCATAATCTTTTACATATAAGTGTATTAAACTACTTTAAGTTAATAAGAAATTAATTCCAGTCGTTTTTTTGTTACACCACAGAAGGGGTATAAGTTAAACAATAAACACATATATACACATATACACATATATAATTCTTTCTACACTGCTGTTGGGGGGAGAAGGTGGATCTCTTTTTGCTTTGGGTGTGCCCTGTCTCTTGGCATGTCAGAGGATTGGGACTCTGTGAATTGTGGTCTGCCCTCACTTGGTGAGGCAAAATAGAGGAGTGCTGGAGGTGAGAAGGGAACGAAAAAAAGTTACTCTTTATCTGTTCTTTTACTACCACTATTGTAAGTACCAACAAAATGCCAAGCTCCTTAGTCATAACACCTGGCAGTAATGATATGAAATTAGTGTTACTAATTTTTAATTTACTTAAGAATATTAAATGTTCCCAAAAGATTCATCAGCAGCATATCAGTCACCAAAAATTGAATTTTGTAAGCTGGAACGTCGAAGGCCTCAATCATGCTCTAAAGAGAAAAAATGTATTCTCCCATCTCACAGTCCTAAAGGCTAAGATTGTATTTTTACAGAAGACACGATTAAAAAGTAAGGACCACTTTCAATTTCAACGAGACTGGTTTGGACATATTTTTCACTCCAGCTATATAAGGCAATCCTATTTGTAGTATCTCCTGACTTTGTAATGCCTTTATAACATACTTTTTTGCAATACTACTTAACATGACCACAATGCTGTTTTCTTTAGAAAAAGATGTTACGAAGAAGCATTCCAGTAATTCCAATAATTGTGTATTCCAAAAACCCCAGTTAAATATTTGTGCATTAAATTTTTATTTTAGAAATGACTGAATTGCAGCTGTAGTAAGATATGACTACTGGAAAAAAGAAATTAAAAAAAGGATTGCGGTCAATAACTTTGATACAAAAAACATATTCTTTGCTCAGAGTAGCAAAATGCTCAAATTGAAGTAAATGCGGTGTGTACTTTTAAGTAAAGTTCAGGTTAACAACTATTGTAACTGTAGAAACGTGTTCTCTTTCAATGTGACAAACAAAAACTCGTTGAAGAAAATTAAAGTGTTTACTTGCAAGTATAGATTTTTTTGTGATTCAATTTTTATTTGGAAATGAGAAAAAAATAATCATAAAAACACAGTAGTAATGTTAAGACAATAACAAACCCACCACGTCCTCACAAAGTCATCCTTTAAAAAGAATCCCTTAAGGATTCAGAATAATGCCCATTTAAAGTGCTAAGTGAGGCCCAACAGACACATCAAGCCCAAAAGCAGAGAAAAGAATCAGAAACAGGAAGAATTTGGGATTATGATTAGTAGCACAAGATGGACTACTGACCAAACAGCTCCCCAAAATGCACAGCATCTTCCCACTTCTCTATATTGGAGCCAAATGAAAAAGAATAAAAGCCAAAATAAGAGAAGAGAGGAACAGAGAAATAATATATAAGTATTAGCAGCAAGAATAGAGGATAGGCTGTTATAGACATCAGTCCAGAAAGAAAAGAATGAAGGACTATCCTAAAAGATAAGAAAGATAACAGGAATATTTAAAAGACACAAGATGGGATCAATGGCTAAATGCATGTCATTAAGTTTATAAGGTACGAGGTACAGGCGATATATAAATGTAAGCTGAGTATTCTGATATTTTGTGTTTTTTGGGGATGCAATGGTAATGGAGGCGCACAGATACACAAGCAAAATATTCAGTTTAGTCAAGGAACATAATGACAAAAGAATCAGGAATATTGAACTTAGAAAAAGGCGCTGAAATAAAGAATTTGAGCAACTCAGTGATCAAGACAAAAATGAAGGTCAGGAGCCAGTTTAAAGATACCAGATTTGCAGCATGGTGACTGTAAGATAATTGCATTCATCTGAATGTGGCAGACTTGGCTGTAGGCAAACTGCATGTGGACAAACTGACTGAGGGATACATGACCAAGGAAGACCAAGTACAAGTATAATGTTTGACCAAGGGCTTGGCGATCAAGGAAGTTGAGGGATAATATTTTTAGTGAAAAATAGGTACTTTTTTGTATTATCTGCAGTTAAATTTCTGTGCTGAAGTAATATGCATAACTCTGTTCCTGATATGTCAGGAGCTGCACATTTCAGTGCTAATATTCTTGTATTGCCTTACTTGTTTAATGTGCATTGACGTAGTTGTGCAATGGTAGACAACCTGCTTTTTAGTGTTAAAAGCATTGTATATCAATGTCTGCACTTTGCCTTGTCAAAGCATAAAAGTTCTCTAGTGTTTAACAAAGGGTCTGTAGCTTTACTGATACCACTCAGATTCTTGTATATAGGAGACACATCTATTTTTTTTTTCTGTCCACATGGGGACTCTATAAATCAAATAAATATTTTGTGTTCTTTCTTATTTTAATTTTTATATTTTTTCATATTACCAGTAAATGTAAGCTCTAAATACAATAAAGGAAAGAATTTATGTGGGTTGAATACAAAATCCAATATTTTTGTAAAGACAGTGTGTGGCTGTTTCTAGGAGATTACAGGTTTTATTGGTAGATATTTGAGATCACACATAATTCAATAGTTAGTCAGTAGGATGCGATGTCACTTAAAGATCTTGCTTTTAGATAGGCTATTATACCGGTGTCTGCTCTGCTCCCGAGTACAAGATGGTCAAGTGATTTTTCTTCAAAAGAAACTTTTGTTAATGGTAAAGATGTCAGACTTCCTTTGTGTCTTCACCTTTTATTTGTAATTAATGCAATAGAACACCTTTGCCCTGTAAAAGTAGATCTTCAATATAAACAGTCTGTACACGAGATGCAAATGTGTTTCAGTTTTAAAATCAGACAGTAATGAATTTTAGATGGATAATATCATAAAGAAAGTTTAATCTGTACATCAACTTTTATTAGAAACTTGCCTAAAAACATAAATAAAATTGACATACCTATCGGTTTATCATTATGTAATGTCTGAAGATGGCATTAATTCAGTAGAGAGACAGTCTAGAGCCTCTTATTTCTTTAATAGACCGGATCTGCAAAAACTGCTTGATGCAAATTACAGCAAGAACTTGGTGATTTGTTCAGGCTCTGATTTAAGCCGTCATATTCACATCTGCATTTGAAATATAGTACTTTGTGCAGGAAGTAAATTATATTTGAAAAGCCTAAATTGTGTAGGAGAAAGCAACAAATATATTTGAAACTCTCTCAGTATAAGAGAGCATGTATCGGAAACTGATTAGCCTCTTGACGTTTTTTCAAGAGGAATTTAGCATTACTATGTAATAATAAAGAACATCTGCAACTTATGACATTTTTTCCCTTGCCTACCAGATCATGCAGTGGTAAGCAATATTTCTAAAAAGAACAAGATTATTTATATTTCCTTTTTTATTTTCCTTATTACTATACTCCTTTGCTTTTGACACATTGTAATATGTAGGGTCTATTAGAACATATAACAAAAGAATAAATGTAATGAAACAAATTTGATTGTTTTGGCTAGGGGACAAAACTTAAGTATAGCATGACACTAAAATTATTTCTTTGATTTAATTATTGCATATTTTTTCCCCTGGGAACAAATTAAGTATCTATCTATCTATCTATCTATCTATCTATCTATCTATCTATCTAT
>JANRMT010062806.1:31291970-31319232 GCA_026402145.1 Polypterus bichir lapradei
TATCTATCTATCTATCTATCTATCTATCTATCTATCTATCTATCTATCTATCTATCTATCTATCCATCTATATTTGCCAGTGCCAGACACAATGTGACTTATACAAATATTGTTTACAAAAATGATTGTAATAAGAAATATAGTTGCACTAAACTCCACTTCTTGTCCCTACATTTCTCATTATGTTTTTTTGTTATGAGATATTTTGTGCTTGTCCTTCACCTCTGTCTTTTTTTGTAGTTTGTCTCTGAGTGTCTTTTACAGCTCTCATAGATAGATAGATAGATAGATTTAATTTTATTTGTCTCCAGTGTGATATTTTGCTTTTTACAGAAGCTCAATAAATAAAAAAATAAATGTACACATGCACACTTTGGTCTGAACATACACCAGAATAACTTTAAAGCAAGAAATTGAAGAAAAGTTCTGACTTGACTGTCACAGTCACAGTGAGTCATTATACTTATGTATTGCTGTTAATATAAAGGGGCCCCAGTAGCATTTCTTGACACACTTCTGCTGAATGATTTGTTGGCTGAAAGCACTCAGTCTTAGTGTGTCAGAGAAATCGTATCTAATTTTACGATATCGTAAAGCTGTATACACTTATTTTTTATAAATGGAGCACAAGCAGCTAAAGTGACTTGCACAGGGACACACACAGCAAAGCAGAGATGTGAAATGAATTATCATCCAGTTTCCACCGTCTTAGCTATTCCCACTCCCTCTTTGCCAGTGTCAGAAATACTAAATTCCTTATTCTTTGCACCATGGCTTTCAAACTCATGTCTGCCCCATGATGACCAATGAAGCAGCGCCTGTGATGAAGGTTTTTTTCATGAATCATCATATTTTTTTTGCTTTGAAAAAATCACATTGTTACAGATGCTTACATATTTGTTCTACCACTGGAGCACATTAGGCTGTGACTTGCTGCGTTACACAGTGAGTCAATAGTGTGAATGAACTGACAGCTTAGTGGGCTGCACTCCAATGTCTTTATTACAAAGCCACATTGTCATGTGCAGTCAGATTAATGCTATTCTGTTCTTAAGACATTTAGAAAGCTGGCCCTTTCAAAGCATTTTCAACATAGAATTGTATTCACTGATTCCACTACTTTGTTAGAAGGCTATTGCTAATATGACTGCGTCTTTAGTTGTTCTTCATCTTTGTGAAGCAGTCTAATATCTACAAATAGATATTTGATAACTATATTGTCCCACATGCATAGTACAATGAAATTCTTACTTAGATATCTCCCTCAGAGTAATGATGGAAATACAATGCTATTAAAGGGATAAAAAAGAAAAATAATTTAAACATCATATGTTGAATGCAACATAGGGTAGAAATATAATATTTTCAGAAGAATATATTTTCAGTGTTATTTTCATTAACAGCTTTGTTTTTTACTGAGAACACAGAATTGGTGTGATTTACCAAAAAGCTCTCATTTTGTTCCATCTCTCCGAAAGACATTCTCTGAGAAAGGTTGTGGCCTGTGAAAATGCACTATGCCAAACTTCAGATCTTGCTTGCATTTCTGTCCCATAATTGGGGTATTTGTAGGTCTTCTACTATGAAACCCATTTTCATCCAGCCAGTGATGGGTGATATGAAATGAAACTCTTCCACCTTGAACTTGAAGGACAATCTCTTGAATCTAGATTAACTTTTCCTCATGTAACTCTGAACCACAAAGCAAAAAACGGCATGGTGAAATCAGAACACAGTATTACTGACACAGAGCTGCCTTCTGTTCAGAACATATATAATGCACAAAACTTTAAAAAGGTAAAGAGTATTTAAAAGAATTTAAAAGACTTAAAATGGCTGAAAATATTGGTATTCTTGCATTTTATTTAAATGATGCACCATTCTTCTTGATAGATATTGAAACAAAAAGATCTTTTGTCATCCATACTGTTCAATCCTTTCTTTGGTTTGTAGTGGAACAAAACAAACAAAGCTGTGAAAAGAACTCAATTCTTGCTTATTCCACAAAGACATTCCAAGACAGCTGCTGGGAAAACATTATTGGAACCCTTTAGAAGTTATAAGAAATAATTGTCATGTAGTGATCCTTCAAGCAGACTAATGTCTTTTAATGATTACCACAGGTGTCTTTAATCATGTGATCATTCATTCAGTCAGTTTAAATGGAGAAATTAGCTCAATCAACTGTTTTGTGTCACAATGAACATGTGAAAGAAAGGGAAAAGCAGAGAGATGTCTGAGAATTCGAACCAGAAAGAAATACCTGTGCCAATAACACTGCCTTCTGACTTCACCACCACATTTTGTGCTTTGTTGGTTCTGAGTTGAGCAGGTACCATACCTGGATGTAATGCAGCTAGTGGGTTATGGGCTTATCTATGTAACTATAGAAGTTGAGTGAATGGAAACTTCCAGGCTTGAATGATGTGTGTTGTGCCCACTTCAGGTCTTTCACTCCAAGAAATTTAAATTTGCTGACTCTGTCAGTATCACTTTCAATTTTAACTTGAGTATTGTTTGATTCCAGACATGTGTCAGAGGGCTAATTTCATTGTCATTATCACTTGGGGGTTCATCAAAAAATGTAATAAGGGAGTCATAAGTGAACAAGGAGTATAGCAAGCGGGTCTTCACACCCTTGTGGAGTATTTTTAAAAAGCCACTGTGAAGGAAGTCATGCTGCCATAGGTTTGCTAGTTAAGACATCCAAAATCCATTTACAATGGGTGACACTAATTCATTAGGTAAGAGCATTGGAATAAGTCCCTGGTGGTGAAATCGTGTTAAATGTTGGACTGTAGTTCATAAATAGTGATCTGGCACAATAGCTTTTATTATAGAGGTGTATCACAGTGGTGCACAGTGCAAGGGATATGGCATATCCTCTGTGGAATGCTCGTGGCTGTATACAGATTGAAGGTATTGTGCCTCAAAAAGTGACATGCCAAAGGGAATGGGTAATAAGAAGAGTCATAAACTGCAGCCAAAATAAAGGGAAGTCAAAGACACTAACAAAGTCAAAACTAAATTCTAACTCATAGTTGAAGTGAACACAAATGTAAAAAATTCAGGAAAATGCACGTGGGAGACTTTTAATGTTGTATCCACAAACTTGGATAATCCCAAAAGTCTCTGAGAGTCACCTTTATACTAATGACCCTAAACATCACAAGTGGCATGACTTTGGGTGACATCCACAGCAACATCCTACCTATCACTACTAAACTTAACTACACAAAATGGGAACACCCATAGAAAACCAAAATGGTGTCACAGCAAAATGCTAAATTTTTTTAGGTCCTCTAAAATGTCTGAGTCTAGAAAAACTAATTGTAGAATTAGATTCAGGACCTCTGAAAACACCAAAGGGTGGTATTAATTAAAGAAATAATATCAATCACAGTAGGTGGTCCAAACTATTTAGAACAGAATGTATTCCAGTAATAGTAAGTCAAAGCATATAATCACAAATTTAGTGACTGCCATCAGTCTCTAGTCATTGAGGCAGTTATGTCATGTTCACTTCACAAAAGAGACTTTCCCTGTTACATTTTTTAAAAATGGAGAATCTTTTGACTTGTTAAAAGTTCACTTATGAAGCCTTTTCCAAAATATTAATATTATTAAGGTTGTTACTTTTAACTTTACTGCAACACAGTGTTGTTCGTGGATTCAGTTGGTGTATGCATCTGAGGTTGCTAGAGGTGGACCTGAAGAGGTCACAACTGATGTTGTCATCAACACAACACCACAATATAAATAGTCACCATTTTGAATGTATTTATTTTTTGCTTTAAACTCATTTTGTTACCTGACTTCATTAATGATTTCCCCATTTTGCTTTGATTGCTAGAAATCTTTTCAGTTAAGAGTCCTTAGCAGGTGCACCTTGTACTGTAGGTCTACTTCCTGGTCCTCGTACATTCTCTGTATGCATTACTGCAGTGCCCTGCCACGTTTGTTTTTTTTTTTTTTGCCGCAGGGATAACTGTTGTCCTTTTTAAGCATATGGGGGGCCATAAATTCTGACAGTGAAATATTATAGAAAGTCATTGAAAATGTCAGCTAATTGATCTTTACAATTCTTTAAACGTGCCCTGAAATTTTACTCGATTTAGCCACCGACAAAGAGAGGAATAAATCACGCGGTGCAGTAGAAAAGTTATAGGAAGCACTAAGTTCATCCAGGAGAGAAAATGTACAAAGATAAGCTATAAAGTACCTTTTTTTCTTTAACAGCAATTGTATGAACATAGATATCTGGCAACAGTCAGCAGCTGTGAAAAATTAATTACATCCATACACTTAATTACTGGTTGCACCACATATAACTAAATACCTCTTATAATTCAACTTGTGAAACACACAGACTTACAGTCCTAAAATAAAAATTTTCACTGCACTGTAAATATGATGAATATAGCTTCAATAAATATTTTGTTTGTATCACAACCATCAGTTAGGCTAGTGAGACCAGCATTCAAGATGTTTTTCTGTTTCTTTAGATAAACAGACTTTTATGTTCCTTTATCGTTTTGTGCTACATGGAAGACCTGGTTGGCTTTTTCGTTCTTTTTCACCATAATCTGGTCTGAATTAATGACCTGTCATTTCAGGCTCAAATGTATCCCACAGTAAATTACACTTCCCTAAGATGGAGCAGAAAATATATTCACCTTTACGCTATACTGATTTCTTAAAACACACATTTATTATTTCCTTGAATTCTTCTGACATACTGCTCTAACCATTATTTTAAAAAATTAACATAAATATTTGGTGTTTGAAGGGTCTTGTAACTATAGGTAGATGACCTCAACACCCACCCTTTGAGATATATGGTAAATCTTTTGCTTCCCCAGTGATCTTCATGAGGCCAGTTAAAGCCAAGATGCGTCCCTATGCTGTCAAAGTTACATAGTTCTGTGCCCTTTCTTATTTTTAATTCAAAGCTGTAGGCTTATACCCTTGATTAATACATTTCTTATACACTTTCAAATTGCATAGTCTATCTTTGGCTGTCATTTTATGAAAAGATGGTTTGGTAAATGTAAAGTTAGTTATCCTAAGTGGCTTCAGTACATGTCATAATTAGACAGCAGCTTACCAATTTAAGGTATGTCACACACGTGCGAGTAGGAAGCAACTAAAGGGCCTGAGTAATTGTAATAAAACATCTGACCGGGGGGCAGCAGAGTGCGCTGACTGTCTTTCTTAGTTCCCTACAGACCTTTCCCGGGAAATCCTGCAAGGTTCCTGCGCCTCAGAAGACATCACTTCCGATGCTGCCCCCTTTGCTGACATCATATCCGGTCCAGAAGACATCACTTCCAATTCCAGCCCTTTTGATGACGTCACCTCCTTTACGGGTCTTTAAAGCCTCCATCTTTTTCTGTAATAATCAGTTCTGTTTTGGACTCTGTTCTGTGCACATCGTGCTTCAAAAACTTAACTTTTGCAGCCGGAAAAACAATATATGGGTGGCTGCTCCAAATATTTATGATGTCTGTGTTGCTTTATTCTCACAGGTACTATCATAACCTTGCATGTGAGTAATTATTTTCAGATGATTTGCTGTTTGCAGTACAGTAGTGCACCCAGATTACTATGAAGCTTGATGAGAGAAAAATAACTTCATAGGCATCCAGTATTTTCTATATAGTTCAAATTTAATATTTTGTTATTTCTCATTCAGATCCTTACTGCACAAACAGTATATAAATTTACAGCATGACCAAGAACAAAACTACTTTTAGTTCTAGGCCTATTCAGGAGCACATGGTGATTCAACATTTGGGATTGAACAGCTAACAATTTAATACACAGCTTAATGTCTTTACTTATAGGTCACAATATCTCCAATATATGTCTTTGATATCTTTTTTCTCGCCTTTACCAAAGGAATGTTATCTGTTAGGAAGCATAAGAATATAATATTCATCAGTGGCAGTCATGATGAATTGGAATGCATTAACATTCATTCGACACTTAATTGGGCCACCAGTCACTGCTTTACAGCTTCAGATGGCTGTGCCTTGTGATACTGCAAGTGGAGCTAGGCATGATTCACACTGATACAGTGAGTCTGGTAAATGAGAAACTATAGACAAAGCTTTACATCACACTGATTCCTGATAGCTACAGCAATTGTTTTCCCTCTCCTGAAAGTGGAAACGATTGTGTGCAGTATGAAGAGTGCTTTTCAGATTTTTGAGATAGCATTATTTACAGAAGCTTTTTTGCTGAAATGCACAGGCAGAAGAATGCTTATTTTGCTATTACCAGGAAAAGGAAAAAAAAAAGGATTTTGCTTGTGTTTTAACATCAGCACTCTCCCTCGAAGTGCTATAGTCAGGAAAAAGGTATCATCTTGTGACTTCAAGTGCTCCTACAGCACAAATTCCAGAGAGCTGTAAGGCAAAAATGACACTCTAGGTCAAAGAGACTTTACTTCATTGTGCCTCTAGAAAGAATGTACTTTTTCTGTTGTAGCAGGTAATTTCTTTGTTTTGATTAAAGCCTTTGCTACCTCTACTAGGTCAGATACCTCTTTCGAACATATTTTCTACATTTTAATTCTTGTGTTTTTTCTCTCTCTAATTCCTTGAACAGAAGCGCTACCACTGTGCCGCCCATGTAAAGACAACACCTACTAAAAATGTAAATGCTGCATATTCACTGGTATTTATTTAATAGCAGTAACAATCTAAAGATGAATGAACTGTGTCATCCAACTCACAAACCATTCAATTTTTTTCTTTAACATATAAGAAAACTTTACAGTGCATTTTTCATGATACAAATCTTAGATGCTAGATACTTCACCACCAGTATTTAGGCATCACCAGGGCAGCACAGTGGTGCATTGGTTAGCACTAATACCTTATAGATCTAGGGTTTAAATCCTGCATCCTGTCAGTGTCTGACTTGAGTTTGCACATGTCTATGGGGGTTTTCCTGCAGGATGTTCTAATTTTCCTTCGATATCCCTAAAGACATACATATTCGGTTAACTAATAATTCCATATTGTCACTGAGTGTGAGTATGGGTGTTTGTATGATTTTTGCCATGTGAACACGCTGTAATCAGCAAATGCTCCCAACCCAACCCAACCAACCAACCATGCACAGGAATACTGTCCAGGGTTGTTGCCTTGTGTCCAATAAATTTGTGAATTTCCCCTTGAGATTAATAAAGTATCTATCTATCTATCTATCTATCTATCTATCTATCTATCTATCTATGTATCTATCTATCTATCTATCTATCTAATAGAAATTTACGGACATGAGTAATTTTGACAGGACTAAAATTACAGTGGTCCTCTGGTAATAATTATCTTATCCCATGTCCTGGGGTACAAGTAAAACCCATTCAAATAAGTCTTTTGAATTATTTTCTTGCCTAGAATTAAAATCCTTTTCCTAGCAGTCTTTTCAAGGAATGTAGAGTCAAGAGGATAATTGTGGGCAAGCACTCAGCTTGAAGAAGTGGAAGAGGCCAGAGAGAGAAGAGAAAAGTGGAAGGACAAGCAGGATGATAGCTAAACAAATGTATATTAAGGTAAACAAGTGAAAAAGACACTATTACACTGGCAGGGCACAGAATGTCTTTCTACAGAGGTAGTTATTCAATTTCTTTATATCTCCAAAACCTTTCTTTTCACTCTTAGTATTATAATTCTTTTCTTTTTTGCTTACTTTGGCATTTTCATCGATTCAAGGAAACCTCCAGAATGCTACTTCTCAAGATCAAAAAGTGCACAACAGCAGGGGAGTTAGACAGTGTATCAGTGCAGTATGTTGCTTTAATATCCATCTATCCATTAACCAACCCACTTATATCCTAACTACAAGGTCACGGGGGTCTGCTGGAGCCAATCCCAGCCAACACAGGGCGCAAGGCAGGAAACAAACCCCAGGCAGGGCGCGCACACACACACACACACACACCAAGCACACACTAGAGACAATTTACAATCACCAATGGATGTCTTTGGACTGTGGGAGGAAACCAGAGTACTCGGAGGAAACCCATGCAGACACAGGGAGAACAAGCGAAACTGGGTCTCCTAACTGCAAGGCAGCAGCGCTACCCACTGCGCCACCGTGCTGCCCTTGCTTTAATATGTCATATTAAATAATTACTCTTCTTGTGCAACAGGAGTCATGATTAAGGTGAGGAACAATAATTCCTCTTATTTGGCAAGAACAGTTTACATGTTGTTTTAATTGTGAACTTTAATATTTTAATGCAAAATAAACATAAGGAAATGATATATGTCCCAATGGACATAAGAATACCTTGCTTATAAATCAGAGTGAAGTGGGCTATTCTTGAGGTATGGATTGTTAAGCTTATGTGATCCTATTGCATTTGTTTTGCATCCCTAGAATCTACTTGGCAGTCAGACATGTTCAGCTTACAACTAGACATCACAAATATTCCTCTGCTTGCTTTAGTGCAGCTCTGTTTAGTGAGATATGCCAATTCATTTTTGAGTGTTTTTTATTTTGTATTCATGCATTAGTCCTCTAAGACGCTCAGAAAAGAAACTGTTGGACCACCCCTTGCAGCTACACTCTCCTTTAGATGGTACTGTATTAAAGAAGAGACTGAGAAGAAGGTAGTTTTTATAGACTTCTTGAGGGAAATAGAAATTCTGTCTGAGCAGCTGCATATCAGAGAAAGAATAAAAATCTTACTAGGTATTTGATATTTACCAAGACTGTTGATTTTATGCCATAAGGCTATTAATGAAGAATACCAGACTGGCTTGTTTAAAAAACAAACAAGCAAAATATATTCTGTGGTCCTAACTCCTGTTTTACTAACTGCTCCCTAGTGATCACATTATTTAAACAGCAGGCACAATTGGATGAAATGATTTGTCCAGATTTACACTATTAGTCACTCCTAGTGAATAAATATGCAAACATGTAAGTTTTGCTTAATCTTCTTAGCCACTAAGAACATGTGACAAACTGAAACAAAGAGCTTGATACAATAGTAACACTATTGTCTGCTAGGCTTTATTCAAGAAGTATTTAATTACAACACTTACAATATCTGTTTTGGTTTGTACTAATTTAAATAGAGGGGTGTAAACACATTAAAATATTTTAACTACTATAAACTACTGATTGAGAAAGATCTGCATAGGCAAGATGTGCTACTGTAGGTGTTTAAAGAGAGTAAATGGCAAATGGAGAAACCTAATTAGACTGGAAAGACAGCTACACCTACGACATGTTACATATTAAGAAAACAAAGCACACTGTACAAAATGATCAGTACAAAGATCAACAGCATTGGCATTATTGGGAAACTGGGGCTTTTTATAATAGGAAAATTATTTTAAAAAATTCAAGCTGACCTATTCTACCTTAATCAACCAATCTTGCATCAGTGAAGAGCAAGCTTCAGTTTTAGCTCTGTAAACCCAGTGATCACTTCACTATTCTCATTAGCAGTCAGTATACATTTTATTTTGTTGTATTGGTCACATGCATTGGTGTATCACATGATGGGTTAGCACCCTATCCAGGGTTGCTTTGTTCCTATTGTTATTGAGACTATACTCCTCAATAGTGGTAGTGAATTGATAAATGGATATCTCCTTAAAGTACTCATATAATCTTAATATGCATATAGTCTTAATATGCATGACAGCTTTCAATTTATCATTTAATATAATGTCCCTGTATTGCAGCTGGTTCAAAAAACTAATGAATTAATTTGTCAATCCAAGTAAGAGAGAAATGGTAGCTTAAGTTACTACATGAGGCAAAACACAAGACCAAATTTGGTAATCAACTGGCAATGTCTGATTCATTGCAACTTCAGTGGCTTGAATCCTAGTCCACTGTCTTTGTGGTGTTTGAACATTATTCATTGTGTCTTTCTGGGTTTTCTACAAGCGTCAAATTCACTACTGCATCTCAAAGGTATGCATGGGTTTGATAGCAAAGAGATTCTAAAACAGAATCACAATTATTGGTCAAATATGCACACACACACACACACAAAATTGACTATTGTTTGTGTCTGACTCTTGATGTACTGCTACATGCCAAAAACACACAAGATTTTTAAGAACATGTCTGCAGAAAATAAAAAGATTGTGGCTTGGAGGTGAGGGATTGGTGATGATTTTTCCAGGCTGAAATAGTACAGGTCCTGTAAGTTGGGAGGACTAATGCTAAAGATCTTTTCGGGAGACATGGCTATTCACTGTTTGGCCCAGTTTGACTGTGTTGAATGAGTATGCCCTGCTATGTCCTTATGTTCGACTGTGTAGAATCAGATGAATACATAACAATACATGACAAAACAATTAATTTTACATTAAATAACTTAGTGCTCTACCTTGATTAGGTTAGTGTCTGGCAAAGGCCAAGGCAGTTTATCATCCGTCCTGCAATCTTTTTTTTTCAATAGTCTACCTCCTCCCTTACTATTCTCCAAAAGTATTTGTTTAATACTCTCTATCCCTGATATCACCTTCACTGCACTTGTGGATCGCATGGTCTTGTAATAGTTGGTAAATTAGTGAAAACAGAACCTCAACCCTATTTATACTTTAGATCAAGAGCTCAGATTACTGTATGTTTAGAAATTTCTTCTTTATGAATAGAAACAAAGCAAATGTAGGTGACCATATATGTAAAAATGTATAATCATGTATCCTTTATTGAATATCGCTACAATATAATGCATTTTTTTTTTCAAATCTCTTCAATGCATCTTGATTTTATTCAAGAACACTGCTGTATGATTGTCAAAAGCCTTAATATAAAGTAATTCACACTTCACAAATCATGTACTGTATATGTGAAACGCAAACAGGAGTAAATGAAAATTCACGATGAGTACAAATGCCTAGTGGCTTAGTAACTGAACACTAAACTTTAAAAATTCAACATCTCATTTTCACTACTGGCTACCCACAACTAATCACTTAATCTACCAGTACTCTAATTGCACAAACATTGTATATTATAAGATGAACTGGTACTCTCTACAGAGTTGAGCTGGGATAAATTCTGGCTGTACATGACCCAGTATTGGATTAAGTGGGTTTGAGAATGTTATGCTGTGTTACCAAAAGATATAATGTTAATCTGTGATATGAATAAAAGAGTTATGTTACCTAGAGGTAGCGAGTAATCAGGTAGGGCTCTACTCCAGTATGACAGTACTTGTCAAGCTGAAGTATTACGACTACTCACTGCCAGAAAATTTATGTTCTGCAAACAACTACTGATCACTGAACACACAACATCTTTCATCTGTCTATAATGAAACAAATTCTGGATGAATCTTCATTTAATCTAAACACACTAATTCAGTTTGAAGGTTGGCCTAATTTGAATGGTTTGTGAGTTGGATGACACAGTTCATTCATCTTTAGATTGTTACTGCTATTAAATAAATACCAGTGAATATGCAGCATTTACATTTTTAGTAGGTGTTGTCTTTACATGGGCAGCACAGTGGCGCAGTGGTAGCACTTCTGCCTTGAAGTTAGGTGACCTGGGTTCACTTCCTGGGTCCTCCCTGAGTAGAGTTTGCATGTTCTCACCATGTGTGCGTGGGTTTCCTCCAGGTGCTCCAATTTCCCCCCACAGTCCAAAGGCATTCAGGTTAGGTGCATTGGCGATCCTAAATTGTTCCTAGTGTGTACTTGGTGTGGGGGTGTGTGTGCCCTGTGTTGGCTGGGATTGGCTCCAGCAGACACCTGTGACCCTGTAGTAAGGATATGGCAGGTTGGATGGATAGATGGATGTCTTTGCATGTACCTGGGAACACCTGAATGCGGGGGGGTTGGGGGCTGAAAAGCAGGCTGGTCATCTAAGGGAAACTAAATGAGAGGATGCAAGGTAGCGTCTTAGATGTTTTTTCCGTAAGTAACTGTGGCTGACATCTATAGCTTTGCAATTGTCAGTGGTATCCTTCCAATTTACTAACAACATGGCGTTTGCAGTACTTTCCTTTTTGTCAACTAGTCAGCCCGTATTCTCATGTGTTTTCTTAAACCAATCTAAAATCTTGAGTTTACAAGGAGTCAATACACAGTGCTTGGGTTAAAGAAAGTATACAGTGGAGTTCAATCATGAAATAGTAAACTTCCTTAGAAAAAGGAAGTGAAAGTGAAGATTGAGCATGATGATTTTTAAGTTTTTAACATTTCTTCAAATTATTAAGTAAGTCTGAATGTAATTGATTTAAAAGCCTTAAGACAGTATCAGGAAAGAGGAAAAGGACCTTTAACAGAACCAATGAGGTTCTGCACTGAGCTTAAAAAACATAAGTAAATGTACAGTAACTACACCAATCAGCAACAACGTTAAAACCTGTAACAGGTGAAGTAAATAACATTGATTATCTCATTACAATGGCACCTTTCTAGGGTTGGGATATATTAGAAAGCAAGTAAACAGTCAGTTCCTAAAGGTGATGTATTGAGACCAGGAAAATTTGTCAAGCTTAAGGATGTAAGTGACTTTGACAAGGGCCAAATTGTGATGGCTAGATGATTGGGTCAGAGCATTTCCAAAGTGTCTTGTGAAGTTTTCCCAGTATGTAGTGGTTAGTACCTACCAAAAGTGGTCCAGGAAAAAACAAATGGTGAGCCAGCAAAAGGGTCATGGGCGCTCAAGGCTCATTGATGTGCATGGCTAGCCCATCTAGTCTGATCCAGAAGAGCTGCTGCAGCACACATTGCTGAAAAACATATTGCTGGTACATTGCAACTAACTGTGTATGGGTCTGCGTAGCCATAGACTTGTCAGAGTGCCTATGCTGACCCCTGTATACTGCTGAAGCAATGGACAAGGAAGCATCAGAACTTGACCATGGAGCAATGAAAGAGTGTGGCCTGTTCTGATGAATCACATTTTCTTTTAGATCAAGTGGACGGCCAGGTGCATGTGCATTGTTTATCTGGGGAAGAGATGGCAGCAGGATGAATTATGGGAAGAAGACAACCTGGCGAAGGTAGTGTAATGCTCTAGGCAATGGTCTGCAGAGAAATCTTGGGTTCTGGTATTTCTGAGGATGTTATTTTGACATGTACCACCTACCTAAAGATTTTTTTCAGACCACACACACCTCTTCATGGCAATGGTAGTCCCTAATGGCAGTTTCCCCTTTCATCAGGGAAATGCACCCTGACATACTGCAAAAATAGTTTAAGAACGGTTTGATGAACATGAAAAAGATTTCAAGGTGTTGACTTGGCAACCAAAATCCCCAGATCTTAATTTGATTTAACATCTGTGGGATGTACTAGAAAAACAACTCCGATCCATGAAGGCCTCACCTTGCAATGCACAGGATGTCTTGGGGCCAGATATCACAGGACACCTTCAGATATCTTGTTGTATCCATGCCTTGATGGGTCAGAGCTGTTTTGGTAGTACGAGGGGAATCTACACAATATTAGAAAGGTGGTTTCAATTTTGTGACTGATCGGTGTATACCAATTACATCTCAGTTCTGTTAGAGTAGCTGCAATTGTCAGTCTATTTGTTGCCATATAAACTAAAAGTTATGCTATGTTGGGTACCAAGAACATGACTATTATGTTAACTGTGAATTGTTATCTCATAGGAATCTACACATTTGACAAATTTAATGCATTTACAGTACATCAGCCAGTGTCAGATAAATTATGAAATAAAGAAAATAGATGCTTATGGAGAAAAGATGTGCTTCTTCAACCAATACTGCTGGCTGGGAAGCCTCATAAAGATAATGTTAAACTAATCACTTAATCAAAATGATATATATCTATTTTTCAAAACTGTCAAGCCTCACTTATTTGTTTTAGATGCAAGCATTTGCTCATTATCTCCTCACACTGAAAGCTATCATTCATTAATACCAGCATGATGAAACAGTTTTGTCAAAAACAAAATCAAATGAATGCTAGATAGAAAATGTTGGTAAAAATGATTCTTTCTTTTCACAGTGTTCTTTAAAGAAGCTTAGTCTGTAACCCTGGAAACTCCAGTGTCCACCATTTATTATACTGTAGCTTTCAAAATGAGGTAGTAGGCAGTGAAGGTCTAGGGTCAGATTATTTTAGCATCAAAGCAAAAATGAAGGTAGACATGTAATGTCTTCCTGCTGCAACAGTAAATTAACCTACTGCTGTAAGGTTCCCATTATTCCATTGACAGAAATATTCTTTCATTTTAAAAATTATACATAATTCATTTTCTGTGCAACAATTACATTAGCCTGATTAAGGTCAGCATAATAATATTTTTTTATTTATATCTGTGTTTGTATTGGCCAGTGAAGAGCTATTAATTATTTGATATTTATTCTTAATTGCTGTACAGTAATGAATCTGCATTTGTCTTAGTTCCTTAATGAGTGAACGAGAGAACAAAGAGCAGAATATCGAATCTTGTTCTAGTCAGACTAACAGGACTTCAAAGCAGGTTCTGTGTACTGTAAGCAAGGCATGTGGAACAATATTGGATCAACTTTTATAATACAGTATATTTCAAAATATAGCCCTGCATTCATTTTCACAAGCCTGCTATGTAGAGTGAAGGGCAGTTGTTTTAAATATTTTGTGAAAAATAAAAAGTAGTTAATTATGAATGGTGCAACAAATACATATACAGTGGAACCTTGGTTTACGACCATAATTCGTTGCAAAACTCTGGTCGTAACCCGATTTGGTCGTGAACCGAATTAATTTCCCCCATAGGATTGTATGTAAATATAATTAATCCGTTCCAGACCATACAAATTGTATGTAAATATATATTTTTTTAGATTTTTAAGCACAAATATAGTTTAATATACCATAGAATGCACAGCGTAATAGTAAACTAAATGTAAAAACATTGAATAACACTGCGAAAACCTTGAACAACAGAGAAAACTAACACTGCAAGAGTTCGCGCTATAGCGCTACGAACCGCTTGCTAAAAACACTTTTTTTTAATGAGTTTTAAGCACAGGGAAAAAAAATGAACTTTTGAAAAATCCATAATTTAATAAACTACCAAGAAAAGTAACATTGCAACAATGCAAGCTACAAATCGATTGCTGTAAACAGAAGTGAAGTGGAGCTTAAAATCCAATAGAAAAAAGTCTTCATTAAATACAATGAGATTAAAACAATGCTTGAATCTGTCTCTTTAAAAACAAGCCCGGTGAATTCTTTAACTGCCTTTAAGAGCCCTCTCTCTCTCGCTCGCGTGTGTGTGTGTGTGTGTCGTTCTCTCTCTCGCTGGCTGCACAGGGAATGCACAGGGAGGGACTGAACACGTGCGGAAATGATCGGTGCGCACAAACCAAAAGGGAAACTGGCTTGTTCGTATACCAAGTGTGTGGTCGTGAACAGATGCAAAAGTTTTGGCAAACTTTTTGGTCATAAACTGATTTGTACGTGGTCCGAGATGTTCGGGAACCGAGGTTCCACTGTAATATGTATATGTATTATGCCTGTCGTTAACTCTGAAGCCTTTATAACATGGTTCAAAAGAGTTATAACATTCATGTTGTTTATTGTACGTGCTAATTTATTATGCTTTAAAATGAAGAAAATAACTTTGCAAGAGCTTAAACTAAAAATTTAGGAAGACTTATCTGTTTAAATTAAAAGAAAAATCTAAATGATTTAATCAATGTTAAGTTTAAACATTCAGCATGTACTTGTTATATCATTTTCTAACCTGTGTAATCCAGACCAGAGTCACAGGTGCTGTAGCCTATCCCAACTAGTATAGGGCACAAGGCAAGAGCAAACCCTGGACATGGCAAACACACACACCCCAAACACACACTAGGGCCACTTTAGAATTGCCGACCCATCTGGAAGAATCTGACACAGACAGAGGGAGGACCCAGAACGAGAAATCTTGTCTCTTTACTGCGAGACAGCAGCTTTACCACTTCTCCACCAAGCTGCCTGTAATACTTGTAATATACATATATATATGGATGTCAGGTAAACTGGAGATCCCTCCTGTGGGAGTAGAGTGGTTCTGTTTGGCTACCTGGCCTTGGTTCCTGCTCCTTGCCTTGTACCCAGTGCTGTCTGCACTTAACATGTCTGCCTCCATCCTGAATTGGATTAGGTGAAGATGAAGTGTGGCATTGGGAAATACGATTTTATTATGTTGTAATAGTATTAATCAAGAATGTTTTCATTATATATCTTTTCAGCTTGATAAGTACGCTGTTAGAAATAAGAGTATGAGTTCTTTTCTTTTTTGTTGTTTAAGAGCAGACTAGCAGGATTATATTTTCAGAAAAGTCAAAATTCTAAATGTAGTACAAAGGTAATTTTCTCGACTTTCTACATACATAAAAGTTAGGTGTTAAAACCATTAGATACTTTTGCGTGTGCACACCTCATGAACATGTACTGATATGGTCTGTCAACTGACACTAGATAGAAAGGGGTTTAGGGGTGTTTCACCTTGGCCCTGAGAAGATTTAAAAAGTCAGTAATTTCAAAGCAGGAAGAGGGAAGAACAAGGACCTGAAGTCTGTAGTGAGACTGCTGTCAAAAAAACCTGTAATTATTTACAACAAATTTACATTTCACACATGTGAATTACGCTTTTGCTTCTCAAAATTACACTACTTCTGAAAATTACATTTGCGCTTCCAAAAATTACGCTTGTTTCTGAAAAGTACAAGTAAAATTCTTAAACATGAACAAACTGTCTCGAGAAAGTCAGTGCTGCAGGTCGGAGGATGGGGCAGAGACAAAGCCCGGAGGCGTGGTTCAGCACTCAGAGGGGCGTATTCATACACAGGTGTGGTTAAGATTTCAGCCCCGCCTATGCAATGTTATCTGCGTTTGCACAGTTAGATGTGGGAGGCTTGGAGTTTGTCGTCCCGTCCCATCCTGTTTGCTGCTGTGGGGAGATTAACTCAATTTGCCAAAGCACTCCCGAAATGATCGGTTCATGAAATGCTGCAGATAACGTTTCGTGTGCGGGTCTGAAATTCTAACCCCACTAGTGTATGTGCACATCCCACTGAGCTCTGAAACGCCATGACAATTTGTTCACACTTGAGAATAATACTCATTCTTTTCAGAAGCAAGCGTAATTTTCAGAAGCGCAAGCATAATTTTAGAAGCGCAAGCGTAATTTTCAGAAGTGCAAGCATAATTTTAGAAGCGCAAGAGTAATTTTCAGAATTTTTTTAATTCACACATATGAAATGTAAATTATTATGAGTTATTTTTGACTGCAATCTTACTCCATGCTGAAGCTCCATGCTGTAAGCCATATTGAATGCTGACATACATTATGTCTGTTTGCCAGGTCTGTTTTTGACAGCTGCTAATACATCCAGTTCATATGGTGTCCCATCCATTTGCTTTGCTTCTGCTTTTAACATATTAAGAACATTATGAATGTTAAAGACTATAATCATTTTAAATAAGTATCTATACTTTCCCCCAACCACCCATTGCCTTGTTGTTTTATCCTGCCGCATGGGGCCTAGATATTAGTGGAAAAGGGGTCATGGAGTTGTAATAGTAATCAGCTTTGGGGGACATAGGCCTTCTAGGCCTGGTGGGATCAAAGATAAGAGGACAAGAGTTGTGGTGGAAGGCATATCTGTAGGCCTATGTAACAAATATTAACATAGGATCACAATAAAGTATGTGACATAGTCACTGGCACTGCTGCCTTAACACTCTAGAGACCTGAGTTTAATCCCCAGGCTATTCAGTGTCATTGGAGAGTTTGCAAATTTGTCTGGCGTTAATACTGATTTTCTGCACATGTGCATGTTAACAAACTGCTATCTCTAAATTCATGGTTGTAGGTATTTCTGTATGTGTTTGTCCTCTGTGAAATACTGTCAACCATTGTGTGCCATTTGCTGGTAGAATAGACTCTGGCTTCTTTTAATAAATAAGCACACTTTATAAATTTTCATATATTACATCTTTCTTTACTGAACACTGTGCAAAGGCCTTTGACGATTACAGATATAGTGCTATTGCTTACATTTATAGTATACATTTGTAATTGTAGAGCTTATGCAAGTTAGATATGCTGCTCCAGATAATACTTTGTTTGCAGGGAATGAACCAGCATAGTCTAGTTTGCTTTAACAACTTGACCACAGTACCTGCCTGCTTTTTTCCTGCAATGGGAATATCCATTTAACAAGACAGAAATATGCTGTAAAAGATTTAATAAAACCTTGCATCACCTTGTAATTAGTTCATCAAAAATGTGCATTTGGAAAGTCTAAGAGTAAAATCGTGTTTTTAATCAGCATCTGCAAGAAGTGATGATGGAAATGTTTTAATAGAGTGTTTCTTGAAAATAACAGCCATTCTACAATGATAGAATATAAAATCAATCATCAGGAAATATGCATTCTTTATATACAATGACTAAATTCCACAGATATTGTTATAAAATAAACAGGCAAAACTATGATTGTCACACAATAATTATTATTTTTAAGGGTTTGGTTTTACCATAAAAAAAAACCAAAAAAAAAAACATGGTATAAGTCATTCACCCCATGGTAGACAGTTTGGGAGCTGTCAGTTTCTGCATGCATGATAGCTGCAAAAAACAACTTATTACAAAAGAAGCCAAATTATAACTGTTTCTAATTATACAGAGGGGTATAATTGTCTTCATCCATAAAAAGCATACACTATGTTGAAAGATTTGATAATCACTGTTAGGTGCTGAGCATAATGGTGTAGAAAATGTCAGTTTTCTTACTATAATGCAATGAGCCAATTCAAAAAAGATTTAGAGCATTTCAGGATTATTCTTTTTAGGCATTGTCAGCAGTCGGTAACCCCTTTTAGTCACAAAAGAGTTATGAATGATTAGTTAGATTCTAAATATTGTACATTTCCCTTCAGCTTGGTGCTTAAGGTTTCTGTACATTTTTTAGGAGTTGATTGTATAGCCTACATTGGGCTGGCGCCCTGCCCAGGATTTGTTCCTGCCTTGCGCCCTGTGCTGGCTGGGACTGGCTCCAGCAGACCCTCATGACCCTGTGTTAGGATATAGCGGGTTCGAGAATGACTGACTGACTGATTGTATAGCTTAAGATCCACAACCTGTTTTTTTCATTATTTCCTTTCTGCTATCTTGTTTTCGTTTTTTCTGCTTAGTTTTTGTGTTAATCTTTTCAAGACTTCAGACTTATAATTTATTAGAATGATTGTTATATTATTAAAATTGTTAAGGTACTTATTAGTGTTTATATTTACCGCTTAAAGGTGATTAAGCCAAATTATTTACTGTTCCGATATGTTTAGTTCCTGGAAACAATGGAAAATGATTCCCTACATGAATTTATGTCCTGGGGTTATTTTAATTCCATTTTTTAAAAATTGTTTTATTTCTATACTGTTTTGAACTGACAATTCATTTTCACTTGCTTTTATTACTGTCAGTGTTATATGTTCTCATGCATGGGCATCTGATGATCACCCACTAGACTCTGCTGATGCTTGCAGTACCACCTCTGGTTAGCTGCTGCTAACTTTATCATCTCCCTTTCTTTCTGCACTGCTCGCAACCCTATCCAAACTCTACTTCCTCAATAATTATAAGTGCCAACATCCCTAGAAGGAATGGTGTCTGATGAGAAACAGACCCCATGGATGTCGATAGTGTCTTTAAAATAGACTAGCCTATCAGGCAGTAAATACACAACTGTTTTTCTTTTTTTGTGACACCAAGTGCTTATTTCAGTTCTTTTGTTTGGACTTTGGCATTAAATGGAATAGCCTGGTTGGTCCCCTATCTTTTCTTGAGGACTCCACCCCTTTTTTGTCCTGTGACAATGTAAAAATCTCCAAGATGCTACTTCCTGTTTGTGTTGCCATGCATCCATACTTACAAACACATTCTGTCTAGTCACCTGACAGCTTTTAAATACATTAGGCTGCATAGCTGTATAGTACCTAACCAGTTAGTGAAAAAGGAAGGACAGTTAACTACATTCCGTCTAAGGATAGGGTTGGTGTTAGGAAAAATATTTAGGTAGACCCACTGAGCACTACGTATTTTTATGTAAAACAATAATTTATTCTTAATGTAATAATTTGAAATACTTATGCTTTATTTCAGGGGTCTCCAACCTTTTTTCCCCTGAGAGCTACTTTTACAAAATGAAAATGGGCGAGAGCTACTCCTGTTTTAATGTATTTATTCTCATAGCTTATTTCAACCCAAACAAACTGAATAAGCTTTTACAAAATGTTGGTGTCCACAACTCACATTTTGCATTAAAACATCACAAAAAAAATTTAGTTCACCTTCAAGTCCATTTTGTATGTCTGTATGCATTTTCTAGTCTATCTCACACTATTGAATTAAAACATGAATGCTGTCAAAACAAAGCAATTACAAATACACAGATATTACTTATTCATTTGTCATTTTGTTACATGTCACTGTTTCACATCATAAGAGTATTCACATGTCCAGTTGCATGTGTGATGTGTTTTTTAGTTAGTCAGATGACTGGCACTGCACAGAGTCAACAAGAGAGGCAGCTGTATAGTGGAGTGTAGCCACTTAGGTTCACTCTTATGAAGTCATTTAAATGCTCATCTGTCAGTCTTGTTCTGAACTTTGATTTCATGACATTCATGTCAGAAAAGGCAGACTCACAGAGGTATGTAGACCCAAACAAAGCAGACATTTTCAGAGCTGCTTGGTGAAGATTCTTATAGTTATATGGCTCTACTAAGCTCCAGAAATGCTGAGAATGCTGTTGAGACTTTAACTGCACATTATTTTGAAGGTTTAATAATATATAATATATAAAATCCAATGTCTCTCTGTCTGTCTGCTTTTCACGAGAGAACAACTTAACGGATTTAGATTGGGTTTTTTTCTATAATTTGCTTTAACATTACAGTTGATTTTGCAACCTCTCTCATTTTGATATGTATCATAGTTCACTTGCAGTACCGAATTATTTGCGAGAATCACAGAAACACTTAGCGGGCCGTGTTGTTCTCCTCACTCACTCGCAAGCTTTGGGGCGTGTATCTTAACTCCGCTTAGCTAGCAAACGAGAGAACAATTGAATTCAACTTTGTTTGATATTTAAGATAAAGTGTTACTTAGGTCGGCTTCACAGCCCTGCTGGGTGCCATGGGTGCCGCCGTGTGATGCTGCAGGGAGACAAGGGGATTGTTGTTTCCCGTATAGCCCAGAAGTACTCCCAAGTCATGGGGATGGAAGAACAGAAATACTTCTGGGCTGAAGAAAAATAAGAGTCTTTATCTGACCCAGAAGTGCTATTAAATCACATGGACAGAAGGACAGAAGCACTTCCAGGTCAAGGACTATTTAATGGACTATTCGAGTCCTAGCAAGCTGAGCTGGAGTTGGGAAGGAGTGTGACGGAGCTGCTGGGAGAGGAGGATTGTATCTATATTATTGTTTATGGTGGTGGAGGTGCTTTGGGGCACTTTGGAGAAGAAAATACTTCTGGGTGCTTTTAAACCAGTGTCTGCATCGGTCTGTTGGGTTTCACTGGGCAACAGCATCCTCAAGCATCCACTTATTGACACTGGATATTCTCTTAAGTGTATGCCACATTGAAAAGATAGATTGCAGTTCAGATCGTGGATCGTGATTTTGTGTTTAAAGGAGCATGATATGATTTTTTGGAAAGATTGCCTACCCCTAATTTGACTAATCAAGTTTTCAAATTTATTTAGGATTCATTAACCCTTTGGCGAGCTACTTGGAAAGGGGTTGCAAGCTACGGGTAGCTCGCGAGTGACGTGTTGGAGACCCCTGCTTTATTCTGTATTATTATGCATTCTGGGTCTGCTGCTGTTTTCAATCTGCATACTTCCTTTAGGTCAGATTATCTCAAAGCATAAGGTTAGTTACCACAACTATGCAGGCAACACACAGCTTTATTTATCAATGGCACCTGACGACCCCGATGCTCTTGGCTCACTGATCCAATGTCTTATCAGTATTTCCGAATGGATGAGTATTAACTTTCTCAAACTAAATTAGGAAAAAACAGAAATCTTAGCAAATATGGCTATAGCGAGGTCATTAGAAATAAACTTTATTCTTTAGGTTTAAAAATTAGGACGGCGGTAAAGAATTTAGGGGTAATAAATGACTCTGACCTAAACTTTAAATCACACATTAAGCACATTATGAGGACTGCATTTTTTTACTTAAGGAATATACCATAAGTGAGACCTCTTATAACTTTACAAGACGCTGAAAAATTAATTCACCTTTTTGTTTTTAGTAGATTAATCTAATCTTAGCAGAAATACCTAAGAAAGACATCAGTTGGTTGCAATTAGTGCAGCCAGAATGTTAACTAGAAAAAGAAAATTTGAGCACATCTCACCAATTTTAACATTGTTACATTGGTTGCCCATGTCATTTAGAATCGACTTTAAAATACTACTAATGGTTTACAAAGCCATAATAATAATAATCTCACCCCTTTCTATATTTTGGAATGTCTGTCCCACTACACTCCAAGTCATAACCTTAGATATTCAAATGGAGGTCTGCTTATAATTCCAAGAACCAAGCTTCAAAGAAGTGGTGAGGCAGCCTTTTGCTATTATGTACCTAAAATCTGTAAACTTTACCTACTGAAATTCACCAGACTTAATACTATGGAACATTTTAAAAAACTGCTAAAATCCATTATTTTAATATGGCTTTTCATAGTCACATTTTAGTTGTATCCCTGTTAGTCTACATGGCCATTGAATTATCATTTTCCTCTGAGTTCTGCAATTCCCTACTAATCTTTACCATTCTCTGCTGTCTTTTCTGGTTCTTCTGTGGTATTGATCTATGCCACCACTTCCTGATCAAGGCACCATACAGAACCCTGAAATGATGGAATGAAGGCGAGTTTCTCATCTGGCCACGGTGCCAACTTCATCACATCCTATTATTTGAAGCATGAAAACAAAGAGGACTAATTTAGGAACATTTATTTTAGGTAAAATGGTCTTTTGGCCCCGGAACCCCTGCAGATATTGCTTTTTTTTTCTCCCCAACATTTTTTTTTTGTTTTTTCTGTCCTCTCAGCCATTTGATCTTACATTGTTTTGTGCTACTTATTCTTTAATATTATTACCTGATGTTAATTATTTTTGTTTTCTTGTAACTTTCTTTTTGTCATTTTGTAAAGCACTTTCAGCTACATTGTTGTATGAAAATATGCTCTGTTAATAAATGTTGTTACAGAACACACTCGCATGTTTACTTAAGCTACTCAGGCACAAGCAATTTAGTAATTAATCTGAGCAAAATATCATATGTTGCTCATGATCGGAAATTAAAAAAAGAAATAATCATGCAGGCAACTTAACTGCGCATCTTTAGTAACACTTTGAACTTGAGGTACAAGTTAAGTAGTATCTCATTGAGTCTGTGAAAGCATGACATACGAGAGAACTTGCATGTCATTATACAGCCACTATAGATGCAGGCTTTGCTGCTGCATCTCAATTACCTACTACAGAGGTACTATCTAGTGGATAGCCATTGAATTTATGTTTTGGTGGCAGCAGTTTGCAGACGATTGGGTCATTGTGAAAAAAGTATAAAGCGGCTAATGTTTTGAAGCTACTAGATTTGTTGCAAGATGATAATGACAGTGATCGAGATAGCAACAATCAACTAGATGATGTGGAGCTTGTAGGCTCTGGTGCTGATGTGGACAGTTGTCCCAAAGGCATTTCTTCATCATAAGGCATCTGACTTATCACGATTCTCCGGACTGATGTAAATGGAGTGCAAACAGTCACCAACTACTAATTGTTTTGTGTACAACAATCATGGACAGCACAACAAAATGCATTATATGTGTGGCACGGGTGCCTCTAGGCCTACACTCTGCATGGTGCCATTGTATGGCAAGCCAAATTAACATTTAGTGATTGCCATAGCCATTGCTTCCAGGGCTCTCATTCAAATGGTGACCTTTAGTCATGTTGCTAGACAAAATAATTAACAGTTTCTTTACATTTTTAACAGATTTACTGTTATTAATAAAACTGTTAGTTTCTAAAACATTTCTTTACATCTTTTACGAGTTTTGATTGAGTTCAATATTAATCATATATGCGTAGACCTATGCTGCAGTGTCCCAGTAATACATAGTGTTAAAAGTCATTCAGTGGTGATTTGAAACTGCTGCAAATCATAACTCTCATGGGCAACAGAGTCTAAAATAAAAATTGCCTGCCTAATCAGAAACTAGATTTAAAAATTATTTTTACTCGTATGTAGGTTAGACTAACTGAGCACTCTGATTTGGCGCAGTATGAGTGAGTTTGGGTGTACGCATAATTTTGTGCTGAGAAAAAAATGGAGAGCCTTCCTGGGTTGGATCTTATTCATTATAGGCCTCCTACCAGCTTGTAATTAGATTAGGCTAATCTGAAGACTGACAGATGGTATATACAGGTTATGACGTCAAGTGTGCAGTCACAGCTCCTCATCAACTACATATTCTTTTGTGTCTCAAAGCTGGGAGAGTCTGAATTAATCAATATGAAATTCTTGTCAGGCTGTGTGGTATTTCAGCTTGAGAAGCTGACCAAAATCACTGTTGCAATCTCTATCCAGCATTCTGCCATAAGACTAACAGGGCCCAAAGGCAAAAAGGAATAGCTGAGTTGATAATAAGAATACCATGACAGAAGAAAAAGAATACTTGAACAAAAACAAGTATTGGAATATTCAGGTCCTTCAAAATAGAGGAAAGGATGAAAGTAAATATAATATAAAATATTACTGGAAAAATTTGAAGTCATAAACTGTAAATAATGGGGAGAGATGGAAAGCTTTGCTTTTGGTAAAGAAAAACTCTTGAATGAATTTCAGAATAAAAGATATGACAAGTACAATACCTCAGGAATGATAAAAAAAAAATCACCACTGTGATGCTTGAGCAAAGATATAAGCAGTAAAATGTTAAACAAGAAAATGCAAAGCAAAAAGAGTACTGACAAATTCTTCTGATAATAATGATGCTAAATGATAATTGCTTCACGTAGAAGAGAAGTCTGAACCCAATGAATGATATAAACAAGTTGTGAGAACTGAATTACATAACTCTCAGTATAATACACCTGATGGTTACGGTAAATTTCCTCACAACTAATTAGATTCAAGCTTTCTGGTACATATTGAACACAGGATGAAACAGTTGAGTTCAAGAAAAAAAAAGCCGAAAGTTGCCCATGATGACATTGCAGTTCTGGCTTTGACCCTTACAAAATTAGTGAGTTGGCTTAGTGAGGTTGCAGATTTACTATGTATGATCTATGTTTTGGATTGGTTGTAAGAGCAGTGCATTGTCTCCGTTATGCTAGGTTGCTCTTCTCTGTTACCATTGTAAAGTGAATTTGTTTTAAATCAGTGTTGTCAGAAAGCGAGATAAGTCAATCCTTATGAGATACCAATGAAATAAATGAATGGGCTTGACTATGACTTTACAAGGAGCTTAACAGGCTGTGACTTCAGTACTGTGATGTGACACTTGCATTGAAAAAAACTTAGTGACATAATTAGCAATGAGAAGGTTTGTACTTGTTTAGGCAAACTTCTTTTAGGACAGTATCAAAACTGTGTTTCTATTATTTAAAAATCAGGAATTATCTGCAGACAAATTGGTTGAGTCTACAGATTACATAAAGTATGTTAAAAATGCAATATATTATGTTAGAAAATAGTTAATAATATGAAAGCTAAAACATTTTTAAAAAATTTTTTCTGAGTGTATTGATGAAGGATTGATTAAAAGCTCAACTTCCTTGTACCACTGGTGGCGTCAAAAGTGTATAGCACAGATTTTGTTTCTGCAGAACCTGTGTCTTTGCAGGCTGTAATATTAATGCTTATATTTAAAATACTGCAGAAAGTAAAGCTTTTACTCCATCAGTCTGTGAAAATAAAGGATCATCAGCTTTTTAGTGATGTGTATGTAATATTCTTTTGTTGTTGCAGATCTTTATGTGATAGATCAAGTCTGCTTTTGCTGTCAAATAGGAACTAGCTCCCACATCCCTCTGATTGGATTAATCAGATTTAGACAATGGTCCTAGGAAATGTGTGGATTTACAGAACATAATAATAATGTATTATAGATTTCCAGCTGATATGTAACTTAATGCAGTCATACGGTATAAAATATTATTAACAACCATAATGTTTTAGTTTAAATTACTCTGATGTGGACTCAGACCCTGTCCAGAATTTGTTCCTACCATGTTCTATGCTGCTATGATATTATTTATTATAGAATTATTACTATTTTGAATTGCTATGTTTTTACTCCCACTGACCTTTTCAAAGGTGGAGAATGTATTTTTATCAGTGGTTGTTTATACTGACATCTATTTTGAATGGCTTAAAGTGATTTTGCACCGTCTTTTACATCACGTTTATTCTGCACAAACAGCTTCATTAGTTATTTTGTCGCCTTGGTTATGACTCGGGAGCACTCGTGTGTGACTTACATAATAGGGTAAAAGGGTCACCTTTCTGTCCTGTTACTCAAGATTGCAGATATCCAAATACACTTGGTTCACGTTTATTTTCCCATGCACTTTTCTGGTTAAAGAACTTTTTGGCTATGATCTTTTTGAATTCTGATTTCTAGTTTCTAGTTTAGGCATTAGACGACATTCTTTTGAATTTTCAGTTATGATCTTGCTTTATTTATTGAAGTCTCCTCTTCCAGTGCTTTATTGCTTTTTCCCATGCTGATTTATTATTCAGCACAACATGTAGGTTTGACAAAGAATGATAGGATGTATCTGAAAAGCTTTGGCTTCACAGGGAGCAATAGGAGAACTCCCATCCCTCTATGGAATATAGAAATTCTAAGCTGCAAGCAAGGTACTTTTCTTTGTGAGACATTAGTTTGAGGTCTATCCCATCTCCCCACCAACTCAAACTGTTGATCTTTGGGCGAGCAAGGATGTAAAGAAGCTTTTGCATCACAACAAGCAATAAGAGATTTATCCACCTTCCACTGCAGATGGGTCTACTTCTGAACTGCAATGCTTCAGTGTTTGTGTTATCCATCTGCATTCTGACAGCCACTCTAAGTACAGAACCATACTTTGTAAGTGGCAAGTGGCACACACTCCCTTTGAAATAGACTCCTTTTTTTTGTAGCCTTCACTTACTATATTATATATACAGCTCACATAGATAGATAGATAGATAGATAGATAGATAGATAGATAGATAGATA
>JANRMT010062806.1:31327432-31351023 GCA_026402145.1 Polypterus bichir lapradei
ATATATATATATACAGTATATATATATATATATATATATATATATATATATATATATATATATATATATATATACTGTAGATGGGGTGCCAGTCTTTGGCAGGGGACAATTCCATACAAACTCACGCCACTAAGTCTAAGCAAGCGTGTTGCAGGCAATCTGGAAAAAGGAACGTGTTAAAAGAAATATTAGTTTAATCCTGGTATTTACTGCAGATAATATTTTGAAACAGAGTGATCTGCTGGGATAGTGGTTAGCTTGACTCACAGTTTCAGTGTGTCAATTTTAATTCCTAGTCTTGTCTCAGATTGTGTGTTTGCATGGATTGATTGCTAGGGGTGAGTGTATTTATGTTCAGTCAAATACGGCCAATTCCTTCATCTGTTCCCTTATTACAATCACAGGTTCTGCATATTTTACAAAGGGTTTTCAGAGAGCAAACCTTCTTGCAAGCATCCTGTGTGGGATGCAGTAAATTATAGGCAATTTAGGGAGAGAATATTGTTAAAGTTGCTTATTGAAAGAGCATTGTGAGGTGTTGGCATATTAGATATACAGCATATAACTCAAATATGCTTGTAGGTACTGTGTATGGAAAAACATTCTAATATATTTCTGTTATGAACACAGTTTAGGTTTGAAAGCTTATTAAAGAAGTAGCTGAAGTAAGAATGTTAAAACACACTTGGAAGGTTCTGAAAATTGAGTGATAGATGACATTGTCCACATCAGCAAATAACAATAAATAAAACATACAGTATGCTAAATGTATCTTAGATGAGCAAGCTCAGGCTGGCTGTCAAGTCTGAATTCCACCTGGAGCCAGTGTGGTTGTGCCCCCTGGTTCCTACCTTGTGCTTGAAACTGGAGGTAATTGAACCCATTATCAAGGTTAAGGGGTTTGTAAAATCAATTGATAAACTTTGAGAACAATATGACATTCTCTGTCGAAGAAAACTGGTAATAACACCATTCAATTAAAAACTGGTGAATATTATTTATTAATAACAATTCCAGTTTAGTTTTGATAATAATATTAGATATTAGCTTAAGTTGCAAAATACATAAGTTATGAAAGCAAAAAATAGTGATGGAATTACATGTAAATGTCTTAAAATACAATAAGGTTTATTTCTAGTTTGCAAGTGGTGGCAGTTATCCTCCCACACTCTAAAGATATGCATGTTAGATGAATTCTAGCATATCCCTTTTCCGACTGTATTTCCTAGTTCTGGCTTATAAGGAGATATGGTCCCAAGGAAGAAAGATAGGAAACCACATTAGGGCAACTGCTAATTGTACTGAGTGGGTGTGTGATTGTGCCCCAGTGTAAACTGATGTCAAATCCACGACTGATCACCAAACCCATTTCATACCGCCTGCCTGCTTCATCCCAGTGATGCTGGTTTAATCACTGACTTTTTGTATCCATAAACTATATTGTCAGCTAGAGGGTAAATGGGTATAATTACTCCACAGGATATATGGGAATTAATGCATTTTGGTAATTAAGACTGACTAATGACATTGAGCTAATTCAGTTCTAAAACTGGTTTCTTTACACACTCATACAAAATATCCACATACACAATGGGGAAAATGGGACAGTTATCAAGCCTGAGCCGCTAGTGCTGTAAAATTGAGTGACTGTGTTAAAATATCTGTACCAAAAAACATGATTAAAGCTAAATGTATAAGTTTAACGGCAGTTCATTTTTTCTTCCTTGATTGTATGCTATAAAATCAGGGCTTTTGTTGACAACTTCCATACATAGGCAGTTGGTTTTGTAAGGTAATGCCAATAATGTACCTACACAAAATTAAATCTAATATATGAAGACAATGAGTAAATGCATAACTTTGAATGTTATTTTTATGGCAGTTTTCATATCATTGAAGTAATACTTTAGTAAGCATAATATACAATATAGTATTGGGGCCCACTGAGTTTACTAGAGATGAGCCAGAATCTTTTTTATCTTAAATATAAATGTCTACAAGTGGAAGTGTGTCTGTCTGTCTGTCTGGCCTGGAAGTGTGAAGCTACAGCATGAAGCTCAAATAAAGTGACTGTCGCCAAAGAGCAACTCACTTAGCCGCTAATACAGAAGCAAGGCAAACACATCGGCAAAATGAAACCTCCGAGGAGAGAGAAACTAACTTAGCCGCTTATAGACAATGGAGACGAGCACGTCGGCAAAACAAAACCACAAAGGAAAGAGAACCTCACTTACCCACTAATGCATAACCGATGAGATTGATTGATTGAAGTGCCAGAATCCATGGTTTCTAGGAGCCTGGGCTTTTTACAGCACAGGCTTACTCAGCTAGTTCTATATATTCACAGATTGATTTTATATATTTAGAACATAACTATTTATATTCAGAAATTCAATATATTTGCCAAATCAGGAGCACACATGCGACAAATCAGAGGTAAGGACTCATAAACCAACATCTAGGGAAATGCAATTCACTAACTGCCTCTTCTTTTCCACCCACAGTCTGGATGACAATGCCCACTGATGTCACTTCCATGTTGGCCCAGATTCATGAACTAGACAGGAGAGGGCATAGAGCTCTGAGAAATGAGAGAAAAAGGAATAAGAAGGAGCAACACCAGACAAGCCATTTCTGCAATTGCCTGCGTTTATTTGGGCTTCTAATTTTCTCCTTTTACTTTGCCTTATTAAACAGAGTATTGACTCTTTCCCAGCTCCTCACCATTTGCTTTTGTTTTGTTTTTCCTTATTACAAATTATATGTATATATTCTACTTGTATGTTCCAAGGAGTTCTGTTGAAGTATTTAATGAATGGGTAAATGTATTTAAAGCAAACAACGAAGAAAGGTTGAAAAATTATTTTTCATTGGTCACATTATTTAATTATTCATGTGACAAGATTCTGCATTTTACTCATCTATCAGAGATACAAATGCTTATGATCTTAAATTTTAAAATTAAGATAAATTATGGCCAATCATTAATATTGATTTTTGTTATAATCGGGCCTTAGTTTTACTGATTGATTGATTTTAATAAAAAAACAATCCATATAATCAAATCAAACTTAACAAAATCAAAATTCAACCCTCACTTAAAAGAAAGCAAAATAGAAGAGACAGCCAATAAAGCACACCTTTGAAAGCAGCAAGGAAGGAAGAGTATCCTTTTCCCCGATGCAGAAGCTTATTCGAAAATGTTATTGATTAGATCCTGCCATATTTTTAAAAAGTTTTGAACAGATCCTCTAGAACAGAGTTTTAGATTTTTTTTTTTTAAATCTCTCCTTGGCTTCAAAGAATTATTGAACTTTGATTTTACTGGTTAGAGACATAAAGGAATCTGTATTTTGTGCTTGATCAGATTTTTTTTCATATGGGTTCTGCCATTTTGAGAGTTAATTGTTGATGATTTGTATACCATTGCAGGTCAGGTCAACCAAAAACATGCAGCCTGTGACATCACCAGGTCGAAGGTATAAAGTTCAGCATTGTGCACTTCCCAGTTGTCCAAATTTGAATTCACCCCAAAACTTAAAACTCTATCTTATTCCATTCTGGTTTTGAAAAGTCATGGTTAATTACATCTCCATTTCATGACTACAATTAAAATTAATGTTTTGGCTGTGGTTATGTGTTTGTTTACTGGTTTTTAAATTACTGCCCCACCACTTGCGTATTTGTTACACATTTTGAGCCTTGGTTATTTGTTTCCCAACTATGACTCAGTGCAGTCAGCACAATTTCTTTATTTTATAAGTAAGAGATAATATGTAGTTCAAGAAATTTGTACATCTATTCATCCAGTCATTCATTCATTGTTTTATACTATTTATTTATTGCAGGATTTCTTGAAATGAACTTATTCCAGCAGTGCTAAGAACCATCTATGATTAGAATATCATTCCAAACTAACGCATAAACTCACCTCCACTTATTATTGTTCAAATAAAAGTTGTCTTTTACTGTAACCTGCATGGGATGGTTTTTAACAAGCAACGGACTTTACCAGAACTTGGCCTCCATACATCTGTTTAAAAAATGCTAGTTACAAGCAATAGAAATGTCTGAATTTACCTTCTTTTTTAAATGCGGGGTCCCCTCAAGTTCACACAGCCCTACATTGAAAAAGTAGTAACTGGCACAGGTCCGTCTGATCAATAGAGAGTAGTTGAAGCAAGCTGCCTTCTTTTATTTAAATGCATTCAAGGATCATAATACAATAAGGAGTGGTATATCTAGTAGAGATAAGCATTTTGAGGCATTTTATTTAGATGTTACCTTTACATTTATTTTACTGATAAATATTTCTTCCGTACTTGTGATGCTGATGTTGACTCCACAGTAAGTTCTACATTTGAACTCTACCAAAGTACTCCTTTATGCTTTCACCTTTTTTATCTGACTTGATAACAATGCCTTGATATTTGTAAGCTTTTGAAAGTATGTGAATATTACTTTGTGATCTGTCAGGTGTTTGAATTATTTGGCTTCAGCAAAAGCTTCAGTAGCACAATAGTCAGAACAGTTGCCTTACAGCTCTGTGGATCTGTGCAGTCTGGGAGAAGATAAAAATATCAAAGCATTGGAGGAGTCATTTCATGTTCTACTGCACCTAACAGCTGTATCAGAATCTGCTGACACAATTTGCAAGATAATATTAAAGCCTGCAACCTAAGTGGTGGCAAAAGTGATAACAGGAGATTGAAAGAGGTTTCTTATGAGACAATATATGGCAAAAATGTAATTATTGTTACTGTAATGACAGGGTCACTTCTGCAAACAAGGAAATTAATAATTTTGTAGATTCATGTACTCTATTGTTCAGTTACAAGTATAATTGCGGGATAATTTTTTAATTATACGAGACCTCATGAAAGACTGACATTTGGATTGGAGTCAATGTGTTGGAATTGTGGGAAAAATGTATGTACTGGTGTTAATGTCATTACCCCAAAAGCTGATCCCATTTATTATAATTTTCACAGGAAAGCCCTCTACACCTAAATGTTGATGCATATCTAAAGCAAGTAGTTATTAAAGCAGTTTATTTTTATTACTAGCAAAATATCCGCACTTCACAGTGGAAAAGTAGTGTGTTAAAGAAGTTATGAAAAAGAAAAGGCAACATTTTAAAAATAACGTAACATGATTGTCAATGTAATTGTTTTGTCACTGTTATGAGGGTTGCTGTCATCAAGGATTTGATTATCATTATTTCTTTCAATCAGGTTCGTATTTGGAGGACGTGTTGTGTTCAAGTTACATTCCGTGTTTGTCAACCGTTGTCAAGATAACAGGTTTCATTCATCGAAGTATTAACTACCCAAATCGCTACTCATGAATCGAAGATGTTTAACAGGCATTTCTGGTATTAACTTGTGGATTTGCCTGCGAATATTTAGCGGCAGCGTGTCTATGAACTTGTGGAATTGCCTACGAGTATTTAGCGACAGCCTCTCTATGAAGTTGTGGATTTGCCTGCGTGTATTTAGCAGCAGCGTCTCTATTAAGTTGTGGATTTGCCTGTGAGTATTTAGCAACAGCATGTCTATTAACTTGTGGATTTTTCTGCAAGTATTTAACGACAGCGTGTCTATTAACGTGTGGATTTTTCTGTGAGTATTTGGCGGCAGCGTCACAAAGTTCTTTTCGTCTAGCTGCATCAGAAAATGTGGCTATTTCGGTACACTTGAAAGCGACAAACAAACAATTCAGCGGCAGCCATCAACTCACATGCAGAAGCATAGGTGAAGGGCTTAAGCATTTCACTCTTATAGTGCCCCTGTGTAGTATAATTATCTCCTGTATCGTCATCAATCCACACCTTGAATCTGTACCAGTCATTCAATACATAAGACACAATGTTCCTCCGGATATCAAGATTGAGCCTGATATGGCCGTGCAATATGTAACACAGAGAATGTAAAAGAAAGGCGGCATCTCCGGGCATGGAAACCACTCAGTAAGTGACAGTTCTCTGATCAATGGTGATCACCTCGATAGACATGTTAATGGGGGTACGATTGGAACGATAAAGGAAATGGGTACCTGAACAGTAAACTAAGTCTAAAATACCTACACAATAACTATAATCATAATAAACGAACAATAAAACAGAGGAGAAGCCGTGGATTAAACAAAAAGTCTGCAGTTATCAGCAGGGAGATGCGAATACCGTGGCGAAGCAAAGAAGGGAATGAAGAGACCGGAGCGACGGACGGCCTTATATGGGCAGGCAGTCAATTATGTGGGAGGCTTGGGGATGGGGGATGCAATATAGGCAGGCAGCCAACTACGTGGGAGGCGTGGTGATGGGGGAGGCAATGCCGCCTCACACGGTGACAGAGCTGCAGGTTATGGACGTATATATGCACATAAGTAGGATTCAGTTATGACCGTTACACGTAGAATTTCGAAATGAAACCTGCTTAACTTTTGTAAGTAAACTGTAAGGAATGAGCCTGCCAAATTTCAGCCTTCTACCTACACGGGAAGTTGAAGAATTAGTGATGAGTGAGTCAGTTTGGGCTTTGCCTTTTATTAGTACAGATTAAAGGAAGGGTTTTCACAGTTTTGTTTAAGTTTTAGGTTTTATTTGCTATAACCAACCAACTATTCATCCATCTATCTCCTCGATCCATTTAATCAAATTCAGGATTGTAAATTTTAAAATGTAAAATTGTGAGCAATCAACTGTGGCGTACACACTCACTCACATTAGACCATTTTAGAGTCACTGACCCAGAGGAAAAACATGGGGAAAAAGTGTAAAATCCACACAGACAGTGATTGGTTTGAGAGTGACATAAAGTCATGAATGTATGTGAGTGTAAGTGGTGAGCACTGCACCATCACACTACCTTATAAGTAACCACGAGGCTGCAGTTTCCATTTAAATGCTTTTTGTAACACTAATATGTAAATTTTAAAAAAGAATTATAAAAAGAGAATGCTTTCAGATTAAATGCGGCAGCTTATTTGCTTGTTTCAAACTTAATTGTGTGCTACTTTGCATCATACCAATAATTTACAGTTTTCATTGTAGGCGGTATGCTCTTTAGCTTTTGTTTCTGAGCACAAAGCAGAAGGATAATGGTATGGTGAGCTTTACTAAAATATGGATGTGTCATATTAAAATACGCCCCTTAATGTGTGGAATAGACAGATCTTAATTTTTTATTGTGTAGTTAATATGAAAAGAGATATTCTTGCATTTTTTTTAATAACCCATTTTTAGATTTCACTGGTTTCAGTTCAATAAAGGCAACCTCTGGCATACTGTTTTTTTCCATTTATAGATGAAACATTTAAGGTTATTGAAAGTCATTTCAATGTTTAGCCTGCAACTGTGAGTTCATGGCTTTTATATTAAAGTAAGAACATTCTCTTGGGGATTGTAACTGTGACATTTAACAATGAGGTAGCCCTAATTAAGCGTGGAATGTCGGAAAGAACTCGACATCTATGCACCTGAGATTATTGATCATAAATACACATCTCTTTCCAATAACATAAAAAGATGACTTTGGTTGAGGATGCTGCACAATGGTTATGGTTAGAATGTCCCTAGGCGATTTTTGTGGAAGAGAGTGCATCAAGACAGTTTTCACTAAAAAGCTGAAGTATTAACTGACAACTCATTATACTACACACACCATAGAGAAGGCATGAGTCTGGGGCCTCAACATCCTGTTTCCTGTGAAGAGGTTGCATAGATGTTCCTCTACCTGACTATTGTTGTACATTCCAGGCTGGGTGGTTACATGAGAGAGGGTCACAGTTTATTAGTAATTCATTAACTTTTTTCTTTCTTTTGCAGAAAAAGTGATACACTTGTGGAGTCAAACCACATTAAATGAAATATGAATACTAATAGCCTGCTGCTTGTTCTCTTGCAAGCCCATACCTGAACTGTGCCAAAAAGATGCCACAAGACAATTAAAATCCTGACTTCCATGGGTTTGCTTCCTATTTTACGTTGAGTCAGCTATGTAATTCAAGTAATGAACTGTAAACCCAAGTATTCAGCTAAAGTTTTAAGCTCTTGAGATTTGACTTTTATTACTCAAAAATTGTACACTGGATATATAATCAGACCACATAACTGAAAGAGTTACCCATATGACTTCTGATTTTTGGTCTTCATTTGGAATCAGTCTATTTTTGTATTAACTAGAATAATTTTTATTTTTTTGGATGAATCCTTCTGCCTAAAATACCATATGGAAAATGACAAATAACAATAGCAAACGTTTGAGGTGGTTTGGCTCAGTACAGTCTAACAAGGTAAGCTGTTAACAATATTTCATTTGAAAACAGCGTGAATGTGACTGTAAAACTGTTGTCACTGAGTGAACTTCTTAACTATAACAAAATCAGATTACTTGCATTCCTTAAAGGGATAGGTATGTATATATTTACTTGAACTGAAAACTTTGATAAAATAACTGTGTTTTCTTGCCTTTGTTTGAAGATTGCCAAATAACCTTTCACAATCTGAAGGACATCTTGAGTTTGTCTCATGTTACAAGAAAACTGTACTTGGGAAAAAAATAATGTTAACATCACTCTGTTTTAAAGTTAGTGCAGAGTATCCAGTCCTTCTGCAAAGCCTAGGTGCCATCTTCTTTATACATTACGTTTATGAGTGATTTTGGTTTATCTGTGCTTTTTGAACAAATTGTGTCATTGATGAGCCACATTTTAATCTTAAATTCATGAACAAGTTTGGCATTACATTCGATTTATGAATACTTCCCACTATTTCCCGTTAACAAATTATTTTTAGTTATAGTGTATGTGTAATTTTCAATTTAATGATTTAAATTAATAGTCAAGTTTTTTCATTTTTATTTAATGTATTTACCTCTGACAGGCATTAAATTGGGCAATTAAAATATAGATAAGACTGACGAAAATATTGTAAACATAAAAAACGATCATGAGAGAAAATTTATGTTTTTATGTAGCCTCATATGGCTTAATTTAATTGGATAAACTGGCAATACAAAGCAGTTTGATTTTTAAGCCAAAGTGCAATGATTGGCTGACAAAATCCCAGATGATGTGAAATGATTTTAATGAAACAACAGTATGGAAAAATAAAACATTTGATTCAAATTACTAAAGCAGTCAGCTAATCAATCAAAATAACATGTTTCATTGGTTTGGATTTTTCCTACATCAGTAAACCTCTGATTTTATTGAGTTCCTAGATTCTTAGTAACAACATTTATCCAAATACACTTTTAATTTGCTTTACATAGGGTAAGTTTAGCAAAAATATGAGTTCTTTTGAAGAGGACTGCTGCACATCTAAGCAGCGTGACATGGCTGGGCTTGAGCTTTCATGGCAAAGCTTTGAAGCATGATATAAAATACTGAAGCTACTCACTGCAGGGCTATAATGGGATTATAATTGTGTTTTTAACTGCAAAATGAAGCTGATGATAAGCCTACTCTTGATCTTTATTGAGTTATTCACATTGAGTGTTGCAAAAGTACGAAAATAGAATAAAGCAGATTTTAAAAAGTTGTTTAATATATCAAAACCACTGCAGTTTGTTAATTAAAACTTTTGGTATCAATCACTTTTTACAGAGGGAACACTTTTCAATTCAATACACTTTTATAGGTATTAACAAAAACAGCCATGCTAGAAGCTTTAATGTTTTGTGCGTTTTTTGATTGCCCACATATGTAAAGAATATCAATTGCCTTAATTTTTGTTTATTAGGTGAGCAGTTTTTTTTTAATATTCCTTGATTAGTAAAGGGTTTTTCTTTTTACGTTTTTGCCAGGGGAAAAAGGTAAATCAAAAACATCCAAAAAGCTTTGGTTTCAGGTTTTACAAGTAGAAAATGCAAAATGAAACATTTGAGTGTTAAGAGCAATATCATTAGACCAGCGTATGTAAATGCAATAGAACACAAGCATTCCCTGATGTAAAGGCCTTCCTACATCAAGCAGGCTCTTTGATAGTAGCACATGAATAGAAAGATTTCCACGTTTCACAAAAGCACAGCCTCAGGGCCATGTAAAACATGTCAATCACATTCACTTGTAATCAACAAAAAGATAGTTTTCTTTTTACACTCTACTTGGAGAACTAACAAATAAATATTATTCCCTTATTATAATAAAAAAATATTAAATGGACTGAAGAATTAAAAAAAAATTGATGCAATTAACAGTTCAATTAATAATGATGGCAGCTTAATCTTAAAGACTAAATCTTAAAAACTTAAAGGCCTTCCTAGATGAATGTGATAGTGAAGAGCAAAAAAAAACATTGCAGCTTTGACTGATAATAAGACCTGTCCTGACAAAAGTGAGTGATCTTTTGTTTAAAGATATCAGTTTAAATGGGTGTATTGTGTTAGAGATAGTCAATTATTTTGGGATTATAAAATTGGTGTGTTAAACTGAGAAGCATTTAAGATTTTTAGAATGGATATTCTGGATTAATAAAGTTAAAGAACTAATTAGGTGCAAGAAGATCTGGTGATAACAACAGTTGAATGTATTTTTATTGGGTTCTAAACAGTAGTTCATGCAGCTATAAAGTGGAATGCATTGGCACTTGTTTGGTCATACTAGTATGGTGGAATTGTCATCACTAAGGAGGCTTGTTAAGTAAAACGTGGCTCCCTGCTATTAAATTCAAAGGCCCTTTTAATTGAGAATGGGAGTCTGGAGTTGTAGGGATATGAAGGTTAGTGGGGAAAGTGTTAAGAGAATGCCCAGTTACGACAGCAGATTTTAATTCTGAGGCAATCCTATAAATTGTTCTTATCCAGGGATTGAAAGTCACTTACTGCCAGAGGGTTGGTGAACTTTGAGTTAAGTGGATTGTGGACAAAAGTTAACCAAGAGAAACAAAAATATTCAGGTGTGAAAGGCAATCAACAGAGGGGTTTTCTAGTCATATTAGGTGGGTATGTACAGTAGGCATCCATCCAGATAGACAGTGATTATTGTTTAGTGAGGCCCAGTGGGGCAAGTAGCTCTTTATATTTTGTAAATTCACTGGCTTCTTTGTTGTTCTCCTTCTTTAATGTACTCCCCTTATACTATTGATTTCCTTAATAAATCATCTGTATACTCTTGGCTTCACTGCCATTTTCCTGGGTTCTGTAACTGCTCTTGAATGTCCTTTATTGGCCACAATTATTTCTTATAAAATAACTGTTAAACATATCATGCTGCTTGTTCATTGGCATTTTGCCTGCAGTCTTTCTTGTGCTGCTTTTCTTATGTTTTAATGAGTATTTTTTTTTTTCAAAAATTCCGTGTGTTTTGTTCTCCTTTTATATTTGTATTATGATTTCTTCTTCTTCATCCTCTTCATTTCTTCCCACTTCTATGTGGAGTTGATATGCTTGATCAGCCTTCTCCAAACACCTCTGTCCTGCACCACCAAGCCAGTCAAGCCCTTTATCTTCTGAACTTCATTTACTTTGTCCATCCGCCTCTACTTTGGCCTCCCTTTTTCTCTCTTTCTCTGAACTTCCATTCCCATCACTCATTTGCCCATATATTAACTGTCTCTCCTCATCACATGTCCATATCACTTTAACCTACTTTTCTGTACTTTTTTTGATATTGCTTCCACTTTTGTTGTACTTATGATGGTCTCATTTTTTACTCTGTCCTTTTTGTAGCTCCACACATCCATCTCAACAGTCATATTTTTGCCACATCTAAATTCTTCTCCTTAACACCCTACTCTACCCATATCTATGCACCACACATCATTGTTGGTCTTACAACTGTCTTAAGAACCTTACCTTTAACCTTTGCGTTAATCCTTCTATCACACTACCTTCTTCCAATTGTTCAATCGACACTGCACAATAATTCTATATCCATTACCATTAAGTTCATTTGACCCTAAAATGATATATTTTGTCCCAAAATGTGCCAGTCTCTTAATATATTTGTCCTTCAATTAGAATGGGTTAGATATTTTTGGATCTTCTTTATCCTCAATTCACTGTGCTACTGCACTGATATCTTGGAGTACTTTAGCTAAGGACATGGAATCTTTTTTTTTTTTACTTTTGTCTAATATTCCTTTAGAGATTTTACATCATGGACAGCAGTAAATATTTTGCCTCTGTTGGCATCTATTTGATTTGCAATGTTTATTGACTTAGTTTTTATGTTTTTTAGGCATGGCAGCTGAGAAGAAGACATCATTACAGCCAGGATCCAAATGCACTGTGGCATAAACTGAAGCCTTATGATACTGCAGTTCATTGTTGCATTGATGGCTTCAGCCCTTCCCGCATTGTCTTGCGGTTGGAGGCGTATACCACTAATAAAAGAGTTTACAACAACTTTCAGATCATTACATCTATAGTTTAAACTTGATGGAATACCTGGAGCAACTATACAAAGAAAAAGGCACAGAAAATGGACACGTGGAGCAGGTCCACAGTTTTTGGGAAGAAATCACAGTTATAGTTTTGCAGGTGAATGGAGTTTAATTTATGAACGCAAATCAATGTGTTAAATTGAGGTGGCGAATCCTGAGGAAACAAATTATTTAAACTGATGAAATACATACACAAACCCACCTTTAATTGTTTAAACTCATCTCTGCACATTTGTATTTTCTTCTGTTTTCACAGGTTGCAAGGTTACGGATCATGTGATCCATTTTATATTGACATTTAGGCATTAGAAATTAAATTAACTATGAGCGTAGAGACAACAGTTTGAGAGTATAGTTAGCTTTGACTTTAATCATGTATACCTTCTCTTTTTTTCTTATTGTTTTTTTTTTTTTCTTCCTTGTGGTCCTAATACGCTTCTGTAATATTACATTTTCACCCATAAAAAATACTTTTTGAACAAGAAACCAACTCAATCACTTTTTCAAAATATAAAACTTAAATTTAATAAGTGTAACATTTACATCTGAGCCATACCTTTTTAGGAAGGCCAAAATTGGAATTTTGGACTTTCCCCAAATTATCAATTTATGTACTTAGATTCAGTTATTTCAGTTATACAGAAAGTCACTCTCTGACATTGGGGAACTTGAGCATGTTAACTTTGACATTATAAAATTTTTGTTTTGATCAGTAGCAATATACCAAGGTAAATATATTAAGATTATTTATTGCAACTTATGAAAACGGGAAAAATTTGAAGAGCAACATATTATTTAGTTAAATAAAATACAATTTTAGTTTTCTATGTACACAATTAAGTATGATTATTTTAATCTGATGTGATCATAAACTCCAGTCAATGGTATTTAAGTATCTGACCGATTAAGGAAGAATTTAAATTTGTAATTAACTAATATTATGGGGTCTTAATATTGGAATTATAGAGATGCCTGACACAAGGAAATGCATATTGCATGTTTAATTGGAAACACAGGCTCCGTCTTTCTTTGGTGGAGCTGTAATAACATTAAATTAAAAAACAGAAGCAAGAAAAACCAAGTTAAATGACATTTGTGCCTGATTTACGTGAGAAACGCTTTTTGTTTTGGACTTTGTGTGGTGAAAGACAGCTGAGTTAGTGAATGTCTTGAGAGAGGTCTTGGAAATGATTCCAATAAACTGTAGGGAGGTATACTATACTCTTAGACATAAGTTGCTTCCTTTACTTTGCAATCTAACATATAAAATGTATCTATTATCCTTGCACTATTGAGTCTATATGAATGTTTCATCTTGCAATGAGTACCTTTTTGAAGAGTGAAGGACAATAATGTTTTAAACATTTTTAGGAAAAAAAAAAACAGAAGTCAGGTCATGGACTTGAATCATTCAAAGCCCACATAATTCTTTTAGCTTTTGAAGGTCTTTGGCTTCTAGCATTTTCTCATAGCATTTTTCCACTGTGGCTTCATTAGTCAAAACTTGCTTGTGAAACTAAGCAATAAAGATCCTTAGCAACCAAATGAAATTTGCATAAAGCCTTTGCATTAAACATTAATTTCCATGTGATTTGAACAAATAATTGGCAGCAAAATGGATGTGTTATGCTGCTGTGACATAAATAATAATGATGTTTGCAATATGGACTTGTTGACCATTTCTGTCGTGTTAGAGTTGAACAACCAAAATCTCAGGAGTAATGAGGTACATTTTAGAGGTCACTGCAGACAAGACACTTCCTTTGATCTCATAGAACAATATCTAAATAATATTCTCTTTAAATTCTTTACTCTTTTCTTCAAATAGCTGCATTTAATTACCTGTGTGGAGCTTCTATAAAAATCTGCTACATCAAACAGGCTTGAGTAATACATTTATTTGTCTATGTAACACTCAAAGCTGGTTTAGAGGTGCAATCAAGGAGAAAATGAAGGAGAAAATTTAAATTGTGCTGCCACTTTTATGTAAAACCCTGCAAGTACCAATCTCTGTCTCCAAAACTCACATAAAACAGAATTACAAATTATAATGATTACCTTGATACAATCTACTAAGACAGGAGATAGCAGGTTCTTAGTACTAAGTGAACTGTATTTTAATCACTGTCTTGCTTAGAAGACAATGGATTAACTCACTGCAAACAGCCTTTCTTTGGAAGTTAAAAATAGTGTATATGACAATAATCAATAGCTTCTCGTAGCACACATTACTGTTGAACTTGCACATAAAGAACGTTTGAAATTATATAAATTTATTTTAAATGATAATGCCAAATCCTTGACAAAACTATGTTAGAAATAGCCATGACTCCTTAACATTATTGTATTCTTTATTCTACTCAGCCAACAAAACATCTTGCAAAATATTTTATTATATTCAGAATTTTGTGCATTACGCCAACTACGGTTTAGTGTATGAATATATAAAAAATGTGTATTAAACATTATCTTGCATAGTTGTAGCTGTTATTTCAACTTTTAAGACTTTTAATATTCTTGTGTGGCTCAGTAGCACAATGATTGACAATGTTGCTCTAAGCACCTCAGTTTAATTACTGGCTTGCATATTCTCTTTATGTCAAGTTAAAGTTTAATGTTACTTTTAAAGAGTACATAGTGTGCATAGCACAATGAAATTCTTACTTGTATGTCTACTCAGAACAGTGACCATAACACAATACCAATAAAATACAAATACACATACTATATGTGTTTTCTCCTGATTCCGCCTAAAATCCAAATGTATGCAAGCTTTGTACACTGATGTTTATAAATTGACCTAGTATGAGTGTGGGATTGTGCACAAGTTAATCTTGACTGGCAGTTTATCCGGGGCTGGTTTCTGTCTCACACCAAATGCTGCTAACATATGCTCCAATTCCCCACTTCTCTATAATGAATGCACTCACTCATACTGCTCCAATTATGAGTTGCCAATTGACCTTGCATATAAATTTTTGCTCCGTGGAAAGAGAGCAAAACATGCTAAGAAAACCCATGTTGACACAGGAATAATGTACAAAGACCTCAAACAGCTACTGCCAAAAATTAAACTAAAGAATAATTAAACATGGGGGAAGACTTCATATGCTATGGACGATTTGGTGCAAATGTGCACAATAAACATCACACGGAATTCAACTAGAAATGGGATATACAGTACATTAAGAGACTCACAGCATGGCTGGCATAGGTTGTCTTATTCCAGTTGGCTTTGATGTTCCACGCTCTCATGCAGAACAGAAAATCAAGGAACATTTTTAACCCAATAAGCCTATATCTCTATTGATATGCAAGGCTTTTAATGTCACTGCACTGCTTTTGTAATGTGTTCAGTCTTTAACTTTGTTAAGTACCCAGATGGATGAATTTTGACTGTATTAATATGTAATTTTCACAAGACTTATTCATTAAATTCACAAACAACTAAAAAAAAAAATCAGGGAAACAATGTGCATACTCTATTAAAACAAGGAGATCAGTTTCTTGATCTTCAAGACTTTCACCATGAGCCACTCCTGTTCACAGATACACAAAAGTAGGAGCTAAATTAGAAAACCCTTTTTAGTATAAGTTTACAAATATAATGTCTAGAATACATTTTGACATAAATATCTGAATAGCTGACCACTGCTTCTTTGAATTCATTTGCTTCACATTTTTCAGTAGCAATTAAGAAAATAACAGCATGATGATGCCATGCTTGAATGGCTTTCGGAAGCAAAGTGCTCTGAGTCAGTGTGATACAAATTTAGAAATCAGTCAGCTTCACATGACTTTCAAAATAAAGGGAGTAGCAAATGCAACAAAACGTGAAGTAGTATATGTTATGTGTATATGTATTATATAGTATATGCATGTGCAGCTTTCAGTGTCAGAAGATATTAGTTTGTGTTAAACACAATACTTCAAAAGTAGTTAAAACAATAAACCATTTACATACAATGTGTTCATTTGACAGGATAAGATAAATGTGGTCTCCAAAATAAAAACATGGAATGGACTGCTATAAGAAGTAATTACAGTGTGAAGAAAAGTACAATTTTGCACCTTGTTTAAAGTATAACAATGTTAAATACTTTTGCAGAAACATTTGAAATGAATAGGGAGTTCTGGAACAGGGAGTGGGCGGCACAGTGCCACAGTGGGTAATGCTGCTGCCTCACAGTTAGGAGACTCGGGTTTGCTTCCCGGGTCCTCCCAGCTTGGAGTTTGCATGTTCTCCCCGTATTTGCATGGGTTTCCTCTGGGTACTCCAGTTTCCTCCCACAGTCCAAAGACATGCAGGTTAGGTGCATTGGCGATCCTAAATTGTCCCTAGTGTGTGCTTGGTGTGAGGGTGTGTGTGTGTGCCCGGGGTTTGTTTTCTGCCTTGCGCCCTGTGTTGGCTGGGATTGGCTCCAGCAGACCCCCGTGACCATGTAGTTAGGATGTAGCAGGTTGGATAATGGATGGATGAATGGAACAGGGAGTTGAGTAATGGAGATTGTGTAAAGGTGAAAAAGAGAGTACAGGCAGGGTGGAATGGGTGGAGAAGAGTGTCAGGAGTAATCTGTGACAGACAGGTATCAGCAAGAGTGAAAGGGAAGGTCTACAGGACGGTAGTGAGACCAGCTATGTTATGTGTGTTGGAGACGGTGGCACTAACTAGAAAGCAGGAGACAGAGCGGTAGCAGAGTTAAAGATGCCAGGATTTGCATTGGGTGTGACAAGGATGAATAGGATTAGAAATGAGTACATAAGCGGGTCAGCTCAAGTTGGAAGATTTGTAGACAAAGTCAGAGAGGTGAAATTGCGTTGGTTTGGACATGTGCAGAGGAGAGATGCTGAGTATATTGGGAGAAGGATGTTAAAGATAGAGCTGCCAGGCAAGATGAAAAGAGCAAGGCCTAAGAGAAGGTTTATGGATGTGGTGGGAGAGGACATGCAGGTGATGGGTGTAACAGGGCAAGATGCAGAAGACAGGAAGATATGGAAGAAGATGATCTGCTGTGGCAACCCCTAACGGGAGCAGCCGAAAGAAGAAGAAGAAGGGAGCTGTGGAACTCTAATTGTGGTCTTAAATGCTGCAAGAGATATCTTTTACCGTAAAGAGTATTTTACCAAAACTGTATGATAAATGATTTTTACAATATCTGTCTTCAATTACAATGACTGCTGATGGCCACTTCATGCATGAAATCCCTTCTTCTGCTTTCAAAGTATATTCACTTTTTCTCCTCAAACCTTGAAAACATATCACTATTTATCAAATAAGAAAAATTTACAGCAAGTACCACAAGTATACCAAACTCTGCATGGAGGTCTCGCTCATCAGCCTTCAGTTACTTCAAAAGTACAGGGTGGCCCACGAAAAAGTAGCCCGCCTCCCTGGCAAAAAAAGGCGCCCTTCAATAAAGAAAGAAAGAACTTGAAATTCAAAAAAAAAACCCACTCGCAATTGTTTCAAATAGCCACGTGCAGTAATGCACACGTTTTTCCTTGTCGCGTTGCTTCAGTTCTTGCACACATGACACTTTATACGGTTGCATCCGTCGGTCGCGTAAAATGCGTTGGCAAGAAGTGCGCGAAATGTCCGCCTGCTGAGACAACTTACATGTAGACTTCCTAGGGCTTCTCTCCATCCGTGTGAAAACATCGGCGATCGCATCAGGTGTGCGAACGGGCGGGGCCCAATTCTTTTTGCCGTTTGCAACTGACCCTGTTGTACGCCACTTTCTCACCAACTGCGGTATTGTGCGCTTTGCTGGGACACCAGTGGCAGGAAACTTTGTTGCAAAAATGTCCCACATTTCCTTAATGGAACCCGTGAGAACGTACGGCTCCACTATTGCGATTCTTTGTGGAATGGAATACATGTCGCTCAGCTCGTACTCACACGTTTGCACTACGTCTACACAGCTTTCGTGATGAGGGTAGTCAATCGGCGCACCACTCTGGCAGGAAGGCGGGCTACTTTTTCGTGGGCCACCCTGTATTCTTCCATATCAATCCAAATCTGGGGATTTGCTACAGATGTAGTAGACTACCTGAGAAACGTAATTACTGAAATTACTCTACAGCTTAATAACAAAATCTTGGGTTATGGAACTGCCTGCAAAAATTTGGCTCTAAATGATGAACGAATTAAACTGAAAAGGATGTTCTGTTTTTAACAGCATCAGCAGGACATCATGAATCAGAAACTGGTACATTAAGGAGTCAACTATTACCACTTAAAATAGAAAATGAAGACCACTTGTAGAGGAAATAATACATGCTTTATGAGAATAACACTCTTTAAAGTTCCTAGAGCACATTTCTCTTAGCACGTGGTCAGAGCTCCATCAACATCATGCAGAACCCACAGCACATCATTCATCAACAGGATTAAAGCTATAATTGCAAAATTTCTCAAATGGGAAGACACGGTCAAAGTGAGCCTGTAAGATTTAGATTTATTGCTCATGGGTTTATGAGTTAGTCTTTCATCTTTTAAGTTCTGACACAACTCAAAGAAGAAAGCTTTTCTTTATCATCTAGAACACAAAGACCACAGACTTACAGACCTTCCAGTAGTCCTTCCATGCACATCTGAAATATTATGTACCAATTCTTAAGAGATGTATACATTTTCAAAGGCTGCATCAGGGGCTGTACTTCTTGGTTGGGAGAATGCCCTGATAGCGTGTTGCCGCACCCACCACACGATGAACCACCTGAATTGGGACCTGAGAGCATTCTACAGTTAACATTTCACAGATAGTAATTATGTCCCAGTGTGCATCTAATATTACATTAATATTGTAGTTTTCATAAATGAAATTCTCAAGTTCTTTTGCCACTCTGTACATTTGCCAGTTACTATTCTGTAATTTGCCAGGTTGTACTGAGCAGCACTGTAAACCTGAATAAGTGTAAGGTAAATGTGTGGCCTTCTCCCTATAAAACACTTAGTGGATGCAAGCACTTTTTTGATTTTGATACACTTTTTTAATTACCAAGGGGAAATTGTCTTTTCGCATGATGTTTTGGCATTCAGAGCACAGGGTCAACCATCGTATAGCACCCCTGGACCAGTTTTCAGGTTAACAAACTTTGCTCAAGGGCCCATTGGAGTAGGATCCCTTCTGGTAGTAATGGGATTTGAACCAGCAACATTCCAGATACCAGCACAGTTCCTTAGCCTCAGAGTTACCACTCCATCATACTCCCATATTCATAGTTGGTGAGTATTTTGTTTTTTCCTTTGCCAGTTCTCATAGGATCCAATGCTGTTGGAACAGCAAAAAATATGGAGAATTTGGGGAGTGGGAGGTTTTAGTGCAGGGGTGCTGAAGTTTTGATCTTGAAGAGCCACAGTGGGTTTTTTTTCTAATTAGTAATATTTCTTAATTAGAACCTAGTTTTTAATGAAAAACCAATTATTGTTCAAGCAACCTTTTTTGTTTATGTTCATTAACTTCCTTGTTAATATTCCCAGCTTTCAGTTTCTTCTTTTAATCTTAAAAAGCTGTATTCAGTTTTTAATTCTTGTTTCTTGGCAATTAACAATGAGATGCAAATGACCAAAAATCAGCAGTTCGCCATTTAACCCGTTTCCATTTACTGAATTTCAGCACTCATGATTTAGAGTAACAATAAGCAATTGGTACGGCGCTGCATCATATATTTAACATGCCATAAGATATTCAGAATGATATGATTTTAATGTTGTGTTTACATTTTAATTGAGTTGTGGCTTGTTGATAGTGGTGGGTGGATAAAACAATGTGATATATTTGAGGCTTCCTTTTGATTGTGCTGGATAAAGATCTGAAGTTTCAGAGCTTTGAAAACAATGACTGCAGGTAGTCTGCAGAAATCATAGCAGCAATGAGCTTGAGACAGCGGAGGAAGCTCACCTACAACCCCATGTTGATAGCATAGTTCCAGTCTGAGAGGCGCATTCAAATCAGGTCATGTGCATTTATTTTGAAGTCATGATAGCAATGTTGTCATTAAAATGCTGCAATAACTGTACATGTTACAACGTGCCACACTTTCTACAATAAAATAATGTTTAAATGTGTTGTTTGAAAGATGTAAGTAAGCATTATAAATATAAGTCACTCCTGATTCAAAATTTTGCAACTTTTTCATGTGTGGAAATGTTAGCTGTGAGGCAATGTGAAAGACTGATATTTTCCTATCAGTGTCTGAACAATAATAGTACTAAAGGACAAACAAAATCATTATGGTGTTTAGGGAATGTGCTTGTGGAACAGGGCAAATTGAAAACGATTAGTGTTAGGAAATGTACCTACAGCATTAATAACACATTTTATATTTAGGATATAGCGGATTGGATAATGGATGGATGGATGTTTCACACAGTATATTATTTACCTTATTGTCCAATAATAAATCAAAATATTCCCAAACCCGTGATTGCTTTTTTTTTTTTCACTTCAGCACTACATGTTTAATTCAATACCATCTTTATATAAAACCTGACCTCTACTTTCATATCCCCTTTCATACCTTGTGTGCTAAATCTTTAAAGTAGCCAGGCTGCTCCTGTTTGTCTCACCCCTACTTGTTGATTATGTCATTTTAGCTCAACTGGATAGTAGTATTGCACATTTTTTCAGGAAGTCAAATATTTGGGCATTCTCTTTGCTGATTGCTTTAATACAGGCTTGAACTTAAAAAACATTTGCTTGTGCATATTTTAACTTTCAACGTCTATTTTTCCCATTTTATTTATCCTTTTGATTTTGGAAAAAAGGGTCTTATATCACTTTGTTGCCACAATCACAGTACAGTATTTTAATTGAAAAAAAAACTATTTTTAGTACCTAAAAATAAAAAAAATGTCTGTGGAGAGGTTTCTCTCTGGTAATGGCAACACTGCTTCTCCTAATGTCTTAGATAGCTGGAAATCCAAACATAACCTGAATACTGTGTTATCAGTGTGCTGACGTGGCCTTTTTAGCAAGAAGTGCACCATAAAGGTCAAATTTTTTTAACAAGGTGTACCTTCATACATTAAAGCAGTTTATCTTCTTCTTTAGCATAGTCATGGGGCTGAATTATTGTAATTTGTAGAAGATGAAAAATATAAAAATAATTCACTGGAAACAGGGTGTAGTGTATTCTGGCTTACTGGTTGCTTTTTGTCTTGTCTTACTCTGTTTCAGGATTTCTAAAGGTGTCTTTTCTTCATTTACATGAATTATACAGATTCCTACACAACAGCACTTTGTAACTTTTGTTGTAAACTTGGTTTATGTAGTAATGTGTTTCTGTAATTTTTACCCATAACCAAAAAATGAACTTTTTCTATTACTTTGTTGCAAACCCACCCTCTATAATGACTACACACAGGACTCAAGTACTCTCTTCCCAGTGCTTTGCTGCAATACTTTACGGACAATAATTTAAACCAAATGGCAATTTCACATCACAACAGCAACCTTTTCAATTTTTTTTCCCCAATTCCCTAGCTCACAAAAGAAGATTTAACACTTCTTTGTTGAACAATAAACAGTTCCTCAAACAATTTATAGGAAACCTCAAAGAATTTATTTCTATTATTGCTGGAACCATTTAAGACCCTTCCATTATATGGGAAGTGATCAAAGGTTTTAACAGGAATAATTCAATTTCTTTTACTTCCCATGATAGGTTAATGAAAATTTTTGCCCTTGACTGCAAACATATATTCCTACAAAAATATTGCTGTAAAAGAATGCAAAATTATAGCAGTGAAGTGTTTTTTTTTCCTTCTGAAGTAACAAACCGAATAGTTGTTGAGTTATCAACAAAACCTTTATTCATTTATAAACGAGCATGCAAGTAGCAAACTATTTTTGGAAAATCAAAACATTCACTTCTTCACCTTGATTAAGACACTAATCTACAACATAATTACTAAGAAATTAAAGGTATTATTTTCCATTATTAGCCATTCCAGCTGATAATCGTTTAACACCTAAAGCCAATGATTTTTTGTTGTCACAGCAAAATCTTCCATTTTAGTCAGAGGAGGAAACTGCTATGTGTAGTAGCCGCACACCTTTGAAGAGATAAGAGCTGTACTATCTTCCTTGAAGTTGGGCTGGGATCCATGTCACAAGAGCATCCCACTTAAACTTATTTCTTTTTTGTGACAGAATTTTCATATAATCATTTCCTAGTTATGCTCTACACTTTAATTAGCAACATGCTAATGCCATCCATAATACATACAATTGTTCAACCATGTAGTTTATCTTCTTCTTCTTCTTTTGGCTGCTCCTGTTAGGGGTTGCCACAGTGGATTATCTTTTTCCATATCAACCATGTATTTTATAAATCGTTCTAATTATGAGTCAGTCTGTCTGTCAGTGTTACTATTCCCTCTTACAAATGAACATGGATACTAAGTTGCTTGTAAACATTGTGGCGTTTTTTTTTTTTCATTTCATTTTTTATCTACCTTCTGATTATGTTTACTAACCCTTACATACTATTGATTGTTCTTTAACCCTAAAAAACTCACACTCCTTAAAATGGATGTTAAAAATGCCTTTAGTCTGTCTAAACCGGTCTTATTAGTGTTTTCTTTGATGGACTGACTTGGGGGAAAGCTTATAATAATGGAAAACAAACTGTATTGTTCCCCATAATGGTTGTTTTGACTCAAATGTAAAGAGGTTCCTGCTAGTAATACTCGTTATTTCTACACTTTGCCAAGCTCATGCTTGAAATATATGACAAAATAGTGGTTGTCAAAAATTTAACACCTAATGTAACATGACATGACATTTCAGACTTGCTTATTCTAATTTAAAATTACAAATTAACCTCACATTCAAAGTCTTTGAGATGTGAGAGAAACATTGAAGTACCCAGAGGAAAATCTATACAAAAACATGGAAAGCATGCAGACTTTGCTCAGTTGACCAGGTGTGGATTTCAAATCCAGCATACTGGATTCATGCACACCACTGTACTTACTAACTTCTTTGGTGAGCTGTAGATGAGGTTTTCATTTTTTAACGAAAATGCTGTACAAGTGGCTGTCTTATAGGATTAAGACCCTGATTCTCATTGTTGCTTTATTTTGGATACAATTTACTTAAACCAATCAGATTCTCTGCACTTTGACCATTTTTCTCTCCAGTACTAAATGAAATGATGAACTGCATCAGTAATGACTGTACTTGATGTGTGTGTGTAT
>JANRMT010062806.1:31351423-31397391 GCA_026402145.1 Polypterus bichir lapradei
GGCACATACTGTCTCTCTGATAGGCAGCTTAGATATTTTTTCAATTTACTTAGTGTTTATATAAAATGTTTAACAAAATGTTTTATCAACTGGGTTTATCACTTTTAGCAATCTACTGAACTTATTTGTTATGTTATTTCTGTACTTTTACCTTAAAGAAGTTTAATGTTTTGTTGTATTTTGAAATGTAAACAGATTAAGTTTCATATCTTTTGGCCAAAGCAAATATTCTGAGCAACGATAATCCTGTAGACAACTGAGCACTTTTTAACATGTCTATTGATTTCAGGCAAGGTTGTTCAGGGCATGGTGAAGGTAAAATACTGTATAATATAAGAAAAAGTGATTATTTAATTGTTGATATAAAGTTAGTCTGGGAGTAACTGAAGGCTTTGAAGGCTATTAAAATTCATTCATTTCCTGAATGCTAAGTGTTAAGCTGCAACGGCCATTAAGCATAATATGGACTTTTTATTTGCTTTTCATTACACAGATTTTAATAGTCACTGTAAGAAGTGTCATTCTTTTCTGGAAAAGCTGCAGATATCAGCTTGATGAAAATTCTGATGTCACTGCTCTTTATAACTCCCTTCTCAATGGATGTGTTGGTCGTCCATGTGTTCTGGCTACTTGGGGTATAATTCTGAAATAGGATTTTAACTACATCTCTGTTATTTTTGTGTTCTAATTTACATACAGTCTTGCTTGTTATGTAGGTACTGAATGAATTTCTTGAATAAGAATGCTACTTTGAAACATATTTCTTAAAAATTATTTGTATTAATAATGAGACTGTTGTTTGTGCAACATGATGTATTACCACCTCACACCTCCTACATACTGGTTGAGTTTCTGGCTAGACTTGACATATGCGTGGAGTTTGCATGTTTCTTCATATTTGTACTGGTTTCCACAAAAATGTGGAATAAAAATTTGTAGCACTAAAACTAGCCAGATGTTAGTGAAGAAGAGTACATACAGTGGATTTAGAAAGTTTTCAGACCCTTTCACTTTTTTCACATTTTTGTATGTTGTAACCTTGTGCTAAAAAACAGGATTTTAGACATTTTTGTTAATTTATTAAAAGTAAAAAATCTAAAATGTCACATTACCACAAGTATTAAGACCTTTTACTGTGGTACTTGAAATCTGGCCCTGGTGCGTTCTAGTCTTCTGATTATCATTGAGATTTTTCTGCACCTTGTTTGGAGTCCACCTATTATCAATTCAATTGATTGGACCTGATTAGGAAAGGCACACACCTGTGTATTTAAGATCACATGAGGTCGTGGGAACTTAGAGACAGGATTGTGTCAAGGCACAAATTTGGGGAAGACTACAAAAAAACTCTGCAGCATTGATGGTTCTCAAGATTCTTAAATGGAAGAAACTTGAATCAACCATGACTCTTCCTAGAGCTTGCCTCCTGGCCAAACTGAGTAATCATGGGAGAAGGGCCATGGTAAGAAAGGTGGCTAAGAATCTGATGGTGACGCTGGCTGAGGTCCAGTTAACCTGTGCAGAGGCAGAAGAAAATTCCAGAACAACAAAAATCATTTCAACACTCCACAGATTTGAGCTTTATGACAGAGAGAAGTCTCTTCTCAGTAAAAGACAAAAAAATGCACCTGAAGGACTCTCAGACTGCGAGAAACAAAATTCTCTGCTTTGATGAAACCAAGATTAGCATTATATTTGGAAGAAACTAAGTACCACTCAACACCTGTGCAATAGTGGTGGTAGCATCATTCACTGAGGCTGTTTTTCAGTGGCTGGTATAGGAATGCTAGACAGGGCTGAGGGAAAGCTAAACAGAGCAAAGTACAGAAATATCCTAAATCAAAATTTGCTTCAGATCACTCTGGACCTCAGACTGGGCTGAAGGTTGACCTTCCATAAGGACAATGACTCTACACAGAAAGTAAAGACAACACAGGAGTGGCTTAAGGGTAACTCTGCAGAGAAGAATATAAGAAAAAAGTGTGTGAAACTTGTTGTGCCATATCCTAGAAGACTGCAATGGCTGTCAAAGGTACTTCAACTAATTACTGTGTAAAGGGTTTGGACATTTGTGTCAATGAGCTATTTGAGGGTTTTTTTTTTTCATTTTCAATAAATTTGCGAACATTTCTAAAATCCTGTTTTCTCTTTGTAATTCTGGGGTATTGAATGTTGTTTGATGTTGGGAAAAAGTAATTTAAATGATCTTAGTACAAAGATGCAATATAGGAAAATGTAAAAAAGTGAAGGGATCTGAATATTTCCTGAATCCAAAGTAGGCAAGTGTGTTCAACATGGACTGCTGTCCAGTTAAGGGCTGGCTAATACCTTTTGGCTATACTTTAATTTCACAAGACTTTAACGGGGAGAAAGTATGATAAATGAACTATAATGGAAAGCCAAATTAACTGCAAAACATTTTTCTGTGGAAAACTTGTAATTGTTTTTTTTTTTTCCTACCAAGTTTGAAAAGCCTAGAATTTCATTTTGTACCATTAACTTTGATAGAAGTGTTCAATCTGTCCAAATAATAATGACCTGCATCTACATCACCATGTTTTTGTTGTAACATAGCTGATAAGTAAACACTATCAAATATTTTCCACAAAGTTATGGTAGCAGTGTCACCAAACAAAAACTACAGTATGCTAATTTAAACTAAACTTAGTTACATTGGTATGTGAATAAGATGAGATGACAGATAAGTCCAGCCTATCCTACTCATATAAACATCCTGACATATGAAGAAACCAATTTCATTATTATATTCATTTTGGAAATAACTATGCATCTAACTATGAGATAGTAGACCAAGCATCAAAACATACACGAAGAGCTGTAATCATAGTAACTGACACTATAATCATATTCATACAGTCCATTAGATTTGAAACAGGAGAGATGAACAATAAATGTAAGCAGTAATGTGATTTGTAGACAATGTAATGCTGAGGATGTACATAGTCACAGGCATAATTCTGGGCATAATGAACTTTATTTAAACAAAGTAAAAGGAATAAATAACCAAAGATAATGCATCCATGAGTGATTAGACAGGAGCATGTTGCAGAAATTTACAACTTTACGTGAAGGATTTGCTCCAATGTAAATGCCCCATGACATGAAGATAGTTTGTAGGGGTAATTGTTTCAACATAACATAAATACACTGACACAATGATGATAATAATATCTACAGGTGAGCAATTAATAAGAGTAAAATCTATCAATCTATCTAGGGTAAGTAAACTTCTTGAAGAGGTTAACACTGTCTCTGCAGACAGATAAAATTGAATATTATTTAACTGTCTGTGAAAGAAATCTCAGCATAAGTTATGTGTTAAGGAATCACATTTTCACTTTTAACAGACTTGCAAGACACTAAGTGGAGGGATTATTTGAATCTAAATTTCACGGCCACACCTGCTTGGAGGAAGGCATACAAACTGCCAATAAAGTAAATTGTTAAGGATCTTCAATGAAGGGTTATACATGGAGCCATCCCTACACATTCTTTATTGTCTCTCATAGGGTCTTTTCAAATCAACTCTCAGTCTGCTGTAGGTTAACACTTCTATTTGAGTTTCAAGACTTTTTTAAAAGGTTTGATATGTTTTTATATTAGGAGTGGTGTAATCTCGAAAAAATCAACAATAGCTATTTAATTACAAATATTTTGTTGGGGTAGGCTTGTTTAGCATTTTTTTTTAAACAAGATGAAATAAAGATAAGATGGCATTAATTACTGATGCTTTACTGATGTGTAAGGTCTTAGTTAAAAGCAGATTAAAAAGAAAATTTGCATACTATGAAATTATTGATACAGGAGAAATGAACTTATTGATGACATAACCAGTTTTAAATGTGTATAGGGTGTCAGAAGGTGTTGTACTCTGTTTTTAATGTGAAATAAAATATCCACTGGTGACTGGGACTTCCATTCAGAAATCAGGTGTTTTGGTTTGATGGCAGTTTTTCTTTGTATTTTCTTGCAATTATTTTCAGTTTAATTTCTTATATTTAATGTGATGCATATTTGGTTATACAGATCTTTTGTTTAATAAAGAAATCTATCTATCTATCTATCTATCTATCTATCTATCTATCTATCTATCTATCTATCTATCTATCTATCTATCTATCTATCTATCTATCTATCTATCTGTCATTTGTTTGTTTGTATAACACTATACAACGTCACTTTAATTTGATTTTCTAAAAAACCTAAAAGACCACTCACTATTAAACATGTAAAACTCAAGAGCTCATTGTATTTGTTAAAAATTTAGAAAAAAAAAACATTGGGTGGTCGGGGTTATCAAGGTGGCTCAGATTAGCATAATGCAAGCTGGTATGCTTGAAAACTCTGCCAGTATGACCAAACAGTGCCATGACACTAAAGCTAAAATGACCTTTAGCACCAGGTAAGTCTTATTCAGAAAACAGTAGGACACTACACTTCAAGACGGAGGATGAAATGCTACAGAACAGTTGTGGTGGTAGGTTGTTGTACCATGTTAGCTATTGTTGATGGAAGGGGCCTGAGTTGCCTTGAAAGCTTGCATATTGTAATCTTCTTAATTAGCCAATAAAATGTGTCATTTTGCTAGACTTCTCAGAACAGTTTAGCTAATTCTTTCAACACAGTAAGGCTTAGAACTGCAGTAGAACCAGGAGCCACTGGAGAAAGATCTTAGATGACTCTGAAAGTTTATGAAAGCTCGGAAGTGACTCAATGACTGACCCAGAGGTTAATCCCAAATTGGAGTATAAATAGTTTCCCCCGCCAGTAAGAGTGAAACCAAGGTGTAAGTTGAGTTGAGGTTAAAGTGCATTGACAAGAATATAAAAGCCACAAATTGAGAGAGAACATTATTGAGAATGGAGGGAAAAGCAAGATACTCCACTAGTTAAAGAGAAACAAAACTTGTATAGACCTCCACTTTGTTGACCTTTTTTTTTGATGTTTGATTACAAATAATTGTTGATCATCTGAGTCTTTCTTTAAAAATTACTTTATATTATTTGAAGCTGATCACTATTTACCCTCAAGGCACAGGGAAACTGCCAGGAAGCACAAATGAGTTCTGTTTAATAAAACTTCTGTATCATTTCATTCAAGACTTTATCTGAACGTAATATATCCACCCTTAATTCTGTTTGCTGAATCAGCTTACTCCATTACAAGGTTATGGGGAGCATGAACCTGTTAGGACCACGTGAGGTGCAAAGATCCATCCATTTAGACACAGAACAATCATAGACATTTCTCCCTAGACATATTGGACCAAGGTTTGAAATGACTAGTCTCCTATTATGCAAACCAATGTTCCATCTTGCCAACTGAATGTGAATGTGAAAGCCTAAATAAGTCTATTTTGAATGCAATGACATGCATACTGTAGATTAATAGCATTAAATCTTTTCTTAAAAATGACAACTTCAATGGCATATTGAATGTAATTTAGTATTAAATTATATAAATGGCACAACATTAAAAGATTTTAAATAGGTTCAGATTGCATCTTTTAATTTTTCTATTAATATCCATAACCTAATAACCTAACGGGGTACAAACACAGAATGGGAATATATATTAAACAGTAAGTCGTTCAGGGCATAGGCATCTACAAGTCTGCTATACTTTTAAAACACTACAGTGTCTTTCAATTTTGTAATTTTTCACTTATAAATGTCACAACAGATGAAAGCTGGCATGCAAATTATTTTTTATATTTATATGCTTTACTTTTTACTTTCACAGTTGGTGGAAAAAAACAGCTTGACAGGTGATTTTCAGCATTTTTCCTTTTGGTGAAATCCCTCATATTGACAGCCATCTGTTCTTGCAAGTATACATGTACACTCAGGCATATTGAAACTATCCATATCTACCATCAACCAGCAGAAGCAAAATGCTGATTTAAAGACAGAGGGGATCCACAGCCTACTTGAGAACATAGTAGAAACAAGTAAAGTTCAAAAATAATGTTTTGACCTATAAAAAGCAAAACAGATTTAAAATCAATCCAATTCCTTGATATAAAAGATACTCCATCCTATTATCTCATTGAGCCTAATCCTAAAAAACGGTGCAATGTCAGCTTTAACTTCAGTATGTGATCAAGAAGCTTCCTTCAAAGTCCCACTACCTCCTGGTTTATGCCTCAAAGATTTTCCCTCACTCAGTACTTAAGTGTGGCTTTCACTGTTTAGCCTGACAACATTTAATTTGCAGTATATTTCATGATGTGTACACTACTATGCATAAAAATGCAAATAGACATTCCTGCCATAATTTCAGTCACAGCTATCAGGATCTTGCTTGTTATGACTAATATGGTTCTTATTAAACTGATACATCATTTACCATACATTTAAAATGCCAATACAGTTGAAGTCTGCACTACTTTGACCTGTCTTGGCATGATTGGCAGGACAGTGAAGAAATGTTTATTGCAAGAAACCAGCTCCAGCAAAAGCTTTGACTTAGACAGACACAGAACGCCATGTGTCAGTAGCATCAATCTGCTCATGAATACCAAGTTCAACTGTATAAATTTTAAGGGTGGGAGAAAACATCTTAACCTCATTATGTCTTGTACAATATGTCTCTTTGTGAAAGTTCATGATCAAATGTATTCTGCTTTTTTGTTTGCTGATATTGTTCTTTATAATAAAAGCTGAGCATGCAAGTGAAGACAGACATTAATAAATAATTATATACGGTTTATATGAAGTAAGTCTCCAGTTTCATATTCCATGAAATCGTATATATGCTTACTTGCCAATTTATGGTTCCCCTCCAGGTAATCTGAATGATATATTGACTTTTTCTTTTTTGTTTTGAAATTAAACTTCAGACTGAGGATAGCTTCCTGTATCACTTTTTCATAAGATCTAAAATTTCTGACTGTTCAGCCTTGTACAAATCATTGATCTAAAGTTAGCTGGATTGTAATAGCATTCCTCTAAAACGATGAGCAACTAAGAATTGCACTCTATTTAACATGTCACTTGCCCCTTGATGTCTCATTATAATGACAATCAAATATAGGAGCTTTCCTCTGTCTCTTACAATGCTTGGTTAAGCTGCGTCAAAACATCCCTGATGAAGGTCTCTTAGTTCATTCACTGCTGCTAAGTGGTCTCATCTAGATAAAGAAATTGCCTTGCACCGATCCTTTTACTAATATGCATGTTCCACACAGGGTTTTGCGGTACAAATTACATATTTATCATAACAGTTTGCTTAAAAAAGTAAGAATTAAATTCATTTTGGTTCAGGCTTTGTTCTTTCCAAATATCAGGGAGTTTGATTTAGAGGTTAGAACAGTGGGCTCTAACATACAAGGTTGCTAATAGAGTTCTGACCTGTGATTCAAAGTGGGACATGCTGTTTAAGTTGACTATGAGAGCAAAATCCATCATACTGTCAATTACTGTTTAACATGATTTTTTAAGCTTCAGTTGGTAAATAATAAAGATTCAGAATTTCAGGTAGATATTCCTGTTAAACAAGATCATTTCTGCTTATGAGTTGGTTAAACCTTCCAACTGCCGGGTAGCAGTTGTGTAATTTTGTGTTTTAAAAGTATACACAGAAAGTACAAAAGATAAGCTTATACTCTTTGTATACTAGTTGAGAAGGGTTTCACAAAATTAATTTGCATCCAAGACAATGGGCTTATAGGGAAGGAAAATCTATTCAAAGAACATCATCCACAAAGCAGGAATCAAACCATGTCTTGATATAATTTATAAGAGACAATGTAACCTGCAAGTGTTTGAGAAGTTTGAGGTACCCAGCATATATTGAGAAAACCCATATGGGCTCACAGAGAATATACAAATGCTACAGAGACTGTGTTCAAGCCACAATTTGAACCTAAGACACTAATAGCCACTGACATTCTATGTTGCTTTTTCTGGAGACAGAACAATGGAAAACCTACGTATCCTGTGATTTGTCTAATTGTGTCCTATACAAGGTTGGTTCCCCATGTGGCTGTGAAAGTCTTCATCTCCTTGTTTCACTGTAAAGGAAAATATGGGTTCAGAAAATGAATGTAACCTATGCCTAGATCTTCTGTTATATCCAGAATTACTATTGCTGTATTTATAGCATTCAGCTTTATCAAAGGCAACTTTACAAGATCAGAATATGTTACAAATGTTTTCAGTTTTTTTGTTTATTTTTGTTTTATGGGATGAAGCACAGGCAGTTTAAGTGACATAGTCAGGGTCAAGCTGTGAGATGAGGGTGAAAGTTCAATGATCAACCTTGTCGTTCAAAGTCTGATGACTTAGCCAGTGCAAGGTCCTGCCTTTCAGCTATTACTGCAAGAAGAGTCATCATCTCTTTGAATCCCTATAATGAAAAACATGGTTTCAGAAAAGAACAGATTTTTAGATTTATGCAATGTATGTATTTATTACTGTTTAATTTCACTCCCTGCTTTTAAAATAACACCATTGTTCACGAGAAATCTGTTTGGATGTTGTGACTAAATTGATGAAAACATTTCACTCACCACTTTGTATGTCATTAATCACAACACACACTACTGAATATTTGCTTAGTAACAATTAAGCCAAATCTATTAAATCCACCATTATGTTTTGGGTTCTAAGCTATGATCTCTGGCAGTTTTCATCATGCTAATTAAGATAATTTCAGCACCTAAATATCCTTGCCCCTTAAATATTTTATAGATGGGAAAATTTCATAAAATATTTGTAAATCTTACATTGAAAATCAGTTGATGTAAATATCAACTCTTTAATGATCAACATATTAAAAATGTTGAACTTTGAAATTTATTTACTTCCTAAGGTATAATTGTATGATATGATAGACACTCATTTTGGAAAATGAATTCATTTAGTGTATGAATTAAATTTGCATTGCTACCACAGACATTTCTTGTATCAGATTTGCTTAATTCCAAAATATCCCATTCTTTACAGTATACTTTCTAAATTATCCTATTTTTTTTTTTTTTTTTTAGAAAATGGCACTTGCAGTTATTCATGGTGAACATAGTTTGAAGAGCGTTGCAAATATTTTCAATAAAAAGGTGAGGTTATAAAAGCTGAATAATAGAAAAATGAAAAAGAAAATGGACACATTCTGAGTATAAGAAAAAGCGTGTCTAGTTAACCAAAGGCAATGTGTCTACTAGTCAGATAAACAAGCTTTTTAAATTGCATCAGAAAGGCTTCCAGGACCTTTTGAGTGAACTGCCTGATTGTACAAGTGACTTTGTCAAGTCTGGGGTTTTCCATTACATCCTTCACCAATTTAATATGTGAATGCAAGGTTAACCCACTTTAAGGGAAGTAAATTCCAACATGTTAGAAACAAATCAGATGAAGCCAGGCTGATAAAACATTTATACATTTCAATACTAACTTTTTAAAATGAATTATGGACATTTTAGTAACTTTTTGAGATTCATAACGGGCAATTGTTCTGCGAGTGCTTTTGTGTGTTGTGGTGTTGTGTTTAATTATTAAACTACAGGCCTGCACAAAATAATCAGAAGTTCTTTTTTGTCCTTAGGCTATGATGAAATGTTATACCATACATGAAATATAATGGAATGCCTTTTATGTTTTCCCCAGTTACTGACAATATGCTCACTTTTTAGTATTCCATCAATTCTAAAATGCTTTGTGTTCATTCTGACATAACTAATTTAGCACTTAAGTACATTTGTACCACATTTAGTATTGTGCCTCAGTAACGATATTGTCACACTGTCAGAAAAATTCAGTATTATCAATTTAAATTTTGCAGTGCCTTGACATTATTATAGGCTAACCTGTATATATGATCATGTTTTCTCTCATATTACTAGTATGTAGAAATGAAAAACACCTAAACAAGTACAGAGATTAATAAAACAGAATAGATTGTAATCTGAACTTTTAATAATCAAGACATTATGAAGTATGGCTAAATAATGCTACTAAGTAATTATCCTTTAACCTTTACTTGTTATAGGACGGTGGCTTTGCTGCAGCACATCATCTTCAGGTAAGTTAAACAATTGGGCATTTCACCTTCACCCCAAGGTTGTTGGATTGTATTGACATATACAGTGGAATAGCAAGTTCAGCTAAAACAGATCCACAGAAAAGAGGAAGTGCTTGCCCCAGTCTATACTTATAATACGGGAATAAATACAGGTTATTCTTATAAAGCACACTATTCCACTATTTAACACTATTTTTTGCTCTGTAACAAATTGTGTATCATTAAAATAAATCATTCCTGTGCATATTTAAATACAGAGTTAATCATAAAAATATGTACAACAAAGCCCAGGAATGTACAATATACTGAATGTTTTAAGCACCAGACTGGAATCGCCTAAAGCTGCTCATTTTTGGATATAAATTGATGTTTCTTTTATCAAGGTGCTATTAAATTGATCTAAAAATATAAACAAGACATTACTCATGTGGTAAATGGCTATTACTATTTAATGATTTAAAATGTATTATTAATATATAACTGCAAAGCCCTATTTTTAGAACTAAATGCTCCAGTGTTCCAATGGTAAACTCTCTTAGCCCATCCTTAAATAATCACATGTAAATGGCAATTGGTTATTAGAGAAACCTTTTTAATTGTGTTAGCACAGCTGAAGCCTATTATTCTGTTCAATAAAGCATCTGTTTTATTTCTATCCTTGTTAGATGCAGTTTGTCTTCTTTTCTCAATATACTGGACACCTTTGTATAAAATCTTTCGTTTCTTAGTAATCTATCAAATGGAATAACCTTAATTTCACAAAACAACAATAGACTGACATGTTGATTGAGAAAGCAGTTTTGTTTTGGCCTTTTATGAATGTATAAAGTCAAGTTTTTCACAGGGTTTACTCCAGTTTTCCTTCCACATTTCAAAGAAATGCATGTTGATTAATGACTCCAGCTTGGCGCTGTGTGAGTGACCATGGGTGAGTGCCTGAGTGTCACCTTCACTGGACTGGTATTTGCCTTGTGTCAAAGTGCTAGACTCTGCTCCAAACCCTGGATTAAATAAGCCAGTATCTGAAAGTTAAGCAAAACCCATCAGCCTATGTAATAGATTGCTACAGCTAAAAGAGACAAAAAACTGTTTAAAACTAATGTGAGTGATGATTTTATCTTTTTCCATCTCAAATAAAATCACAATATAATTTCTCTTACATTTTTACTTCTAATTGTATCTATAGTTTATCTTACTTTTATAATATCGTTCAAAATGTACATTGAACTATGACAGTATTTTTTTTTATTTTGAGACATCTGTGTCCTTCTTGTGAGATGACCTTGACTTAAATTATGCTTGATGAACTGATATACACTTTGAATGCCAGGATCTTCAATAACACATTAGACTGAATTGTATAATTAAATGTTAGTTTAGATTCTTTCTTTCTTTGCAACACTGACCACTCAGTTGACACTTAAGTATAAGTGCTCTTTTAATTTAAAGATAATCGTTAATCCTTCTGTGCTGGTTGAATGTTGTGCTTTTTCCTCATGGCTATTGAATCAAAAAGTGATAATACTGATAATACAAATGAGTGATAGAACTTACTATGTGTATAAGTAGTTGTGCTACACCTCATCTTTAAATGTTAAGTACTTAGAAAAAGCTAATCGTAGAACATCACTAATCAAAGAGAAACACATTTAATGGAAGTTTATCTACACTAGAACTTTGTATAATGATATTTACATTCATGAGTTTATTTTACTTTCAATCAGCTGCAAAATAAAGTGTTCCATTTCACCCTATTACAAAAAAAACACATTATTATAATTGTGTTATTTTTGATCTACCAGCTGATTAAACAACATATATGTCCAGTAGTTGAAGTTGCCTTCAACTTTTTTTTTACATTTCAATTACCTGTATATTGACTCAGCTGTTTAAAAGAAAGTGTCCTCCATTGATACTGTGTCATTCTTCTAGCCTAGTTTCCCATTTCCCTAATGTTCTCTTTCCCATACATCCATACATCAAACAATTTTTTTCCTCCTTGGTTCTGATTGGAGCATTTATGGGATTGGGTGGGATGTGGGGGTGTTGTGTATATTTACACTTATCACTAAAATATATAAAAATCATCCACATCATGTCCAGGCTGATATCTGATAATCATTTATCCTAAGCAAAACTCAAATCATCTTACAGTTTTTGGGCTATCGTATGTGGAGAGAATATGCATCAATATTTACACATGTGCTAAAAGTAGTCATTATTCCTTTCTAACCACTTTTGAATAAAGTCTGAATAATCTAATTTAATAATTTCTAAGACTCTTATTCTAGTCCTTATTGTTACTTAGAATTCATTTCTTTTAAGGCATCACAACAGAAAGGATTTCTACATGATCAGCTGACAGCTGAGTGAGCAGTATGTTACACATTTATTTAAAGCTCTGCTACACATTTATGGAATAATTATAAAGTTCTAGGGTCAGTTTTACAAATGTGTAGGGTCTTTATTGTATATTACAATTTGGGAACATAAGGCAGTGGTTCTCAACCTGTGGGGCGGGCCCCCCTAGGGGGGCACGAAATAACAAAAAGGGGGGTGTGAAGATGTGAAAAAAAGAAAACAAGAATCAAAAATATAAAAAAAAAAATCTGTTGAAACCAAAAATTAGCTTAAACTACATTCTGATACTAGAACAATAAATATAGAGTTAGATAAATGTTGATAAAAGTTAAGTAGGTATAATAAAATATGCATCTACATTTCAAAAAAATGTTAGGGGGGGCGCGATTAAAACTGTTATGAAAACTCGGGTCACAAATACTTAAAGGTTGAGAAATGCTGATATAAGGAAAGATAAAAGTTTCAAGGCATTCTCAAAGATGCTCTTTTTGGTTCATTCAAAATTTAAAATAAATCACTTGTGGACAGCCTCTCATAATCAGTATGAACAAATGAAATTAACTAAAAATTCAGCTAGTATCTGAAAACAATTAAATGATGGAAAAATTAATGCAAAAGACTTTCATTGGAATGTGAAGACAAGATCCAGTGCCTTGATCTTCAGAACATAATTTTCAAGAAGTGCTGTGCATAAACAATATGAATTAGGATTACATTTAGCATATAAGTACTACTAGCCTTAATTAAAAAAAGAGTTCCACAGCTCTACAAATGGCTTCTAACCCTGAATAATTCTGTAGGGGCTTTCCAAATTGCAGAAGTTCATAATTCTTTTTATAATTGTGCATTAGACAGTGCTAACATTCAAAATGTAATTATCTGTTCTGTTAATTAAACCATTTCACACCATTATGTAAATACTTATCTTCCCTTGCCCTTACTGACCAATGTGCACCTGAAGTATGAGGCACCTAAATAATAACATTTCTTTAAGACTTAATAGTCTGATGATATAGATCAAGTTGCAAATAACTGTAAGTGAATAGGGTTTTATATAAAATATGCCTATACAACCTACTGCATATAATTAAAAAAACAGTGTGGCAGACGACTGGGGACCGTACCCAGCAGGGATGCCTGGATGGTCCAGGAGAGGGACAATAACTCCCCTGGGCCATGAGAGGGCAGCCGCCCTGGTCTGCTTGGGGGCCACCGGAACAGAGCTGGGAAGCTCATCCCTGTTGGGGCCTGTGGCCACCACCAGGGGGCGCCCAGACGATTGAGGAACCCTGGAGGGCAGTACTTCCGCCACACTTGGGGGTGCTGCCAGAAGTAATTCCAGGGACACCTGGAGTGCTTTCGGGTGCACATGAGGTACTTTCGCCACACCAGGAAGTGCCGCTGGAAGATCATCACCGAGCACCTGGAGCATATCCGGGTACTGCATAAAAGGGGCCGCCTCAGTCCAGTAGATGAGCCGAAGTTGGGAGAAGGAAGACGGAGCTTGTTGGGAGAGGAGTAGAGGCAGCAGAAGGATTTGGAGAAAAAGAGAGAGAAAGATTCAGGCATTGTGATGCTCTTATGTGTAAATAAAACGTGTGTGTTTTGGACATTTAGTGCAGGCATGTCAAACTCGCTACTATTGGTGGGCTGCTTCGACTGTCATACGTGCGTCAGCGGGCCGCACTGTAACAAATATTATTATACTATTATACAAAGTTACTGTAGCTTTCTTTCCAATACTGAAAACTTTAAAAAATGTAGCACTTAAAGTTTAAAGTTTAAAGAAAAGCTATTTATTTCCGTACACTCTCCGTACAACAGTGTACAATTAGAGTCTTAGCCTCTTAGCTAGGTCCTTATATTATTATATTATATTCATTGCTTATATAGGAGTCTTACAGTCTGAGATCTATTTCTTTTGTCCCGACACTTGGCATCTCTTGTTAGTAACCAGTTTGTCAATATCAGGCTTGAAATCTTGTACAGCTGCAACTTTTATGAGGGATGAAAGGTGCTCGACAGTAAGTCTTGAGCGATGTGGGGTTTTGGTAGCTTTCATTAACGAAAACAATTGCTCACAAAGGTAAGTGCTGCCGAACATAGACAGTACTGTCAATGCCAACTTACGGATCTGCACATACGAAGGTGGCAGGTAAGCATACAAGCTTGGCACACCAACTTCTTCGTATTTTGCCTTCAGAATCTGACTGCATTTCAATCAATTCCATCTGGATATTCTCAGGCGCATTCTCAACGTTGTAAGAAAACAGCGCAAAGTCCTGTTTGTGTGAACTGAAATCATGAAAACACTCTCTGAATTCATTGCTCAGTAATTCAAGTTCGAAAACAAATCCTCCAAAAAATCTAATTTTACTTTACTAAGTTTACTTCAAAGTTATATTGTAAAATAAGCCAATATGCAAAAAGCCACCTGACCTACACTAATTTTACAAACTCAAAATCACAAAAATATGTTAATAAACAACTCACCAGCTTCTCGCATCCACTTCAGATCTTCAGCTGTAGTCTGCACTAACTGTTCATTGCAATACTAGCACAAAATTACATAAAACTAGAGCAAAAAAACGTGAAAATATGCCAGCTATTACTACTTGTGATGGTCAGTTCTGCCCAGTGGCCAGTCTCAGCAGCCCAGCCAGTAGTGTAACCTAGCAGGGGCGGCCCTGGGCAGAGAAAGAATCGGTGTCCCCTTCGCCCACCAATGTCAATATGGTATCTCATGCACGGCGGATGGTCACATCGTTTGTGGACACTGCATAGCTGCCTCGTGCTCATGACACACTTCTATATGCGCGTGTCCGTAACTTGAAAACCAAGTGGCGGCCCATGATATTCTCATTGCGGCAGAGCGTTATAATACTACATATAGCTTACTGCTCCGACTCTAGCGACATTAGTAAATACAGCGTACTAATTAACAAGAAACACAATGTTTTTCGTCCACATTGCCGTTAGCTGTGTCGTTATTTTCTCTTTCTGTTTTATATTCAATATATATTGGCGTGGCGGCCCCTGGGATTTGACGGCCCTTTGCAGGTGCACAGTTTGCACATGCCTAAGGCCGCCCCTGCTGCCTGCTGCTGCAGCCTAGCACTTCAGTTTTGACATTGCGGCTCATTAACTTTGGTCAAGGCTCGTGGCTATTCTAGCAGATGATGTTTCCGGTACCGTAATGCCATGGGAAAACGCGCTTTTGTCAGAAGGCAGAAGTAAGAAAAGTCAATAAGTAACGCCGAAGATGCAGAATGATTCAATCACAAACGATAGTAATCATTTTGTACAAGTTCAGTGCTAACTAGGATCTGTCATGCGGGCCGCACAGATTTCTGTTGCGGGTTGCGTGTTTGACATGCCTGATTTAGTGACTGTCTGTCTGTGCCCGGGGGCTGCCTTTCCACAACAGGTATTCCTTAAAGTTTAAAGATACCACATGCATTCTTAAATTAGAATACTGGAAATTAGAACATAAATGAAGTACAACAAAGCATGCTTAAAGGTTTGCAAAGACAAGCATTAAATAATATAAGAAAACCTCTAATAGATGCACTCTGACACCTATTTTAGATGAAAACAAAAACAACTATTGAATTTTATTTAGTACAATAGGTAACTTTACAAATATGAAATGTGAGCTATCTGAGCGATTCCATTTAATAATAACAATGTGTTCGTGGATAATCTACAGTATATAAGAATAAAATGGCAGATTGAGAATTCATTTTACACGTCCAGTACTACCATGAACAACGACACATTTTTACTTATTAAATTTAAGTCAATAGCAAAATAGGAAGTTTTTCATCTGATAAAAAATGAGACAAGCCACCTGTCTCTTAGCCACGTAGCCTGTACTGAAAAAAACAGATAACTCTTCATTATTCAAAGTGGCTGCCATTAGAACATTATTAAAAGAAACAAATTTAGAGTTGAATGGTGCTACTAAATCAAGTCAAATGTGAACTCCAGTCTTATACAAAAAATCTGAACTTTTCTCAGAAGTTTCCATCTGGGTTTTGCTCTAGTCAATGCAAAGAAACATCCTTAACTCATTTTGCAAATAATAGTCTTATTTGATTTCAAGGCACGGAATGCTGCATTTATCAGGCTTTTAGAATTAAGCACAATTTTGTATTCCTTTGGCTATGATGATGTGTTAAATAGCCTTTTAAATTTAATGTAACTGCCAGGCATTGTTTTAGATGGTTTATTTCATCCATCCATTCACTTCCAAATGATTAACTAATAATAATTATGGGGTTGCATTAACTGGAGACTATTCTGTATAATACACAGGAGCTAACCCTGGGTGCATTATCATTCCATCATGGGATACTTTAACACTAATATAGGACAAATTTAAATTCACTATTTAGACTATTGTGCAGGTCCTTGGCTTAAAGGTGGAACCCAAAATGCCTGGAGAAAAACCCTACAAACTCGAGGAGAAGGTGTAAACTTCATATAGACAGTGTATGAGCTAAGATGCCAATCCAGGACTTTGCAGTTGAGAGGCAGCAGGGCTTTTTTAGCTTATTATCACTATAGTATGTCTGATACATTGTACTTCCTCATTTCAGTCTCCATTTTTGCATGCAACCACTCAGAGTACTGTACTACGAACAGTTTCTTTTTATGAAGCTTGATATTAGAAACCGACAATTGAAACTAAATACTATTTTAATATATAAGGTAGTCACATTAGCTGTATTTAGCAATAAAATAAAAATTGCACATCTTATGTTACTTCACTAATTAACTGTTTTATTGAGGTAATAAACAACTGGAAGTTCTGAACACAGCAAAACACCGTAAGCACTCACAATTCAAAAGGGTTTAACTTTATATCAGATTAATCTGAATAAAACATACTGTAGGTATCTTCTTTTAATAAAGATCTAACCTTATTAGTGTTCCATGATGTCTAAAACCTGATGTTTTCAACTTGCAAAATTGAAACATTTTCTCAGTTTTTTTAATTTGTATCAAGCATAATTCATTATTTTAATGCTTTATTGTCATGCCACTTTCATTGTCTAAATCTACTAATTACCACTCTATGATTAATTCAAAATCCTGCTGTACTCTAAGTACAGTTAAAATAATTTTGATGCTGATTTGAAAATTCTCCTTTGACATAATAATTTTCCTGTGGTTAGAAACATCTATGCAGATTTTCCAATAAAAGAGTAAGTTCATAATTTTTCTGTAGCCCTTAACTTTAATAGGATAATTTTTCCATTTATGAAATAATAAGAATTAACGTTTACCTCAAAAGGAGTTCATTACAGCCCTCAACACAATACAATAAAAATGTATTTTCCCAGACGCAGTGAGAATGATGCTTTATTTAGACTGTGACTGCTCTTATATTTTTAGCCAAGTCAGAAGTTTTCTAATTTTTTAGTAATTTTGTTTTGGTAGGCTGCTGTTGTTTGTTATAATATTTACTAGGCATCTGTACAAAGTAAAGATCTATTTATCTATCTATCTATCTATCTTTACATCACTCTACTTTTGTGTTTTTCTCATGGGCGTGTGCAGTTTGGAGAGAAAGGGTGTTTGGATGGAGACGTCCGAATGAGGTTGTCTGCGACTATTTTTTATTCATTTCCTTTTTCTTACTCTTTTTAGAATTTTTTAGTATATGGTAGGGGTTTAGTTGCTCATTTTTTACCATTTTCATTTTCCTACCAAGTTCTTTGGTACAGTAATTGTTACTGTATCATGTTTTGAAGGCAGCTGTGACCGTCAGGGCAGCAGCATGTAAGAGGCTGTCACCAGATTATTGTAATTTGAATGTGAGAAACAGGTGTTTTGGTTTGATGGCATTTTTTCTTTGTATTTTCTTGCAATTATTTTCAGTTTAATTTCTTATATTTAATGTGATGTGTATTTGTTTTTACAGATCCTTTGTTTAATAAATACATTTTAAAAATAAGTATCTATCTGTCTATCTATCTATCTATCTATTGGCACACATAATCATCAAAAGATCACCTTCTGGGCTCACTTAAGGTATGAGGTACCACCCAGGACAAAAGGGTTACTATCTCCTTTTTCCCTCACAGCCTCAAGAAACCACCCCTTGAGGGCAATGGAGCCAAAGAAGCCCCACACCTTCCAGACCATCCAGTCTAAAGTAGGGATGCTCCTAGTAGATGGTGATAAATTTCAGACCTGACAATCCATGAGAAAGGTCACATGGATGCATCAGAGCTATTCACACAACAGCAACTTGACAAAACTTACTGCACCATCGCATGCTCCTTTCAGTTAAACGTATTTTCTGCGGGAACTAATTAAACAGGATTTTGCCTGGATGGCACCCTAATTATTTTTGGTCTAACCTATAGTCATCCCATTTTTAAAGAATATATTAGCGTAGCTAGCAGAAATGTATGTGTGCTTGTTTTACCTCTGTCCCCTTTTAAATCCCCTCTTTTATTAATTTCAATGAACAATTTCAAACACTAAAAACACACACATTTTTCACATCCAGGAAATATTTCTAAATTGGGGCAGTTGTTGTCTGGCTTCAGTCAGCTTCTTTGCAGCAATAATGAGATTAAGCGTATGCAAAAAATAAATGGAAAATTATACATGCTCAATATCAATGTTAATATAAATTTTGCCATGAAAGAAGCAAATCATTATTTCATGATTTAGCATTAACAAAGAATAAAACATTTTGCACAATAGCAAACAGAGCTCAGCATAGTCACTTTTCCCTACCCTATTTCAAGCATTAAAGGCTTCATACTAAATCTTAGCGGTACAGTCAAGAGGTAAATTAACTGTACATTTACTTATTTAAAATGTTTTGGTTTTTGCTGCTTTCTTATAATTTGCCTTACTTGTACATTGCGTACTGCACTGATCTTTAATGAAGGATGATTTCATTTCTCAGAAAGGGACAAAAATCACGAGGCTACTTGAACATCAGAAAAAATTGCATTAATATAATCTGACTCATTGATGAAACTGCATGAGGCAGCTCTAAAACATATAAGAAGTGTTTACATGGACTGCAGGGTGGTATCAGCACCCTCCAATCCTGAAATTGAATAGCCAAGGCTGAAAGTGAATGGACAGATGAAAGGCAAATTATTCAGTACAGGAATCAGATTAAGTTACAAAGAAAAAGGAGAGACTGAGTCAAATGTAGTTCATAGTTGAAAGAACAGCTAGAAATGTATACAGTACAGAGTCATTGTTACTCTTTATTATTTACAATGTATTATTTAGTTTATTACATTCATGGATTCGACGGATGAATAATTTTAAATACATTGCGTTTAATTTGTTGTAAACTCTATGTACTGTACATATGCATTGTCTTTCCATATATAACTAATTTATCTTCTTTTAAAAATTAAATATCAATAAGAAATAACTACAGAAATGTATGTGCAGTATCTATCTATTTTGAGTTTTTGTGTTATTTCTAGAGGTTTGTGTGGCACCATTGTGGTTAGCTTATAGCCCAAGGCAATGAGTTCTATTCTGTGTTTATGAGTTCAACTCCTGTCCCAGTCTCTTTATTGGTTTTGGAATTGGTATTGGTTAGGTTTGCTTCTTCCCACATTCCAAAAACATGCATGTTATACTAGGTGCACTGGCAAATCTGAACTGACCTGATATGTTTCCGTGTACCTGAGTGTTCTCTGTAATTGACACACAACCCATTCTGAAACCTGATGGAGCTGGAACAGGCATCAGCTCCATGTGCCCCCTTGAAGTGGAAAAAGTGGGCCCTACTAGTAAAAGCCTATGTTTCTGTGTATACATGAAATTGCTTTCTACAGGGTTGATATCAGTAACTATTTATACAGCATCTGATTGTATGGATACAATTATTGAATGTAAGAAAAAAGTAATTGAAATAATTAGAAATACTAGAATACTACATTTTCAAATATAAGATAGTATATGAAAAGAATACAAACATTCATTAACCTACTAAGTATTCATTGGTATAATGGTTGCATTGCTTGGATTTTTCTTTTATAATAACAGATATCCTTTCATACAATCTATTTTTTTTTCTTTCTTGTGCTTCATATGATGATTTTTGAACATTACATATATAGAACATAATTCTGTGAACTGTAGAAAGCATTGTAGCACCACAAACCCCAGACACAACCTCACACACAGACAAATCCCGGGAACAAAATAAACGGTTTATTACAATTATAATACTTTACAAAGTCTTCTTCTTACAATTTTCACAAACACAATACAACTCTTCATTCTCTTCTTCCTCCAATCTTTCCTGGAGAAGGCTGTCTGTCCTTGGCACCTGACTCCAACTCGCCTGAATGAGGCAGAGTTCTTCCTTTTATAATAGACCCCAGAGTAACTCCACTGCTAGGACATGGTCTGTTGGAAGCACTTCCGGGTTAGGTGGAAATCCCATGAAGTAGGGATTGTAAATCCCTGAAGCACCCCCTGGTGGCACCTATGGAACCCAAAAGGGCTACTCCCCAGGAGTCCAGTTCTTAGCATGCCCTGTGGGTACCAAAGCCTGGGGATGCTGCCATCTAGTGTATCAGGAGAGAAAGTATCCACAAAGCTTTGTCTTCCGAAGTGTTTCCATTGTATTGGCCTCCCAGCCAGATAAGAGTCCCTGTTCCATTCTGGCTGGGACATCAATCCACATGTACCAATCCATAACATCATGTACAACAGTAGTTCAAAAAATTAATGGAATTCAATTAAGGGGAATTAAGCTGTTTCCTATGAGTTATGATTTTATATCCTACTGCCTGGTGTCACAATCTACATTATCTACTTGTCTGGATTTAACTGGGAGAATAGTTAGAGTGTAGTGAGAACTCAGAATGCCTCAGAACTTGCAAATTTTGAAGGGAACTAGAAGTAATTAAAACAGGACATGCCCCAGAAGGGTTACTCAGTGGTCCAGGGAGGCAACCTATCCCAGGAAGGTCTGAAAGAGCGACCTGCCCCTTCAAGTCACACAATTCAGAAGGCATATTAAAAAACAATTAGAAAAGAAGAAGGGTAGTTTGTTATGGTTACTAGAAATGAGAGAACTCACTCTAAGTGGCTGACTTAGATTACATATTTCAGTAGATACCCACTCTGCTAGCTGTGCAGATATTATATGCTTCCTTTTTCCTGAAAAGATATTGTTCTTGAAAGAACCTAACCTTCTTAACTAAATACAACGAGCTTGCAAATGATTTCAGTAAACTCTAAGTCTGATTCACTCAGGATGCATCACAATTTCTGTAATACACCCTGGTATTATGCTTCAAGTCAGATTATAGGAAACATTTCCTACAGAAAAACCCTTTGAACAAAAAATCACATAACAATAATTCTAAAAACAACTTTTAAATGAAAAAGTAAACTAATGTAAAACAGAAATGGTAAAAGATATCTATACTAATAAACGGCAAAGCCCTCACTCACTCACTCACTGACTCACTGACTGACTGACTGACTGACTGACTCATCACTAATTCTCCAACTTCCCGTGTAGGTAGAAGGCTGAAATTTGGCAGGCTTATTCCTTACAGCTTCCTTACAAAAGTTGGACAGGTTTCATTTCGAAATTCTACGCGTAATGGTCATAACTGGAAGCTGTTTTTCTCCATTTACTGTAATGGAGATGAGCGTGAAACCCGTGGGGGCGGAGTTTCGTGTGACATCATCACGCCTCCCACGTAATCATGCAGTAGGTAGAAAACCAGGAAGAGGCCCAAAAAGCGCATGCATTATATAATTGAGAAGGCAGCGAAACAATAAGAAGCGAGCGAGTGACATATACAACCATGTTCATGAGTTCTGCTACTTCAGAAACAAAGCACGATGTAAACCTAAACTTTAAATTAAGTTCATAGACAGGCTGCCGCTAGCGTTTGTAATTTAGCGCCTGCCCATATAAGGCCGTCCGTCAGCGGCAATCCAATAGAAACATTGCCACGGGTAAATATTCACGGGTGAAGGACTGTGCTTATGCAGAGGAAGATGAGATGGTCAGGGTGGTGTTTGGCACAAACTCAGCGAAACTGCGAGAGAAAGTTTTAAGTGCCAGGACTTAGGTAACATTAGATACAGCCATGGACATAGCACGACATGGCACCAGCACAGCTGGGAAACTTTGATGCATGTACAGCGAGTGGCTCGCGTAAACTGACGCAGTGCACAGACAAAAAGCAACAGTTCCAAAGAGCGCTGAACAAAACCTGAATTACACAATTGAAAAGGCAGCAAAAAAATATGAAGCGTCTGATACATACAAGCATATTATTCATAACTGCAGCTACTGCAGAAACAAAGCACACGGTGGAAAAAGTGAATGTCCCGCTAAAGGAAGACAGTGTTAAAAAAAAAAACCCGTGCATGCAGTGTGTCAGGTCTCAGATAAAGAAGAAGACAAGCTGTTTATTGATGCAGTAAGAAACGAATGTTTTTCATAGCTTCTTTAACACACTACGTCTCCGCTGCGATACGCGGGTATATATATATATGTATATATATACCCCGATCTACATACTCGAATAATGAATACTTTATTCGCAATCAATGATTGTTTTGGTAGAGCCATACTCAGTGTATTCATTAGATGAACGGTAAAAAAGTAAGAGCGAGGGGAGGGTGACTTATTGAGGCAAGCAGGCAAAACCACAATAGCACGCGGGCTCGATGTACGAAAAAATATATCTTTTCAAGTTCTATTTAGTCCATATGTGTCAAACTCAAGGGCCACGGGCCACATCCAGCCCGGCGTGTAATTATATCCGGCCAGCGAGATCATTTTAGATACTGTATTATTGTTATTAATGGCCCGGGTATATGAAGCGCTGGTAACACAATAAACTACAGATCCCATAATGCAGCGCTTCAGATGCCTTGCCGAACACTTACCGCGTTAATCAAGTCTAGCTTATGCTGGTGCAAGTTATTGTGAAGCTAGCCCACACGATGCCGAAGAGAAAAGGTGATTCTGAACATAGAGCCTTTAAAAACCGATGGGAGGCTGAGTATATGTTTACTGACATTGCCGGTAAACCCGTGTGTCTCATTTGTGGAGCTGATGTGGGTGTAATTACAGAATTTAATCTAAGACGGCACAATGAGACAAAACATCAAGATAACCTGAAAGACCTGAATGCAATGCAGAAGATACAGAAAGCAGAAGAATTAAATAAGAATCTGACACTTCAGCGGCCGTTTTTACCCGTGCACAATCACAAAGTGATTTCAAGTGAAGCTGCTTTTATGGGAGACACAAATGCACCAGTGCAACTTGCCCCACTTTCCCTGTTGCCAAGTAATGTTGAACCAAGTCGTCACTACGGTGTTCCCAAATACGCACTTTGCTGATAAACTGAGCGCACTGAGTTTGCACGGCGCTTTGGTGACTTTGAAGAACAAAAAAAGTCCGTCTACATGCGGCTTGAACCTTGTGCATGTTTGGTAGCACATATCTGTGTGAGAAGCTCTTCTCAGTGATAAAGACTAACAAAACAGCACACAGGAGTCGCCTCACTGATGAGCACCTGCAGTCCATCCTGAGAATCTCCACAACACAGAACCTCACACCAAACATAAACGAACTTGTGGCCAAAAAAAGATGCCAGGCGTCCAGCTCTAAAATGACATATGAGCAAAGACAACTGAATGATTTGATTTGTTATTGCTGAAAGGAACACATTTTATTTATATTTCCAGGTTTTGTTATGCAGCATGTTCATATTTGAATTTGTATAATTTTGACAGGATATATTTTTATGGAGAGCAAAATCTTTTGGGATATTTAAAATCTAAGTTTATTTTTTATATAAAATTACATAAGAGTAAAGAAATTTGAATGTTTGTTCTTTTAACGTTTACTTTATTTCTAACTTGTATAATTTAGACAGGATATATTTTTATGGAGAGCAAAATATTATAAGTTGTTTAAGGTTTGAGTTGATTTATTCAGGAATAATATTCCTGTCTGTTTTTACCATTCCTACCAAAGATATTTCTGTCGACTAAATAAAAATTCCTTCTATTTAAAATTTAAATAGAACTTGAACAAATACGATAGTTCATAATATCCACGCAGACTTGCACGTAAGAGCGGGAGTTATCCGTTTTAACAAGCAGCGTATTGCACTGATACGAAATAGCTGTGTGTGTATATATGTAGATATGTATGTATATGTATATATATGTGTGTGTGTATGTATATATATATGTATTTGTGTGTATATATGTGTGTGTATGTATGTATGTATGTGTGTATGTATATGTATGTGTATATATGTAGATATATATATATGTATGTATATATGTGTCTGTGTATATATATGTGTATATGTATAGATATGTATATATATATGTTTATGTGTGTGTGTGTAAATATATATATATATTTATATATATATATATATATATGACAGCAACACTCATCACTCATCAGTGACAAAACAATTACATTGACAATCATGTTACGTTATTTTCAAAATGTTTCCTTTTCTTTTTCATTGCTTCTTTAACACACTACTTCTCCGCTGCGAAGCGCGGGTATTTTGCTAGTATATATATATATATATATAGATATAGATATATATAGATATATATATATAGATATAGATATGGGAACAACACTCATATCAATGACAAAACAATTACATTAACAATCATGTTACGTTATTTTTAAAATTTTTCCTTTTCTTTTTCATACCTTCTTTAACACACTACTTCTCCGCTGCGAAGCGCGGGTATTCTGCTAGTAATGTATAAGAGCACATACACCACAGCCAACAATACACTTTACATTATAACCCCAAGTTGTAAACACCCAGGTAGGTGTTGGTGTTCATATTGTCTTACTGAGAGCTAAATAGTAAAGGGGAAGTGGTTCTCAATCAAAGGGATGAAACTGAATCACAGTCAGTAATCTTTAAGAAGGCAGAGCCAAAAATCCTGTATAATAGTAAACCAAACACCAAAACTAAAATGCAATCCAGAGTGTTCAAAAATAAATATGGCAAAGTCCTCACACTAGCTTGGAATTCCTACCCAAACTTAATCTAGAGGAATGGTTGAAATATTTGTTTTAAGAATTTAAACCAACTCTGGGATAATCAGCACATGTGTATCTCCTTGTGTTATGTGTGAACGAAGATGACACACGCTATCACATGACAGGCAGTTGTCATAGCAACTGTAAACAGTACAGCCATGGCCTGCAAAGACAGAAAATGGAAGCAATCTATTTAATAAAAAATACAAAATGTTGTAAAATTAATACACCAGTTGAAAGAAACATAAAAGTCCAAAAATAAACCAAAGAACATGTATTAATTAATCACACAAATTACATCCCAGATCAATACAAAATACAACTGTACTCTAGGAAATGATCATGTGAAGATAAATGAATGATCAGCCCTAATGCCAGCAACAAATTACCTGTATTAAACTTGAGATGGTGGAAAGGCAATGATGAAGAGCCTCTAAAATAATTTCAGACTTATCCTGAAGAATCGACAAAGCAACTCCATGGCTTAGTCCCTGAAGAACTTTCAAAGTGTTTCTTTCTCTCCTTCAGTGATTGAGCCTCTCATGATTAAATCCTTGTATGATCCTGGTGTCTGTAATCTTTTAGATAAATTGATTGCTTTCATCCATTGAGAGCCATCAACAGTGTACAGCACTTTCCAAAAGGAAAAATCCTCCACTCTCACTACCCTCCTGTCTTTTAAAAAGAGGCCTCATTTCCTCATTTAGTAGGAACTTCTTCATAAAACCTCCATCACCCTTATGTGGGGCACATTCTACCTCATTTTAATTAAAGAACAATGCAAGTGAAATGATATACAGTAAACAAGAGCTAACACTTTCAAATTGGCCACTAATATGATGTGGCCACACGATGCTATCAAAATAAATATTCAGCACATCTAAAATCAAAAATGCATTCAATAGTCTAGTCTCTTGGTTTGCCAAGTGCTCCATATTTAGAAAAAGGAAAATTTTTAAATTTATAAAAAGTAAATGTCAGGAACAATGTCAGGAATGGGTATAAGAGAAATTCCAAGGCATTGATAATCCTTCAAGGCACTCAGAGGCATTACAAAAAAAAGGGTTACATATGACACAGATGAAATTCTGTGAAGAACAGAGTATCGTGCAAAACTGACCAGTGCCAGTAGAGAATGGCACTAGTCAAGGATCATTTAAGAGATGTTTGAGAACATTTGACAAAAAAAGGTAGGGTGTTTAACATTGCTGGACCTCATGGGGATGTTGACATAAAACAACCAATATTTACACTAATGCACAACAGATCTAAAAGGCAGACAAAATGTTGACACAGAGAAAAAGTTTTTTTTCTTCTTGTGGCCTGACAAGACCAACAATTGACCCTTTTAGCCTCAATGGAAAGCACTGTGTATTGAGCTACAATAGTAAAATACATTCCAGACCTCCATTACTCAAGTGAAAAGGTCAGTTGCTCTTGAGTGTTAAAATATTAACACTGCTTTTTGTTTTGTCCCATGATGTTTGTGACTCTCCTGTAAATATTGCACAATGAAACCATATTTCTGACTCCTCTCTGTCATCCACTGATCTGGCAACCTCACAGTCTGCATATTTCATTTGCCTCCTGTGTTTGTTTGATTTATTACTCAAAGCTTCCCAGGTCTGATCCAATTTCCCTGTTTGTTCCTAAATAGAACAGAATGATTTTTGAAAGGAGAATCACTGAAGAAGGAAAATAAAGCACATTTTGTTATACATTTTTAACATTTCAATGGTCAGTGTTTTTGTGAAAACTGTATGCTTTACAGTGTGCTTAAGTTTGTCACTTATCAGGAAAGTAAATGATCTGTCAGTGTGCAACAGTGGCAGCATTAGTGCCATATTTTGGGATATTATTGTCTGAGTATTATGAGTTTGCATTGATATTTTATTTTTTAATGTAATAATTTTGGTTGGTGGTTGTTTAAATCTTTCATGAAGATTTAGAATACGTAGATTCCAAATACATCTTTATTGCACATGTTAAAACTATTAGTAATTAGTTTAACCATCTTGTTTTGTGTTTACCAGAACACCATTTTGGGCACTGCTGTTTTGAACATACTTCGAAGCTACAACATGATACCAATCGTCCTAATGTCATTATACCTTACAGCATGCATATGGTAGTGATCAGTATGTTTGGTATCCTCAGTGGATGATGTGTGTCAAAAATGCAGCAGTAGGTAGGATTGAAAGAGTTTAGCATCAAGAATTGTTTTGGTCTTCACCTCTTTTTGTCTATGACCTTTGTTCTTGTCTACTCTTTTTCAACTAGGATACTTCCATTTTGTGTTGAACTTTCTACCTAAGACTTTCACACTACTCTGTCTACTTTTTTTGCTGCTCCTGTTGAGATAATCTCCTGGTTAATTTCAGGGTTTTTCTATCTTGCCACCACACTGATATATTGTTATTTATAGGGTTAAATTTAAAGCTAATTGAGGCCTATCATGCTACAGTAAGTATGAGGCACGAATCCAAAGTTGTTTGTGATGGTGAGGTCATAAGCAATATGATAAGCTTAAGACAGGCTACAGAGACCCCATGTTAAAACCAAACAATTCAACATTCAAAGTGCCAAACTCCAATCACTAAAGCAGAAATTTACCTATTATATCTGATGTGACACTTGCGGAATGTGTCTCCACATAAGTAGAGCACTAGTACAAAATGCCTATGTGCACCGACATCAAAGAAATGTTGACACTAGAAATAGCAAATGACGTAAACAAAGCAACAGATCAAGCATCGGGGAAGCATCAGGTACAAAGGGTAAGCAAGGATCCAAAAACATGGACTGTGACAGTGAGTCTTACTTTTTTCTCCTTTGCAAAATTGTCTTGCCTAACAATCAATCCATTAATCTCCGCAACTCACTTAATACCATTCAGTGTTATGGTGAACAGGAGACTATCCAAATATAATTAAGTGCAAATAATGAACCAATTAGTCTATCACAGGGCATGGTTTAAACATACCTATGATCACTCATACCATGCTTATCTGTAATCACAGATTCGTTTAATACATTTCTTTGTAACACTCTTAATTCATTGCTGGGTTGTGTGGGACCAGAGCCTATCTTGGCAAAAGGTTAGGTACAAGGTAGAAATTGTCCCTAGACGGGGCACCAGTCTATCACAGGGTCCATTTATGCACAGACTCTCTCTGTGTTATGGACAACTTGCAAATGAAGTGCATCAGAAAGATGTTAATAATAAAGCCTAATAAAAATAATTGAAATAAATAGAAAAAATAAATAAATCAGAATGACATAAGGCCAAAACCCAGAATCAAAACATACTGGAAAAATCTGGAATGCCTAAATCCAACACAGGCAATGAACCAGGGATTATTTATGAGGCATCAGTACTAACCACCATGTCCTAAATATACTGTAAAAAGTATAATGTGCTGGTGAATCAAAAATACTTCTCTCTCTCTTGGGCTTCAATTAAACACAATATAAGATCTTTTCTTCTTCTTCTTCTTTCGGCTGCTCCTGTTAGGAGTTGCCACAGCAGATCATCTTTTCCATAACAATATAAGATCTTTTAATCTTCCTAATAACAAAAGTAGCTAATGTCAAAAAGTATTTCAGCGCATAAGGAATAATTTGGAATCTCCCATGGTTGAGTTAAATCTAGAGCTTGTTTTTCATTTGATGTCCGGGAAGCACTGCAACCATTAAATTCCAAAGGCTCAGTGGGTCTCATCTTCAAACCACATGTTTAATTCTTTTATTGTGATCTTGATCATAGTGTATTTTTCACTTCCCCACAATCAGTGCATTATTTATGTACCATGCCACCACATTTTCTCCTTGATATTTGTCACTTGTTGATCTCAGATGTATTAGAAAAGCAGAAATAAATTAAATGTCCACAGAGACAATAAACTAACGTACAGTATGTCAATATGAAATCAGCAGTTATTGACTTAATGCCACAGTTCTTCATCCTTTTTGTCTCATATGTGAAAAATAGAATGAATTTGGGTGATTAATTTCTTTCAAGTGGATTACTTGCCAGATCAATATCTTAAATAAATTAAATCATCACACTATGATAATATCAATGTAACTGTTTTGAGCTCCCTCAAGTTAGTCTCTTGAGATTTTCTGTGTTTGGGCCAAAAGTAAACTACAGCATATGGAAGGTAGTTGCTGAGCCAGTAAACCATATAAGTATATTGTTCTCTTCTCTGTTGGCAGAAGTACATGTCTGTACTTGAATCACAAACAGTGACAAAAATTAATAACGAAATAGAGGTTTTCTATCAGAAACCTTGTAATTAGTTTCTGTGGCTTACAAAGTGCACTTTAAACAGTGATGCTGTTTAAATCTCCACCTCTGACTCACTGTGTGACCCTAATATAGTCACTTAACGTGACTTTTATCCCAATGAGGAAAGTTTAACATATTGTACTACAGAGTTATTCTTTTAAAGTTGACTTGGTGTTTTTCTTGGTAAAAAGGCACTTTATAAAATAAAGTTTGTTTTATCCCTAAATGTGGTATGCCTACAGGAACATTTGAAGGATGGCTCCTGAAATTCCCATCAACTACATGATGATGTCAGAAGTTAAGAAAAAATCAGGTAACTACTTGCCATATAATGTATGCAAACCCTTCACTCCTGACATCCCTGATTTTCTCAGTTCTCAGTTACTAGGTTCTTGAAACCCTTATGATCACATCTACCCTTTTTCATAAGCCTCGTTCCTAGACCATTCCAGGCAATCAGCTGCCTGTATTCCATGATTAACCTTCTTGTTTGAATGTTCAATGCAATCACTTCTCTCTCACGTCATCAGAAGTCTATAAGCAATACCTTCACTCGCCCACCCTTGTACGCTGTACCCCCAATCAACACTATAATCTAATGCTATATCCTGAATCGCCTTACTATTATAATAAGCCTAAGGCTATTCCTTACTATCAGACACATGCATTGCTGATTCCAACCAGGTTTAAAATGGGCTATTCATGTAGACTTGGCTTTTCTGCATGAATTTAAATAAATGTTTTTCAAATAACTCAATGTGTAATTCTGTATCTTTCTATTAAATATACATGTATATCCATTTACAGCACAATACATCTGGCAAAGGTATAATAGATAAAATTGGTCCTTTTCAGTTCCTTGTAATTCTCCATGTTATGTGAATGACATTGTCATTTGAGAAGTGTAGTTGATATTAAAAAAAGTTTTTCAGTAGCATGCATTATGCCTTAGAGTTTGACAGAAATTATTAAAAACACACTGCTGGCTTTTGAACATATTAATTTGAGTTACTGGAAAAAAAACATAATAATCTGTAGAGGAAGATACCTCTTATAGTACTCCAAAATGAGCCAAAGAGATCAAAGTATTAAGGTAGTTAGAATTTATTATACAAAAAAGAAAAGAAAAAGAAAAACCACAAGAAATAGAAAAAAGCTCACATAAAATAGAAACACTCATTGGGGTATTGGTGCTAAGGTGGCTACATAATCCATGGTGTAAATCTGCAGGGAATCTGCAGAACGACTACCAGAATAACAAATGACTCCAGGTTTTGATGCTTCCCTGACAACATGAATGTATACGGCCAGGTGCCCCAGAAGTCACTGATGTTTTCTTTTCCTCATGGCAGAACGCAGAGGTGCACCCATACTATGTGGGTGCCTAGTGTTGCTATCTGGTAACTTGGGTAAGTTCATCCAGTTCTTTACTTACCCACTAGCGGACTCGGAATCCCTATTATTTACTGTGCCACCTGCCCCCTAGTATTCTGGGGAGGTATTATATGCTCGTGCCCTGTCCAAAGTTTTCTCTTTGTGCCAGCACCCCTATTAATTACTATTACATAGCACTTCACGCTACTACATTTTGTCAAGGCTAGTATCCAAATGAATGCTACTACCACCTAAATGGTTTTGCAGTCTGTAATGTATGGTCCCTTTGGTGGTGCCAGAGAAAATGGGGACATACAGTACTAAACAGATGGTAGTGTACATACAATACTAGTTGTTATTAAAGGTTTAAATGATTAACACAGTTATCTTGATAGTACATATGTGATATATTGAACATTAATGACATGCTTATGAAATGGAGTGGTCATTTTTAACTCCCAGCTAAATAATTTTGCAGGAGCAAAACAGATGTGTAAACTGTCATGTATAAGTCAGGATTCCTCCCCTGGTTGGTGTTCAAATGTCTCTTTATGTCTGTTTTGTTCATTGCTTATAGCAACATTCTTGATTATTCATTTTCTTTATTTCTAAGCATCTTTTACTATGTGTCATGTGTTTTGTGTGTGATTCGTTAAGAATCAGAGCCTCCTGCTCATCACTGTCAAAGACTACCCTCAGCCCTATAAAGACTAGGGAAAACCCACAGTCCCTTGAGGTTCATTCTGAATATGCTTGTGGTGGTGGTAAGTTTTTGTAGTGATTATTGTTATTGTGCTTTTTGTGATTTACTGACTTCTGTACTCTGTTTTTCGACTATTCTTATGAGTCAAGTTTTGGGACATTGCTTTGCCTTGGATTGCCTTTGCAGGCAACTCCATTTGCCTTTTGTGCTATTTGTGAGCTTTGATTATTACAGAGCATTTTTGTAAAATAAATCTTCCCTTCCCTTTTTGATCACTAGAGGGGGTATAATGGTTTCCCCCTATATTGGGTATTTTGAGCTATATTGGGACTTGTTGTTCTTTGGAACTCTTGAGTTCATAGCATAAACTAATCCAGGTTAGGGACAATGACACACTAAAGCCTGTGTTTGGGAGAGATTTCATAGCTCCATTGATCCATTATGAATCCATAACTAGTGAAATTCTATTGACTGTAAAGAGCTTTTGGGAACACATTTAATAACTATAGAGGCACACTGCCCATATTGTCCTCGAGAAGGCTGAGAAATGGTGACCTAAATTGAGGATATTATCAAAAGATGGAAGGAACATTTTGAGGAACCCCTAAAACTCATAAATTTATGTCCTTCTCTTCTGATGTGGATGCAATGCTAGATGCAGCTGGTGGGACTGGGTAAATTGTTGCAGCTAAACTCATAGCAATGGGTGGAAAGTTCCATAACGGCAACTAAGAGATTATAAAATCTGGAGAAAACTGTTAAAAACATTCAATATTATAGGGGTGTCTATATTAAAATGCCTCTTAAAATTACAAGAAAGAAATAGATTATCCCTTTAAATTTGCAAACTAGTATTGGTACCTGTATTTAAGGGGGTGGGATGGGAATAAAAGGAGCATTTCAGTCGTTAAAAGATCATAATCTATGTCAGGGTACTGAGGCAGGAATTTTGTCTGATAGCTGAACCTCCCTGTGGATACCACCCTGGAAATGGAGCAGTAGATCTAGATGTTCTTGCATAGATAATTAGAAGGCTGTAAGAGTCTGTCAACTCTATCTACACATGTTTTGCAGACTTGGAGAAGGACTTTAAGCACATATTTTCTTGTATACTGTGAAACGTTCTACAATAGTATGGAATTTATAAGGTGCTGATACTTTCCATTTGGTCATTGCATTTCTAGTGCAAGCTTTTACTTTTACATTCTAGGCATTACCTTGAGTCATTTTTGAGTTGTGCCTTCCCTCTTTCACTATTGAAAAACATTTTATCCATCCAAAATGCTAACATTATAAAGAGGAAATAAAAGGGGTTAACTTCTATCAGTTGTCTTTTTTAATTATTAGGCTTTTACAGACAAGTGGGTTAGAATACCTGTTAGATCAGCTCACAGTGCACAGCACATACAATATAATGCTATTTCTAATCTCTTGTTATTTCTCTATCCTTTTGGTATTGCTAGCCACATCTGTTCTCTGACAGCAAACCTTACCCCATCTCACTTCCCATATGTAGACTTATTTAGCACTAGCAGTGCACAGCAATTTAAAGGGAGTTTATATCTGGGTTATGTCTGGAGTCACTTATAAACCCTGTAAAGTATTACTGCCTACCAAGCCAAAGTGACCTGTGCTGGCCCCTGATAGCACTGCAACCCTGATCCATGATTTGCATTTAAACAGCAATTCATCTTTAATCAATTGGCTGCCTGAGGGCTACAGAATCTCTTTGTAAGGCACTCTGTTACATCTGAATATACCTCCTATAAAAGAGCACACAGTGCACTGCTTGGAATCAAACAAGTAAGCATAAAGGTTTGAAACTTTTCACTGTATATAAGAACAAATCTTTATGCACTGGAAGCCAATCCATCACAGGGCACACTAATCCTTACATCTGTACTTACTCAGTCAGGTCCATTTATATTTTATGATGTGGGAGGAAAAAAGGAACATCTTTTTGAAATCTAAGGAATTTTTGTATTCACACAAATTACTTATGAACATATCATTTTTTTGTCCGGCATGAGAAACCCCTCACAACTGAAATACCATTTGACTTGTCTTGATGTCTAGTTATGAGTTTATTGTAGGGTTTATTATATGATTCAATTACACCAAACAAACTCCCACATCAGGACAATTTAGAATCTCCAATTAATTCAGTGTGCAAGTCTTTGGGATGCAGGAGGATAATCAGACAATACCAGGGGAAAAAAACATTTAGAAATGGTGTAAACTTGTAAACTCTAAAGAGATAGTGATCAGAAGTCTGAATTTCAATCCAAGATGTTAAATATGTTAAGAAGAAGTGCATATCATTACGTTTGGCTATTATAAAATGACATACATTCTAATTGGCAAAATCTAGTCTTTTTCTCTGTTACCATAGCATTGATAACCAACTAGAATTTTGTGAAAAACTTGTTAGGATTGTGGATATTTGATGACCTGAAGAATTTGAATGGACTTACTTGACTTTCCACTGAAACATATTGATATTGTATTTTGTATAAGCTGCACACTGGAGATTTTTAATCAGGGTAGGCAAATGCTTACTAGTTTAAAGGGAAGCATGTTTCTTTATAGTTTTGGATCTAATAATGGCTCAACTGGTGTGCCCTGCTTTACACTTTGTTCTGTTTCTTTTTTTATGCCTAGAGTAACATGCTACTAAGATGACCCATAGAGCATATTGCTTGAGGCCTTAGAATGAAGTTCAAGGCTTCCTGAAAGGGTCAGAAGACCCAGACAGTCTGTATGTAAAGAGACAGAGAATTCATAAGAAATGAATAATTTAAAAGATAAAGCTGCCAGTGCCAGTGTTAGACCTAAAGCAAATAGGATAATTTAAGAATTGTGTTAACACTAATACAGATGCTGGAAGACTTCGAGCTGAAAAGCACACCTATCAACATTTCAAGTTAAAAAAAATCTTTTAATAATCTTCCAGCAAACAAAGCGTGCTTGCCCATGCAGCATCTGCTTAGGAAATTGCAGCCATCACAACAATGATGCATTATGTTCTTCCTTCGTGGTAATTGGAAAAAATAAATAGATTTAGCTTTTTTTGCCTGTTTATCATTTTTTCAACATTTATACTCTCTAAATTAACTGTACTATGAAAGCTACAGAAAAACTGTTATCTTGGGAATCACTTAGATGCCATCATTTTAACTTGAATGAGATTTGGAAAGGCTGCAGTTAGCAATCAGAAAAGTGATGCTAAAGCATGACCTTTATTAAAAAGCATTCAAACTGTAAAAATACAATTTTTTTCACTTGAGAAAAAGAAAAAAGAAGCACCTGTTTCCAATTTTTTTACATAGTTTAACAAGTATATCAGGCAGCTGTATTGTTAATCATGTATGGCTAACAATAATTGATCATCTATAATTACACTGTGATCATTGGTCCCAGTCAGAACAAACCTTATTATAGGAAAAACAAAACTAAAACGTGTTTGTATTACTTCCATCTCATGCAAAAACAAACAACTGAAGAAATTCAGGACTCAACACAGAAAGATTTAGGTAGAAACTTTTTTTGTTTATTATTTTAGAATTAAAAGGGCTACATGAGAATTGCAGTGACAGAAATGGTTAGAGCTGCCACCTCATCTTTCCAGCAGATAGGGTTTGAATTTCATTACTGTCACCGTCGATGAGGAGTTTGCATGTTCTCCTCCTGTCTGTGTGAGATCTCTCCAGGAGGTTTGGTTTGCTACCACATCTCAAGCACACTTGTGACAGGTTAATTGGCAACTCTAGTTTGGTCTCTGTTTTTGAGTATAAATGTGCCTTGAATTGGGAAGCATCCCCTAAATAAAGGGATGGTCACAGAATCTGGCTCCTTGAGATCCTGAAGTGGATTATAAAGATCTGAAAATAGGTAAGTGGACAATGCACGGCACACATTTCCATTCAGACTATAATGCCCAAAATGATTTTGATACTTTGGTTTGCCTTTTGAGAAGAAATATATTTTTGTTATTAATACAGCCTTACAGCTTTAAGGAACTTTGTTTGATTTCTGGTCTCGACTGGTGCTCCCTTTAGGTTTTTTTTCCTACCTCAGCTACTAAAATAGAAGTTGTAACTGAATAAGTGGTTTCTCAGAATGGATGACTGTATAAAGTGTGGATGTATGGCAATTCCAGAGACAGGGATTTAATTTCTGGTTCAGTCAATTTTAATTAAGTGAAATTCTAACTTATTCTTTGACAGCTTTCTTCTTCATAGGCAGACTCAAAAAACGTACACAGATTTAGAATTATAAAGCATTAAATGAAGATACTGTCACACAGGCTCAAATAAATGAGTTTCTCTGCTGGACCAGGGGTTGGCACTGTATTCTAACTCTCTCTTTTCTGTCCTATGCAGACCATCTGAAGAACCTGACTCCTACAACACATCATTTGCGCTTACGGTCTCAATGAACCACCTATCAAAGACATTATTTCCATCTCCTGTCCCATTAAACCCTCTTCTTCCTGTCTACCACCTATATAACAGCAATCTTACCTCCAATTTACTTTTACATTTACTCATTTGGCTGAAGCCTTTATCCAAGGCAACTTATAACATTAATGATACAATTGGTTACATTTCTTTTGGTTTCTCAATTCTGTTTTGGATTCATGTCTATAAAGACATAGCATTGTTTGTTTTGCCGTAGCCTGTCAGGAATCTTCAGGTATATGGGGTGGCTACCCCAAAAATGTTTTCTGTGTTCCTCTGTTTATTTTGCAATACAAAACCATATAACAGACATGTATATCCATAAACACACATTCTGTATCTATTTAAATAACTGCAATACAGCAAAAAGAAATATATATCCTTGTTTTGTCACAAAGGATAATTCAAACTAGTAAATGAAGCAAAAATGTGAGAATGTAAAAAAATAAGATAAATAAAAAAATAAGATTAGATGGCACTGGGAGAAAAAAAATAGGAATTCCAAATGACAACATATTTGGAGAAACTAATCCTGTGTAATTAGCAATGACAACCTCTTGCCGACCTTTGCCACCTGAATACACCTTACCTTTAGTATTCAAAAATCTGATATAAGTACAAAATATGACAGTCTGTAAAGTCATTACTGATACCAAAAGTTACATTTTGTATAGGTGTGGCACAATACCATACTAAGTTATTTGACAGGGTTAAGTAACCAGGTATTACCGAATGTAGGTGAACATATGAGGGTTCCATGCAGTTTACGTATATCCCATCCAAAGCTGACTCCTGCCTTGTGCCCAATGTTGTTTTGCATGCATTTACAATGGACAAAAGAGTGAACAGAAAATGAATGAATGATTAGATAAATGAATGAATTGTATCTCTGTTGTTGATCATTTACAGCCCAAACTGCACCAAAGAGAGTATAAGAAAAAAACAAATTTGGCAAGTAAAACGCTCTGTCAACAAGCCCCTCTTTTATCACGTAACAATCCTAAAGTTCTGTTCAATACTTTGCAAAGATATGATACTGCTAGGAAAACTATATCCTTCTAAAATATCTGTGCTACATTTCACTTGTATGGCTTTAACTTAATTTGAGAACTGGGAAACAGAATGTGCTGGCATCAGAAAACATCAAGTAAAGGAAACTTATAGAGCTATTACAATTTAATAAGGCTCTTCAGGCAACATTTCCTTATAATTGCTTTGTCTATTTCTCCTGTGAGGGGCATTTTTTTCTTATCTGCCTTTTGCCAGTAATGTCACTGACAAAGCAATTCTTTTTCCTTCCAAAATATACCAAACTGTATTTAAAATGGAAATGTACATAAATTATATAAATGTCCTCTGGGTTCATTTAATCACTCTTTTTTTAATAAATTGTAACCGCATTATTAATTTGGACAGTTGTTTTCTAGGAGTAGTGCATCACAGTGACACAAGTGTGTAGTGCTGCCATCTCATAGGTCCACTGCCCTAGGTTTGAATGATGTGCATAGTCATTATTTCGGTGGAGCTTGCATGTTCTTCTTGTGCTTAGAAGGGGTTGTCTCCAGCTATTCTGGTTATCCTTCCATATCCCCAAAGAGGTGCACAGTAGATGGCATCAATATGACTTTTTATGGTTGTGTCTATGCTTCTGTATTATGCCACACTAGCACCTGGCACATGGTGTTTCCTGCTCTACACTCTGTACTCATCATGATCCTGAATTGGATTAATTTGATTTGAGAATATATACAGTAGATGTCTGTAGGTATTTTCCAGAAGATGACTAAGAATTGTGGCTTTGCTTTAAGGCATATTCATATTTAGCACCATTAAACACACATTGCTAACAACAGACACTTTTCAATACTTCAACAATGCTGTTAATAGCCTTCTTAGGCAGTAAATGATGTGAGGAAGCATCTGTAAATGGGTTTTTATAAAGTAATTTTACTGTTTGATTGTTGCACCTTACTATTATACAAAGTCATTTTAGCTGAGGTAAATTTTAATAGGGGATAAATATCTAAGCACTGTACCAATAATGTGACCAATTTATGTAAGAGGGAAACCAAATAGACTGTTTGCTTACTGTTACAATTTAAACAGGGCTCTGTCCCTGGTCTCTGTTTTATTTTGTTAAGTTTGTTATTTTCATATTTTTTTTATGTTTGTAAATTTGGATGTGTTAGTAATTTATGTTCTTCCATTTGTTGCATTATCTTTTATATATTGAGCTGAAGGAAGCATAGCCATCAAATACTGTAATAAATCTAGTGACATCTATGTCATTAATATAAATAAGAAAAAGTAATGGTCCCTGTACAGAACCTTGAAGGACTCTACTGATGACCTAACTGCATGTGGAGTATTCTTCCCTTATCTGTACTTTGTCTTCTGCCGGTTGACCAACTTGATATCCAGTTTTGTAGGTTGCCTCTGACAACTATAGCTTCTAGTTTCAGAATTAATCTTCACTATAAGAGTGTATCAAAGGCTTTTTGAAAGTCTAAGAAAACGATGTTGTATGCATTGCTTTTGTCACTGATTGAAGATCAAAAAAATATAAAAATATGATGTTAAAAAAACTAAAATACTGGTTTGGTAAGATCTACTCATAAACCTCATAAGGGTTTGTAGAAGACATCTCTGTTTTCTTTTAATACAATTGGCAAGAATCCCATCAGGTTTGGGGTTTTATTAGCTTTCAATATTTTGAGGTTTTGAAGCACATCTCACTCTTCTGTTTTAAAATCTATGACCTTGGAGCTTGTTTTTGCTTCTGCGTGGATCATTCAATTTGTTTCTTCTTTTACAAATCTTGGGTGAAATATTTGTACAGTTCATTTGCTCTCTCTTTCTCATTTTCAAAGATTTCTCCTTTTGTGGCCCTGAGGTTTTATTATATTCTCTTTTAATGTCTTTTTACAGAGTAGTATTCAAAAAATTAGTTGTTGCTTGCTTTGACTTTGCTAGCAATGTTTTTTCTGTTTCTTTTTTGACCTTTTGAAATATATATTTTTTTATTTTGCTGTAGTTTCTGGCATTTTTCTTAAGTCATAACATATTTCAAGCCTCTCTGAAAACATGTTTTTACTTGGTCATTATGAGTATAGATTGAATGGCAAAATTGGCAACAATGGAATAATGGCAAATTTACCCACTTAAAATTACAGTAAATCTGCAACGATTGGGGGTAGTGGATGGAAAGGTCTGGATACTTTATGAATCCACAGTAAAGTCTGAGGATACCCCAATCCTGTTGCTGAGTAATTAGCTACTTCTCATGTTGTTCAGCTGTCATTCTTGGGTTCCCTTTACCCTTTTGATATTGTAAGTTCTTGTTTTGATTTGATGTTGTTATACTCTCATTCTGTTTTTTATTTTGACTTTGGGTTTTGTGGGGTCAACTTTTTGTACTTTACCTATTTTTTGATTGTTTGTAAATAAACTTTACAATTGTTTTGAAATTTTATTTTTGTTTAGTTCAGGGGTTTACGGATCCCCTCTCCAGTTCATAGGCTTTGGTCCCTTTTGTCTGTGCTAGGTGCATGTCAGCTTAAAAGTTTGAGGGCCAGGCCTACCTGTGTCTGTCAAGTGTTACAGTACCCTGCAGTAATGGAGCCTCCAAGGGGTGGCAAAGGGTGGCCACGGCCGTCGTTCATACTGGCCATCCCTCTAACTACTACAGTTTACACCATTTGAAAGGTATCATAAACTGACTGAGGTGGATCTTTCAAGGCAGTGGCTGCGGTGTTACTAGTTACTTTTCAAGAGCACACATTTCTTTTGCCCAACACCCTTGAATACTTTATTCCTTACCCAGCACTATTAAGTTAAGAGGCTGTATATACTGTCCTTTCAAAAATAATATCCTCCTGTCATATCAGATGTTATTAAGACTTTATTTCTATCTGCTTTACTAAAGCTTATACTACACATTTACCCTCGCAGTGATACACCTCAGGAATTTATTCAGTTTTGAGTGAGAATTATTGCTTTATCAACAATATAGTTTTTTCCCACTTTACTCTTCTAGTAATATTTGAGATATATTCTTGAATAGAAACAAAAATATTTTTTCAATTTTTTTATTATGCTGTATGGGCAATGTTTTTTCTCTATGGATGGCTCTGCTGTTATTATGGTAATTAACCTCGTCTTGGGTCCCAGAATGGTACAGACACTATTATTTGTGTGTTAAGATCAAAAGGTTTAAGAACCCCTGAGTTTCACAGTGAAGAAATGCTGTGACTGCTGCTTCTGCAAACACTGGATGGTTGTTCTGTGAGGATGGTTGTGCTAAAGTATTTTTGTTTGAATGGTGGCTACTTATAATGTTAACTACACAGCTACAGAAGAGATGCAATAAGGAATGTAACACTAATTTAGCTAACTTTACCAAGCCAGTTGGTGTAACTGTCAAGCTAAGTTTAGTTGCATTACATAAATTACATGCTCTAAGCTTATATACAACCTTTTTTTCATATATGAAGTAATTGTGCCTTTGCCATTTCCTTTGTGAATCAGTGGAAGGTAACAGAAATGCATGATTACATTCTCTATGAGGGTTTAAATTGTCTTGCATATAATGAAAGACCAAATGAAACTAATGTCAGAGTTTTTGTGGTTTATTTAGTCTTCTGAAACATGTTCTCTAAATTCATGCCATAATTCAGAAGTGGTTAAGAGTGAGCCAAAAACACAAAATAAAGAGATGCTGAAGTTGACAGGGCATTTTACAAAATACTGCCTCAAGCAGGCATATCCCTCGTCATCATTGTCATGGAAATGTAAAGGTATGGCAACTTCCAGAAAAGAAAGGTACAAAGTCCCATTGACAGTGCAAAGATATGTAAAAGACATTGCCTCTTTAACATGGTAAAGTAAAAGTCTTAAATTAAAGCGTTTAACTTCGGCTGGGCTTAATGATGCTGTAACTGCAGGAAATGATTACCTGTCCTCCTCTTTTATTTTTAATCTATTATTTTTGATGGTTTGACCAAGCATATTTGTATGGCATGTCCATCTAAGTAAAATGATGGGCTTGAGGGTTGTGTTAATTAAGGTTTAACAATGCTGTCAGATTTGTGTCAGAATGTTCAGCTCTTTGCAAAGCTTGGCATATCGGAGCAGGTGGTGATCAACATAACTGAACAAGCTTTCTCACAAAAGAAAGTAGTCCCAGGCACTTTGGTGTGCTAGCTCTGAGCAGGGCATTTAAGAGGCACTATGTATGGCTGCTGTCATCAAGACACCCACAACCTGATGTTACACTGTGGAGGGTGCTGTCACCTTGATCTTAAGGACTTGGGTTGGTTAAGTAAATTCTTGACTCAAGTGAGTGATAAAGAGGGTCAGCCTTCTTGTGTAACACAGGTTGCCATTAGCACTTGTTGTAGCACTTGTGATCTTGTCCAGTACATGGCCTGAATGCACATCAGAGCAGGCAGTGCTTGCACCTCTCATGAGAAAGAGGCAGTCACTCTACCAAAATTATTGTGAGGGTCTCCAGTTGGTAAAGTTAGTTTCATGTCTTACCTGCAGCACCCTCCTTCAGCCATACTTGATATGTCAGCGATGTAGGACAGCACTGGTGGCCTTACCTATCATTGCTGCGTGGGGACATTTATGTTGTGTCAAAGTTTTAAATCGCAGTTGCTATGGACTGCACATGTAATTAAGGGATCATGTTTGTGTCAAGTAGTGGTGTGTTTGGTCAGCCATACTTAACGTGTTCCTTATGTATGAGTTAGCACACCGGGCTGCGTGGCCATGCCTATCCTGTGAGTTCCAGAGGTCTGTGGCTTGTGAGGGACTTGAAGTTCAATTCGTGTCTTATCAGCAGTGTGATCAGTTGGCCATGCTTGTCAAGAGTAGCACAGTAGCGAGCACGGCTGTGTATATCCTGTAACGTCAGGGGCACTGCCACATTTGTGACAGCTGTGAGAGATACTCGAAGCCCACTTTTTGTCCCGCCATCCTACAACCACAAAAATCATGAGCTATGTTGCATGTGTCATGGCATAAGACGTAAATTGAGAACAAGATCAAGCTACAATGGCAAGGGGTGCATGAGTTTTTGAGTGACAGAGGAGCCTTACAATTTTAAATACAGAGATAGACATGTACTCCAGTTTCTCCTGTGTGGAAGTTTGATATATTTTTAATGAGATTACTTTACTTTGGAATAAAATGAAAATTAAATCTAGTTTGTAGTGCCTTTTAGTAACACAACACCATTAACATTTTGCAATTCACTTTTAATTATACAATAATTATATATAGAATATATACCCTATCAGAATATAATTATTAAGTTCAATATTCATAACCTGCGGTGGGTTGGTGCCCTGCCGGGGGTTTGTTTCCTGTCTTGTGCCCTGTCTTGGCTGGGATTGGCTCCAGCAGACCCCCGTGACCCTGTAATTAGGATATAGCGGGTTGGATAATGGATGGATGGATGGAATATTCATAACCAATAGGTTACTGCTGATTATTTCTTCAAATTGGAATTCATCAAATTGGTATTTACTGTAATAGGCCAATGAATGATATGATTTCTGCTCTCTTTAATATAATGTTATTATGTAAACCTACTATTATATTAATAACTTTTACACTGTGTATTTTGCCTATGCTGCATAAATTAAGTATGTCACCCCATGTTATTCACTGGCCCTACCCAGCCACCCCACTAAAAATCTGTGCCCCTTATACTTATTTACTGTTGATATGGACAAAATTACTACAGTGTTAATTGTCTATCTGAATTTTAATTACAATCCTGGTTGAAGCAGTGGTTTTTTTAGACTGTTTTATGATATGAATGCCACCCATTTATACTAGCTTTTTTTAATATCCACCTACATCCAGAGTTGTGTTACAAATTGAAGTCCTGTATTTAAGTTATTTAAGCATATTAACAGTAAATGTTTGTTTTGTCTCCATATTCACACAATTATAGCCATGTTTAATGTCAGATGAAAGCTTTGCAAAAGACAAAACAAATACAAACAACTTAAGCAAGTGTTAGAAATTTCACACAGAGAAATAATTCTTTATGTACAGACTTTTCATTTGCATGAAACAATGGCCAACACCAATTAACTACCACAATATCAGCACAGTCCTGATGAGACATTTCTAGACGTGTATAGGCTCCTCGTGAAGTAGGATCCAACTGAGCTGGAAAATTTCACCCAATAAGGTGGTCACTGGGCTCCCCCAGGATTTGCTTGACTTTATCACTCATTGGCTGACCTCTCTCAGCTCTTCAGCACTTCCAGGAGATATTGTTCCCTTCTAAAATGTTTCTATTTTTGTTTTCCCTATAAATTAATATGGGTGAACCACCAGCTGGAGGTTGCTTCGAAGAATCCAAGTAATTAATGTAATAAATACAAACAGGAACCAGGATTCAGCTATTTCAATTAACTATTGGTGCATGTGGAAAAAAAGGGAAATGTGGTTATCTGCTTCAACTATATTACTTAGTAGTTAATCAAAGATACCCATGAATCTTTGCATGAAGAGATGCTTCCTTGATTACATCTTTAGCTATATTGCTATTAATTTGAACCAGAATTTTCCTTAAGTAAATGTTTCATTGTTTAATTGGGATAATTCTACTCCATTTACTTAAGGAATGCCTTTGAGAAATGTAAGTGAAATTTTACCTGACAATTGATTTTCCTTGTTGTAAAGCCAGAATCATGCTCCGTTGTTTTGTTTTAAAATCATAAAAAGGCTGGTGTTGTTTTTACTTTTCACTGAGGCATTCCTGTATTTAGCCTTTTGTAAAATAAAAAGGGAAAATATTAATTTAATTTATTTCTTATTTTCTGGTAATTCTGAAGGATTTTTCCTTTTGCCTGTCTAAGTCTTTTTAAGTTGCTGTTATTTTACTGGAGCAGTTGTATAATAGTTTATAGTGTCTGTGTGTATGTACAGTATACAGTTATGTGAAAATGTTAATGCATCTCATTGAACATGTTGACTTTTTTAACATAATTGAACAGGCAAACATTAGATCTTCATGCAACAGTGCCTACAGGTAAAGGTAATATGCCAAATGACACATAAGATTGTTGTTATGTGTTCATTCTTATATTCTAAATTAACAAAAATGTGGATTTGTCACACCACCTCAGATTCATAAAATTAGAATCAGGTGTTTCAGATTAGCCGCCAACGATTAGAACTTCCTTAGGGAGTATACAAGTGAAAACTATCTTATTTAAACCAAAGATATCAAGGGTCTGGTGTTCTCTTTGTTATTGATGTTTGTGGTGTTATGCCAAGATTAAAAGAGCTCTCTAAGATCCTTAGAAAGAAGGTTGTGGATGCCTGCAAGTCTGCCAAGGAGTTTAAAAAGATTGCCAAATTATTTAAAATTAATCATTCCACTCTAAAGAAAATCATCTACAAGTAGTATAGATTTCAAACGATTGCTATGGCCAGCCCAGCAAATTGAGTAAAACAGCTGAACATTTGATATTAAAAGCAGTCTCCAAGTAGCCCAGAATTTCATTGTGGTATCTGCAGGTAACTCTTCCAAAAGATGGTATCAAACTGCATGCATATATAATAGAAAGAGATTGCACACATTTCACCTATACGCGAGGTGTACCAGGAAAATGAATTTGCTGTCCAAAAAGCACATTTAGAGCAAGATATACAGGCAAAGACCAGGCCTCCTGGAGTAAAGTTCCCTAGGACAGATGAATCAGTGATAGAGTCATTTGTCCATGGTAACAGTAGATATGTTTAGCGCAAACCAAAGACAGCATTTCAAGAGAAGAATTTCATACCAACCATTAAACGTGGTGGTGGAAATGTTATAGTCTGAGGTTATTTTGCAATCTCAGGGCCTGGGAAACTTGCAGTCATCGAGTCAACTATGAATTCTACATAATCAAGTGTGCTTGAAAAAATTGTGAGACTATCAGTCCAGAAGTTGAAGTTGAACTAGAAATAGGCCTCTCAACACAATAAGAATCTGAGGCAAATACACAAAGAAATTGACTCAAAAAGAAGAAATGGAGGGTTATGGACTGATATAGTCAAATCCCTGATTTAAATCCCAAAGACATGTTGTGGAGATTTGAAACGGGTATTACATGAAATAAAACCCACAAACATCTTATAAGTGAAGATGTTTTACATGGAGGAGTATTGAAAAATTTACTGAGCTGATGTCATTGAATCATGGGCAGTTATGTAAAACACTTTACTAGAAGGTGTTTCTGCTAATGAGGGCAATACCAGCTTCTGAAGCCAAGGGTGTACTTCTTTTTCAATTTTTCCCCAGTAGACCATTACATCTTTTGATATTTTTGTTAAATAAATGACTAAAAATGCAAATGTTTGTAAATTTTCAAGCATATCACCTTTATCTGTAGGCACTGTGTGCATGAAGATCTAATGGTTGCCTGTTTAAATATGTTAAAAAAGTCAACATTTTCCATTGGGTGTACTTTCTTTTACACACACACACACACACACACACACACAGATATATATATATACAGTCCCGATCAAAAGTTTAAGACCACTTGAAAAATGGCAAAAAATCATATCTTGCATGGTTGGATCTTAACAAGGTTCCAAGTAGAGCTTCAACATGCAACAAGAAGAAATGGGAGTGAGACAAAACATTTTTTGAGCATG
>JANRMT010062806.1:31407391-31422324 GCA_026402145.1 Polypterus bichir lapradei
TGAATGTTTTATATATATATATATATATATATATATATAGAGTATTTGTTTTGCTATCTACTCCATCTTCTGTATATGGAGCCTAAGGAGGTGAGGCCGCCTAATTATGCAGCCAGGTTACTAACCCCATTGTGCTTTTGAGTTTGATTCCTACCATTTGTGATTATGTACTTAATCTTGAATTGAATTAATCTCTGCTATCTGTTTAGAAGGTACTGTTCCTTGTTTTTGCAATTCTTTAATTTGTTTTATTTAGAAGGCAAAACCTATTTTTGCTACTTGGCATTTTTGTGTACATTTTTTAATTCTCTCATAAATATCTTTAAAAAAACAAATAAGAAAGGTTTTAGTTTTGTTGTCCTGGGACCATATGTTTTATAGTTTTCCTCTCCTCCATTTTGGACATTTTTTAAATGTTCTTATGTTAAAGTCTTAATCACATTTGTGGGCCTCTACAGCCCTGAGAAGAGGGTAGGTCTTTTTATTGTTCTCTGAGGATTGCCGTCCCTTTTTGCAATTTTTGAATGGCAGAAATCACAGCATCTATCTCCTGAGATCATAGGTATAATAAATACGTTATGTTGGTTTACTTTGGTCTCCTTAGTATCTTTCTTAGCTTATAGGGTTCCTATGAGACTGGTGTCAGGCTTAGAAATTCAAACTGTGCTCACGTAGGTGGGAGTGAATGCAGTATGGTACCTGGCATCGGCTTTTCAGTGGGCAAGAGAGAGCTGCTAAAAAGCCATTTTCATTTCACACATTTATTTTCACTGCTCTGAAAAGGGCAGCTGACCACACACACTAAAATTAAATTGAAAATCATTCCAAGCTGACAACAAAATTGGCATTAGAAAGTGGTGCGCAAATATTGTTTTTCATACAATTCAGTAATCCAAAAACAATATTCAAACTAGGAGCAGCATGGAGGTCAAAGTTACAAAAATGCAAAATAAATAAATAAAAATAACTAAATAAATAAAACAAAGCAGGGCGGCACGGTGGTGCAGTGGTAGCACTGCTGCCTCGCAGTAAAGAGACCTGGGCTTGCTTCAGGGTCCTCCCTGCATGGAGTTTGCATGTTCTCCCCATGTCTGCGTGGGTTTCCTCCCACAGTCCAAAGACATGCAGATTAGGTGAATTGGCGATCCTAAATTGTCCCTAGTCTGTGCTTGGTGTGGGGGTGTGTGTGTGCCCTGCGGTGGGCTGGTGCCCTGCCCAGGGATTTGTTCCTGTCCTGCGCCCTGTGCTGGCTGGGAATGGCTCCAGCAGACCCCCGTGACCCTATGTTAGGATATAGTGGGTTGGATAATGACTGACTGACTAAAACAAAGCTTGAATAAAAGGCAGTGTCAAGCTTGAGAATAATAGCTGGGAGAAAGGATGAGAGTAGGGCCACAGCCTGACCTTAAATACCAATTAAAGACATGACTAGGGTTGAAGCCCCAGATGATTCCAAATAAGCACCTCTTCCAGTTTATCTAGGATTAGTTTAATAAATGGTATTAGAGCACCATGACAAAAGTGCCAAGATGAAGATGCAGTGGCTGACTGGTAAATCTTCATCCATTTTCTGTACTTTTATAATACAGTGAACAAATATAACTATCATATCTACCATTTTTAAAAGCATGTGGAGCATTTGCCTGTGCAATATTATCTCTAAAAATAGTACATCTGGGAAAGGAATGCCATGGATGTGGATTATACAGAAATTGAAGATTTGTGCTTGTTAAATATATCACACAGCACAAATTATGTTGGGATTATACAGAACGGGGTTATCTATAATTATCATAGTTTATTTTCTAGTATTACTTTTGTGCTTTTTAACAGACAGCAAAACAGAATCCCCTTTATACAGAATATTCACTTCCTTAACATGCAAACATTAGTGTAAATAATGTATCATTTTCTTCTCTTAGTTTTGTTAAAGTGCATTGCTGAAAATTCAGACAAATGGCCAGAAGAAGAAAATCGAAAATGTGCACGATGAACTGAAATGTTCAACACTTCTTTCAGAATATAGATATTTGATATCTAAGGCAATGGGGAAACCAATCTCAAGGCTAATAATTACAGTAAATGACCAAACAGAAAACCGTGATGTCCAAGATAAACAGATACTGAATTTGTCATTGTGGTTAACTCTGGTTATATCTGTACTAGTTTATTTTAGGTTAATTTTTTTATGAATTTTTAATTCCTTTATACAGGATGAGCAAACAATATGTAAGCTGTAAACAAATGGAAAGCAGCTGTGCCATTTATACTGCATGAACAGTGCAATATCTTAGTTAAAATAGCAATAATTGATGGCAGATGATTAAGATATAGCGCTATCCATTTTTCTAAAGTGCAACAGCAATAAGGAAGAATTAATGCTTACTAAAAGCATGATAAATGAAGACCCTTACCTCCAATTTTGGGGGAGGGAAGGCTCTAATAATCCTGCACATTTCAAAATCATGAGTTGGCTAGCCGTTGATGTCTCCCGGGACTCTGCAGGCTGCTGGTTGTGGCCCCCCGGGGTGATCCTCTGTGCCTCTCGAGGGGGGGTTGGGGCTTCTCTGGTGACGGTCTCCCTGGGGTCTCCGCGCTCTGGGGTGACCACTGGATTTCTGGGCTTGGAACTCCCTCCATCTTCCGCACGTTTTTGGGGGCAGGTCTGTGGCCCTTAACACTCACTATTGGACGCTCCTATAGAGAAACCTTACACATACAAGCGTGCGTACGCACACAGGTGCTCACATGGTGCTTTCATAGGTATGACTTGGACATCTTCAGCACATGACCTAAGGCTGTGGTTGGCCCTAAATGCCTTAGTAATAATTACTGTATGATTGTTAGCAAACATTTTTACTTTTATATATCTTCATGTAGCTGATGCATCAATGTTTTTGTCTTGTGGTATTTTTTTTTTCCCCCCTCTTTTTCTGCAGGTCTAGAAGCAGATTCTGGTTCATTTATTGTTTATTCTATACGAAAATCCCCCCTTCCCCCTTTACCTCCATCTCCTCCTTTTCTGTCTTCTTTTTCTTTCATTTTTGTCTCCGTGTCCGGTTCGAATCTTAAAAACATCTGAAAATATTTCTAATAAAGTTTTGGTATCAGGCGTGGCGTCAGCAGAAGCTGTAACGCTCCACCTGAGAGAAAAACTGTAAGGCTAGTCGCCAGCATTCAGACATCAATTCTGATTGCTTCACAGCCGAACAGGACACGGTTAAAAAAAAAAAAAAAATCATGAGTTGGTGTTTACTTGAAAACTTAACTGTGCAGGTAATTCATGTGTTCAAATTTTTAATACAGACTGCCTAATTATTGTTCTCTTTCACTAAACACTCTCTGAGGAAAACCTTGATCTTTGAGTAGCTTAAGGGATTTACTGATCTTTTTATTAGTTTGTTTTTCTTTTTATCTGAACTTTAAAAAAAAAAACTGTTATAAAATCATGTCAATGGTAAAATGTAAGAATTGCAAATATTTTGCTGTTTTATATACTCCATGCAAAAAAAGATGTAGATGCTTAGGAATGTGACTGATATCTGAGGTTATAGGAATGCCTTGTTATAAATACTTTGATGGCTTTAGCTTCAAATTATAATTTTGACAACAAAATGAACATCTTTACACACACTATAATATGTTTAGACTAGGAGCCTCCAGGGCTCAAAAAATGTTTTTTTCTAATACATTTTTCAAAGTGCATTAACAGGAAAAATAACCCAGCATAATAATTGTTAGTAATTCAGAAAAATATATACCTCCCTAAGGTAGGGTGGTAGCTGCATATGTCAAGAATTTAAAATTAGGCTAAATAACAAGGAAACCCAAAGTTAGCTAAATGAATGTATTATAGATTAAACATTTCATCTACATTATTTAACATTTAATAGGGAAATGTACTTGGCACACTGTTGTCTTTACACATTCAATATAAACACAGTATAAACACTTACTCTCTTCAGACTTTTAATTTAATGTACGCTATGTGAAGGTCTATAGAATTATTCAAAGGATGTTGGTCAATGAAACACTATGCTTGCTGTGGAGCTACAACCTTGTCATTGCAGCCTATGCATTCTGGCTGCCAAATGGTCAATGAAATGTAATGCATTTGTGTGATTTTAGACTTTTCCTACATTCATTTATTTTACTGGCTCATTACTTGTCACTTTGGACCTTCCTAAAAGCTGTACATCATACATAGTGAGATATACAGTACATTTCTAATGTTCATCTATGACAAAGAATCTGTTACAACATAATAACGTCTCTGTTTCACTTTTAAGCTATAGGTATAGCATTAGATAAAGTATGATACAAGAAACACTTTGCATGTAGGCCTATAAATAAGTTTTTTTTTCTTTTTTTAATCTAATAGCTGGTAATGTATGTACTGCAGCAATACCATTGTTTTGTCTGTTATCTGCATTTTGGATTATTATAGTCTGTACTGTATTTCCTTGCAGATTCTTAATGATCTGTGGTATAAGAAGCATTTCATCCCTGGTTATTTTTTTCTAAGAATCCGAGAATCTAAAATATTTGTACTTCTCTACAGTTATTAAATGTCCTTGTCAGACATTTGTCTTTGGAGTACACAGGTCACTGCACTGTTAACATTTGTGGTTACTCACTTGATTCATGCAGTTCTTTCATACTGCATTACCACTACCTAAGAATCTTGGCTGTAATGTCACCATCATATGCCATTCTGCAGAGCTCAAAAACTTAACAATAAAGTCTGCTAAAATAACAGTACATGTTCACTTTCTCTATCACTTTCCAAGTTACTGCAGTTGCTGAAAATCTTAGGGCATTTCTTGTCAACTGAATACATTAAATAACAGTAACTCTGTGAAATGAGCATAAACCAATACTAAAGGCAAACTGACACAGAATTTGCAACTTAGTTTTTCAAAATGAGTCTGCGAAAATGGAATGCTGCCAGAGTTCATCTGCATTTTCATTTTCCCCTTTGTTAGCATTAGCATTTTATTCTCACCAGAGGATAGCACACACTGTGCTTCTCTCTGAGAAGGCTTCAGCTAAACTCTTACTCTTAGCATCTGATCCCCTAAGTAAAATAATTGCATTATTACTTCTGTAGCTGGGAGAAAGATTGGTAAGGTGGCATTTTGTAAATAGTAATTACTGACAATTTTTAGAGAAAATGTGGTTCAGAGAAATGAACAGTTAAGTGACTAAGAGTATCTCATACAGTACATCCATTTATTTTATCTTGTCAGATAAAAACATGTGGCTAAGGTAAAGTAAAGGTTTTGTACAGAATGTTCTAAAAAATAAAGTCACACTTGTTGATTTTTTTTTTTTATTCTGGGTGAATTTCACGTCAAATGTCTATAATTCTTGGGTGGCATGGTGGCACAGTGGGTAGCGCCCCTGCCTTGCAGTTAGGAGACCTGGGTTCGCTTCCCGGGTCCTCCCTGTGTGGAGTTTGCATGTTCTCCCCGTGTCTGCATGGGTTTCCTCCCACAGTCCAAAGCTATGCAGGTTAAGTGCATTGGTGTTTCTAAATTGTCCCTGGTGTGTGCCCTGCCTGGGGTGTGTTTCATGCCTTGCGCCCTGGGTTTGGCTCCAGAAGACTCCCGTGACCCTGTAGTTAGGATATGATGGATGTTTGTAATTCTTATAGTTGTGCTGTGTAATATTTTCAGTATTAAGCTGCTAAAACGAACTGAGCAAAATCATAGTTAATGAATACAGAAGCATCTGTGAATTTAACTCTGCATTTTGAAATTAACCCTGTGTGAATATTATCACCTAAATGGGACTATTCTATTTTTAGCATTTATATCACAATTTTTCCTACCATGCCACTAACACCTAAATAAAATGTAAGGTTAAAATAATCTATTGTAACTATTCGCATCCTTAGCTGTAGAAGATTAACTCAAGAACTGTAACTATCAAAAAGGACAGCATTTTATACTATACCTCAAGACCACTGAACATTGTAGAACTCAAAATGTGTATTGTTGCACAGGCAAATACATATTTAGAGCATTTGGTCATGATGATCTCTCATTTCGCTCTCTTTTATCACTTGCCCTTCAAGCTTGAGGCAAGATTAGATTGGGCACAGTGCATACCATAAAAATTGCTAATTATATCTGAAGTGTTGGATATTCCTTGTTATTGTTTCAGAAATTTTAGAATGAAGCAAAGACAAGGGAATTGTGAACAAAATGATGAAACGAAAATGCCTTACACCTGAATGGAGCTATGCATACATACTGTTATAGGCCTCTGCAATGCATACTGTTGTTACGTGGCAAGGCAATTGAAGTATGATGTTTTACATACTTTAGGTGTTTATTAATATGTCAAATATGTAATTACATTGAAAATGTGGAAGTGGCAAATTTCATTCTGTCAGTGACTTCAGAATCACTAAAATTAAGGCAAATTTCAACACAAATTATGATAATGTGTTGTTTAGATCACGAATAATATGCTCATTGCAATGGGAAAGAAATATAAAATATAAATAACATAAATATCAATTTACTTGTGGTTATATAAATGATTTACCTCTTATCTGGAATATTACCTCTTTATTTTTGTGAGACAATAATGGACTAAGATAGGCATTTTTACTTCTGTAAAAGACACTATTACTCTAGGGGTTAATTCATCTGTCTGGATTTATACTTAGTTTTCGTGTAAACAGAATTTGCATTCTTTTCCACTTTTCATGCTAATGGAACTAATTTCTTGTTTTTAATCAAATGTTGTATTTTTTTTTTTGTTAACAAAACAAACAGTTGGGCTTGTAGCTTTTGCTTTGCACAGACGTGTAATTAAGCAAGGCACTCAATTAAAAGTGCTAAGAATAAGGTTGGAATGAACATTTGCAAGCCCTGCAGCTTCCTAGCAATCTAGTCTGACAATGTTGGACTCAGCAATTGATTTTTGTGTCCTACAGAGATTCACAAATGAGCTTAGTAGAATTTAAGGATTGAAACAGATGGTGAAGAGTTTGCAGTTGTAATCCCAAAGAAAACTAAAACAGCTGGGTCTTTTGCAAAAATGGAGAAAATAATAAGGTTTCTTAATAACTTGGAAAACAAAAGGGAATTAATCCTTTTCTTCCAAACTGGAAAAATACAGCAAACAAAAAATAAACCTGGAATATGGATTGATTATTATTAAAAATAAAATTCTTTATTCTAAGATATGTGCATATGATATTGTGTTAAAACATATATTCTTGAACTGTGTCACCCTTTGTCTCAGTTAATTACAGATGTTCAAAATCCAGGTCGTACATGCATATTATATGAAAGGTGCCCTCAAAAGCTTTACAAATTCATATTTACAAATTGCTGAATTTAAGGGGGTAATAGGGCTATTTTAAAACAATTTTAAGTAATAAATTACAGTAATTACAGCAATAACCTATTTTCAGATTCTCTGTATTGTTTGGTCTCTTGCTCTTCAGCTACACAGATCAAGCTTCCTTTTAGAAAAGGATATTGAAGCCTCAGGGACTTTAGGGAATTACTTGATTGAAAGAGATCAAAGAGTAGTCAAGCAGGCAGAGTCACACATTTTACTTACTGGATTTTGTTTTGATTTTGGAATAAACAACATAGGGTTCAGAAAATCTCACATAGAGAACTCTTTTGAACTTAAATTCAATATGGCTGTGTTTGTCCCTGGGTATCAAAAGTAAGTAGAATAATTTCCACATTTAAAAGGGCAGCAAACTAAATTCTAAAAAAGTATGTGTGTGTGTGTGTGTGTGTGTGTGTGCGTTTTCTTTTTTTTAATATTCCCTTGCACAGGCCAGCATGAAGTCACGAGTGTTAGCATTGCTTTTTCAGAACTGCTTTGCTTGCTTCTCTTGTACTTGCATCCCCTGCTCATAAGCTCTAAGCATTATTTACTGTATGCCATTGTACCAGTTAGTTGTATGCTTTGGTGTTTCTAATGTTTGGCACTATTTTATGTATTTTGGATTATTTTTTGCCTTGTGTTTTTGGAAGCTTTTTCTTGATCAGCATGCTTTTTTTTTGTGTATGACTATCTGTCTATTTTTCAGCGATTCTTCGGATGACAGACTTACTCAATGTGCCCTGGACTGTCCTGATCTGCATTTCTAGGTTTGCTCTGCCAGTCATTCTTTTCTGGGTAACATGCTATGAGGCAAACCCTTAACGTGGCTTTTCCTAGAGGTTGGTGTTGGAAGTTGCACTATGGCTGCTCCCACAATATTTACAATTATTGTTTATTTTTATTTCATTTGCAAACAATGACTAATAAACTTAGACATTGAATTTCTTTCCCATTTCTCTTATAAAAACATACATAATGCATGATTAGAGTAAATTATCCATCATGCATATGAAAAGGAGTATGAGCAGAAGAACCAATATTTTTTTGTGTATTCTGAATGAAGTTTATAGTACAAAAAGTCTATTTCTCATCTTTTGATGAACCACCATGTATGGCACACTCATCCTTCTCAATTCAAAGACACTTCTACCTCATTATATGAAAGTAGGTATGCACAAAGGGAGAACCGAGGCAGCTGAATGGAAGGAGATACACATGGTGAAGTAAACCACTTCCATGGTGTCAGAAGGAGTGCCAAGATTGTAAACCAGCAAATGTCAGTCAGCCAGTTGACACATAATGATTTTGTTATGCGTATACTGTGATGTCAGCAGCATATCACATAAAAAATTGTTATAAATTGCTATAAATAAGTAGGATTTAAAAATACACCTGCTGCCCTATTCACACCATGACAGGTAAAGTAAAGGACAATCATTACCTGTCCCATACTACAAAAAAATAAAGCAAAGTTCTTGATTATTTAAGGACTGTTATATTCACAGTAATATGCTTTGCAATTTAAGGGCACATGGAGGTCAACAATTTATATAATTTAATGTTAAAGATGTCGAGTGATTGTGAATAAGCAGCAATACCAGCCATGTATAAAGAGAATGTTTTATCAGTTCTTTTTATACTACATTGGTAGCTTATACATTGTTATGTATGAGGTATTTATAATGGCAGTCCACTTTAGACCAGTGAAGATGTTAATTGCATAAGTACTGGCATAAGTCTAGATGGTGATTTAACTAGTAATTTCAACTGCTGACTGACTTATTAATTCTTAAATCACCCACCTTTTTATTGAGCCAGATGCTAACCTAGCAGCATTAGCTTGGAATGTGTAACCATCACAGGATTAATTTATGCACACCTTCTAATTGACTCATGCCAGGCCAATTTAGAATAACCAATCTACTGCAACATAACATCCTTGATATATGGGAAAAAAATAGGAGGAAACTAAGGCAGATATGGAGAAGACATGCACCCTTAGGCAACTAGACTGAAGGATGACCCCATATCCCTATTGCAGTTTGACAGCAGCACTATCCAATGCATTACTTTGTCACCCTTACCTGTTGTACTTTATATAAATAAAAGAAAGAAGGGGAGTGTAGTTAAGAAGAGGTTCACAACTAAAATTGCTGCAAAGTTTAGCTTTGAATTCCCTGCTCGCATTTACCTGTTACTCATTGAAGTACCTGGCATTGCCTGGGTATGCTGTATTTATAGAATGGGTTAAGAAAAGAAACGTTTATGTTTTTTTACATGGTGACCCTGATCTTATTTCTAGTTGTCCCATCATTCACACTGCCTCTCTATCAATTTCTCTACACCTGTGAGTCGTGAATTTCTCTGATTGAAATCCAAAATAGTAGTAACTCCTTGCTGGCTTGTAAAAATGAAGTATGTCATGTCTGACGTATCCTCTTAATTCAAGGTGGACAGTTCAGTTACATAATGAAGAAAAACCCAACAAAGCAGGAATTTAAAAAACAACTCTTTAATTCTCCTTTGTGTTGTAATACGCTTCCAATCTCGATCAAGCCTCACCCAACACAAGCAAAAAAGGGGGTGCAAAACTCCTATTTATATTACAGTAGATAGAAGCAGTGCAAAGTGTTGCCCAAGCAGATCATAGAAATGAGGTACTATAGGGTGGTCCAGATCTAATTATGTAATTTTCATTACACTATAACTTATTAAGTTTATTACATAGAAAATCACCCGAAAAAAGTGTGTGAACTGACGACATGAAGAATTGTCTTTTCACCGAACTGGAATCATCCCCACATTAATCCTTTTCATCTAGACGATCTGGATCTGCATATTTAGATCTGGACCACCCTGTATATATCATATATATATATGAATATACTTCACATATATAGAGATTTCTGCGAATATGTTTAATTATGTACAATCATTGAAATAAAATGCATGTTTAGAAATAGTATAATCAAAAGCTATTAAATAAACAATAGTAAATGCAATGGTTAATGGTCAGGGGCAACTTCTAAATGATAACGGCAAGAACAGGTCATCAGTTTCTTTTTATTTTTTAATTTTAAGACCAAATGAAACTTGCAAGTCAATTTAAAGGTAATATTCAAGATATTTTAGGAAGAATAATCTGAATTAATATTACCAAAATAAGATTCAAGGGTCTGAATAATTGCATTTACATTATTAAATCACACAGGTTTTTAACTGGTAAAATGTACATTTAATCATGAGTTATTTTTTTTCCCTTTGCACAGGGATCGAAATTAGTCTAGCTCTTCAGGAACTATATCATAGAAGCATGCATTACCATGGGACTTGCCTGGGATAAACATAATTTTAGTGCTGCAGATGGGACAGAAACATGAGTCAGTGATGGAAGCAAGCAGGGACAGTATTAAAAATCAGTCCCACTATTGTCCGACTTAGATTGAACAAAAGCTGATGCAGAATGATACTCTGTGGAGAGTAGCTGCAGAAAAGTTTTTTTATGTAGGCAGGATGACATTGATTTGTGTGTACAGCTTGAATCCTTCAGAAAGTGGTCAAGTATTGATATTTAAAAATCAGTCCCAAACAATCCAGCACTATAAGGTGCAAAAATATTGCTTGGCACGTGTAATGACTCCAAGCCAAACCTTGCCAGCTGTAGTATATTATGCTAAGCATTTTATTGTGAGGTTCATTTAAAAGATTTTCAGTAACCTAGTTGAGAGATAATGAAGACATAGCAAGGTAGTTCCGCATGTAAGATGAGCTTACAATAATTGATTCCAAAGATTTTTGTACAGTAGATGCTAGATAAAAGCTGAAAAAGAAAACAGATGTACTGTAATACAAAGCCAATGTTTGTACAAATAAGGTTAACTCCTTAGCTGGTCACAGAAGCTTCTTTTGTAGTGCTGAGTATCCCAGAAAAAGCAATGCTTCTTTTGCTAAAGTAAATCTCTTTACCTTCAACAGTGCCATCATGCATGCATTTTTATGATGGGACTTTGTGAAAGTATGAAAGTGGCCAATATAAAGAAGAAAAATAACATACATAATAACAACACAGGCAGTAATTTCCAAAGCCTAAATGTCTACTTCAGTGCTTTATATTTTAAAAGTATATACTGTACCAAAGAAAAAAAACAAGTACATGATACTGATGTTGCAGGTTGAAGACAATAAAGACATTTAGACAACTAAGTAATTTAGAGGGAGTAAACCGTATGCTTATTGAACTAACAGTATAGCATTTTATGCCAAATTAAACAGTCTTATTAACTGTCACAGTTCATTTTGTTAATTAATTAATGGGCCAATTTAACTTTTATTTTCATACTTACTGTTATCATTGAATATACAGCAAAAACAAAACAATATGTCCAAACGGGTTTGGCTAAAGAAATCAAATTCAAGTTTTTTAAAGATTTTTTGTGTTAATGTGATGTTATTTAAATATCATACAATGCAAGAAAAAGAAAAAATGCAAAGATGAATCGCTTTAGTTCACAGCCAGTGAAACAAGCTAAAACAGATTGATTTGAAAATGTGATTACATTAAAATGTCTCTGTGGCAAGAATTTGTTTCTACTAACAATCTTCAAAACAAATTCAAAGTGTTCATTCAGATCATGTTTCAAGACTTCTTTATTCATTATGTCATTTAATGAATAGAAGCAGGTGTGATGATGCAGGTTCTGCTCCATGCTCCCACTTCCTTTTTGGGAGCTCTTGGAGCCAACACCATCGGTAATGTAACCAGAAGAGCTGGACAATGAGGACACCAACAAAAAAAAGGGAAAGGTGTAAAGTGCATCAGTGCTTTTATTACAAACAAAAAAATAAAAAAAAAACCCAAATAAAGTGCAGTGCTTCAAGTGTTCATCTATACTAATAAAAGGCAAAGCCCTCACTGACTCACTCACTCACTCACTGACTGACTCATCACTAATTCTCCAACTTCCCATGTAGGTAGAAGGCTGAAATTTGGCAGGCTCATTCCTTACAGCTTACTTACAAAAGTTGGGCAGGTTTCATTTCGAAATTCTACGCGTAATGGTCATAACTGGAACCTATTTTTTCGTCCATAGACTATAATAGACTTCTGCTCGATGCCCGTGGGAGGCGGAGTTACGCCTCCCACATAATTTAGTGCCTGCCCATATAAGGCCGTCTGTCAGCGGCAATCCAATAGAAACACTGCCGCTAAATATTCACGGGTGAAGGACTGTGCTTATGCAGAGGAAGATGAGATGGTCAGGGTGGAGTTTGGCACAAACTCGGCGAAACTGCGAGAGAAACTTTTAAGTGCCGGGTCTTAGCTAACATAATACAGCCGTGGACATCGCACGAGATGGCACCAGCACAGCTAAGAAGCTTCGATGCATGTACACCGAGCGACTCACGTGAACTGACGCAGTGCACAGACAAAAAGCAACAGTTCCAAAGAGTGCTGAACAAAAACCGAATTACACAATTGAGAAGGCAGCAAAAAAATATGAAGAGTGTGATACATACAAGCATATTTATAAGTGCAGCTACTGCGGAAACAAAGCACACGGTGGAAAAAGTCAATGTCCCGCTAAAGGAAGACAGTGTAAAAAAAAACCAGTGCATGCAGTGTGTCACGTCTCAGATAAAGAGGAAGACAAGCTGTTTATTGATGCGGTAAGAAACGAATCGATGAATGAAACCTGTTATCTTTACAACGACTGACAAACACGGAATGTAACTTGAACACAACACATCCTACAAATACGAACCTGATTGAAAGAAATAATGATAATCAAATCCTTGATGACAGCAACACTCATAACAATCACAAAACAATTACTGTATATTGACAATCATGTTACGTTATTTTTAAAATGTTCCCTTTTCTTTTTCATAACTTCTTTAACACAGTACTTCTCCGCTGCAAAGAGTGGGTATATATATATATATATATATATATATATATATATATACCCCGATCTACATACTCTCAAATAGACAAACCACATGCCGTGGCGCAATGGTAGAGGCTTTGCCTCTAACGCTGATGACTGAGGTTTGATTCCCGAGAGGGGGTACACTGATTATGTACGCGTGTTTCCCGATTCATTTTACTCTCGCATCCCCTTGGTTTGAGACGTATGAAAAAATATGCGGTTAACGCAGAAAGACAGATCACCAATTGAAGCTTTATGAATAATGGATACTTTATTCGCAATCAATGATTGTTTTGGTAAAGACATACTCAGTGTATTCATTATATGAAGAGTACAAAAATAAGAGCGAGGGGAGGGTCACTTATTGAGGCATGCAGGCGAAACCACAATAGCACGCTGGCTCGATGCGTCGGTGCGCGTCAACTCGATCTGAATTGCACGATCACATTCAAAAAAATATATCTTTTCAAGTTCTATTTAGTCGACACAAATATCTTTGGTTGGAATGTAAGGCGAATTTACTCTTTACATTTGTATGGTGAAGAAAAATTTATGCAATGATGACTAAATTTAACTATATAAAGTCAAAACTTGATTATATAAAGTCACTGTTGGAATAAATAAAGTCAAAACTTGAATATATAAAGTCAGCGTCGGTATATATAAAGTCAAAACTTGTTTCTGAATATATAAAGTAAAAACTTGAATATATAAAGTCAGTGCTGGAATATATGAAGTCAAAACTTGAATATATAAAGTCATTCCCAAATATATAAAGTCAAAACCCGAGTATATAAAGACGGCGTTGGAATATTTAAAGTTAAAACTTGAATATATAAAGTCAGCGTCGGAATATATAAAGTAAGCGCTGGAATATATAAGGTCAAAACTTAAATACATATAAAGTCAGCGTCGGAATATATAAATTCAGCGCTGGAATATATAAAGTCAAATCTTGAATATATAAAGTCAGCGTCGGAATATATAAAGTAAGTGCTGGAATATATAAAGTCAAAACTTGAATATATAAAGTCAGCGTCCGGGTATGCAAAGTCAGCGCTGGAATATCCATCCATTTCCCAACCTGTTGAATCCGACCACAGGGTCACGGGGGTCTGCTGGAGCCAATCCCAGCTAACACTGGGCGCAAGGCAGGAAAAAATCCTGGGCAGGGCACATGCATCATTTTCAAAACATTAACCGAACAGTGTTTTTTAATTTATTTTTCTGAATACGTTTTTGTTAACTTATATAATCAGGAATGACTTTATAAATTCCGATGCTGACTTTATATATTCAGGTTTTGACTTTATATATTCCAGCGCTGACTTTATATATTCAGAAACAAGTTTGACTTTATATATACCGACGCTGACTTTATATATTCAAGTTTTGACTTTATATATTCCATCGATGACTTTATATATTCAAGTTTTGACTTTATATATTCAGAAAAAAGTTTTGACTTTATATATACCGACGCTGACTTTATATATTCAACTTTTGACTTTATATATATATATATATATATATATATATATCAGCAACACTCATGACAATGACAAAACAATTACATTGTCAATCATGTTACGTTATTATTAAAATGTTTCCTTTTCTTTTTACTTCTCCGCTGCGAAGCGC
>JANRMT010062806.1:31429726-31456680 GCA_026402145.1 Polypterus bichir lapradei
AAGAAAGAAAGAAAGAAAGAAAGAAAGAAAGAAAGAAAGAAAGAAAGCCTGCTTCTGCATAATATGACACCTTTGCCCCTGCAGTTTAGAAGTCAAAAGCCTGCTTTTGGGAGCTCTCCTTTAAAGGTTGTTCTGTAATCCAGCAGCTCCAACTTCGATTCCTGCTGCTGCGAGAGAGGAATTCCTTAGTAGAGATACTGACATTCGGTAAGCTCTCAAAATCAAAATAACAAAAGGTTCCTAAAATGCATTTTAAAGAGGAGCGCTTTAAATTTTTTCAGGCTGCATATCATGTTATAGTCATGGTCCATTGATTGTAGTGAATAAAACCTTTAATGCCGTGTCCTACCTTAGTATTGTGATAAACTGTGGTAAATAAAATTTGACAAACTTTTTAAAAAATGCCTTCTGAAACAGTAAAAAAAAAAAAAAAAAGCATAATTTCTTATATAAAAAAACTGATGCCCAGTCCTTTTCTCAAAGGGGAGCTGTTACTAGTCTCTTTAGCCCTGGCAGCAAGCCTGAACAGGGTGCCAGTACATTACAGGGCACAATCATAAAACACATGTAAACTTACATACACCAGGCCAACTTAGTGTGTCAGATTATCTTAAAAGCATGTTTTTAAATTAGAGGAGGAAACTGGAGCAGATCCATGTGAAAAAGGGGAGTGCACCCCAACACAGATGGTATTTGTACTGCAGTTCAAATGCTGTGAGTTGGCAATGTTACCTACTGTGCAACAGACAATATGGAACAACAAAACATTTGAGATTATTTGAAGGTAGCAAGGAAAGGGAGAGCTATGGAACCTCTGTCTTCAATTGCCAACAAAATTTTCACAGCTCCAGACAGTGTCCTCTAATTAACTTCATTTGTCAAGCATATGCTTGACTTATAGTCAATTAAAAATATCCTAACAAAAGCCACATTGCATTACATAAAATGGAAATATGATTAATGAAGCACAATTCTAGTTGTGAATGTGTCATGTTTTGGGTGGGAAGTATGTCGCAGAGGAAAGAGGAGAAAATGGTACCTTGGGTACCTTGCTCATACACCAAACACAGGGATACTGACACCATTTTTAATTTTGATAGGTTTGAAAAAAAAAGTGTGCTTCTAATAGAAAAAAAAATTGAATTGACTTATGGTCAGACACATAAGCAGCCTGTGAAGATATGGTTTTAGAAGAATCAACAAACCTAGCTTAACAAAGACAGAAGAAGTGTGAAAAAGTACAGTATGTATGAGAGAGTATGTAATTGATATTGTTTTAGTTTTTAAAATAGCTATTCTGTAATAAACAAAATTTCTTTTAAGTGATTTTGACAATAACAGACTGAAACATGAAACAAAGATTAATTAGACAGCAATCAATTTGAAGGCACTTATAATTAAGAATTAAAAATATGAACTGGCAAGTTGTTATTTACAGTATAAAGGTAAGATTTTTTTGTGATCATATTTTTTATTGAAATGCAAGAGTGATCACTTTTGAGAAAAAAACATGTCATTTTATCAAGAATTAAAATAAAAACCCTATCCTCAACACCCTACCACCACCACCACCTCACCATCCCTTAACAAAACCCATTCCAACCTTAACCAATTCAAGTTAAGAATGAGAAAAAGATAAAAGGAGGCCAAGCAGACCAGCAGTTGAGGGAACAGCATGTCATTGACCACATTATGAAGAAGAAAAGCTAAGGTTTAGGGCTGTGATTAGGACCATGGGGCCTCTGAACTCTATCCAGTTGTATCATACCCGATCGTTTGTAACTGTAAGAGCTACATGCCCCATTGATCCTCACTGCTGACACTTCCAAAAGGATCAAATTAAAAAAAGAACATTTCCAGATCAGGTCATTTCCAGTGAGAGACAAGGACAACTTTTGCTGCAGCTGTCCCTAAAGTAATAGTAGCCTCTGCTGGATAAACTGCTAGATGAAATGTAGAAAAGTCTAGAACTAAAATAATGTGGGGAGGCAAAAGAATGTTAAGGAAAAGAATTGGAGCAAAAAAAAAAAAAAAAAAAAAAATGAAAGGCACCAGACCAAAAACTAAACACATAAGGGCAACCCCAAAACATTTGTCTAAATGTTACTGGGGTGTTCATGGACCAAAAGTGACAGTCAGAGGACAATCCCTAGGCATAATGTTTACAGGAAGTAGAACATAAACAATGAACACTTTTAAAATGGGTTTGTTGATAGTTAGAATTCCTTGGTACCACAGGGACATTTCTAAAAGTGTAATTCAATGAAATATAAGGAGTAGAGGAAAGATCTTGGTGCCAAACAGACATAATTGATAAAAAGCAATGTAACATTGATACTGGTTTGCGGCAAAGGGAAAGCATAAGCAGGAAATTATACAAATGATGGTAAGGAAGGCACAGAGACTGAAACCTCTCAGGTTTTAAAGTCAGATCTAACTTGTAACAAAAAGAAAAAGGATGATTTTTTATGTGCCTTTTTTGTATGAAATATATTTACCAGTTTTATCTTCTTGAATCAGCTGATTTAAACATACACATTTCTATGACTGTGCAGCTGAATTGCTTTGGGTAAATGTTTCTTTTTTAAAGAAAAACATATCTTTAAGTAAGGAGGCTTTTTTGTTTTTTACCCAGTTGAACACCAAATAGTCAATATATCTTTATTTTGTTGAAAGTTGAAAATTTAAAAAAATTGAGAAATTTTGATTGATACAGAATAGTGCATCTAGCATTTGATTTATACAAAGCTATTGTCATTTACAGCTGGGAGGCTATTGAAGCGTTGTGCAAGTGACAGGGTGAGCTGCCATTGTGCAGAAAGGAAGTCTTTTCAAAACCTAATGGTTCTCCCTTTAAGCAAATAATAGGCTGTCAGGGAATAATTGTAAAATATTTTTCCCAAAATCTTGAAAAAAAAAACAATTCAGCAATAGGTTTGAAGTCAATGTCAATGACCCCCCCTGAACAAATGACAGGTGTTTCTGTCAAATCTATCATGTTTTCTGGCTTATTTACTGTTAAAATATTCCAACGCCACTTTAAAAGGGAATTGAAGCATACATTATAATATAACAATAAAACCACTTAGGCTGTCGTTGCTAAAAAGTTATGTAAACATGCTAGACAGTACTTCCTAGGAAGGGCTTATTGAACATGCTACTGACTCAGGAAAGATTGCATCAGCTTACATAGCTCTGTAGATCACAATAAAGTCAGTGCATACTTAGTATGTTTGCTGACACAACTAAATTTGTGGGCTGTGATATTGAAAACAAGGAGGCTGGATTTAACAAATAAAACATCACATACAGTAATAGTTAACATTTTTGTGATTAATATTTACATAGCATATCAGTCTCAAACCCACTTAATCATGTTCATGGTCATGGGAAAATAACATATAGCAGCACTGAGAGCAAGACAGGATGAAACTCTGTGTGGGATGCCCATCAAGCTCATTGCTCATTCACACATACATCCAACATTCACAAAGGGACCATTTTGGAACTGGCAAGTAACCTGATAGTCACGTCTTGGGAGATTTGGGAGAGAAACTGCACCACACATAGATACACCCACACAGACAGAGAAACAACATGCATACTCCACAAAGTCAATATTCAGATGCAGGATTCAAACTCAGGACTCTGGATCAACAAGGCAGAAATGCTACCTGCTGCACCACTGTGCTTCTTGGCTTTATTGGCTACAATAATTTAATAAATAGTGTTTGATTTTAAACAATAATGTTTTAGTTCTTTGTGACCTCATCATGTTAGGGCGGAGTGGTAACTCTGAGGCTAGGCATCTGTGCCAGCAATCAGAAGGTTGCCGGTTCAAATACCGTAAATGCCAGAAGTGATTTCACTCCATTGGGCCCATGAGCAATGCCCTTAACCTGCAATTGCTCTTTCCTTGCAGGGAAAACTCAGGGGTTGGTGGCAGGATTGGCACTGTAAAAAAAAAAAAACTCGCACTGTTCCACTCCATTTGAACCAGCGTGGTGCTGAGGTTGCACAGCTGCGCTTGGGTCATAACTTGGGATCCTGAATTGGTTTGTCATGTGGTGGGTGTGGCAAAACACTGTATCAGTGCATGCACCCAATCTCTCATCATGTTAGTCATTTTGTACAGAGTGACTCAGAGCTGGCTCCAGTACATTTATTACCTACAGTAATAGCTGTCACCCGCGGCTACGCCCGCGTAGTAGTGAAACAGGAAAAACAAACAAACAGGTATCGCTATCTAAGCTAAGGCAAGGTACTCTCCAAAATGTGGCCAGAGATAGACTGATTCGAATGGAGGCTGGTGCGTGAAGAGGAGGGACCCGCTCTGCTCCCCACTATTGACGACATGCTTCCCCCTCACCTCGGCCTGCAGCCTCTGTCTCGGATTAGCAGGAATATATCGCTCCTGCAAGCGAACTATGATACTTAGGGCGATGAGAGAAGTCACAAAATCAACCAGAAAATTATAGCAAATAACCCGACCTAAAGCTGTTAAATAGTTCTCTCGTTCGCTAGCTAAGCGGATGCAAGGTATGCTCCGAGGTTGGCGTGTGAGTGAGGAGGGCTCTGCCCGGCTAAGCACTCCAGGCGTCATGCTTCACCCTCCCCTTGGCCCACAGCCTATGTCTCGGATTAGCATGAATGAATTGCTCCTGCAAGCGAATTATGATACTTAGCGTGATGACAGAAGTCACAAAATCAACCGGAATGTTCAAGCAAATTACAGAAAAAAAACCAATCTACATCCGTCAAGAAGTTCTCTCATGAAAAGCAGACACACATATAGACAGACAGACAGACTTTGGATTCTATATTATATATAGAGAGAGATGTTGATCCTCTTAATGTGACACCATAGGTGTTATTTTATATTTACATTACTCTCTACACAAACAATTGCTTACCTTTGCCTTCCAGAATAAATAGCCTCCTCTCAATATTTCACTGCCAAATTATTTCTGTATCGATTATGCTAAATGTAGTACTTGATTTGTTTGCCTCTGCCAAAGACACGTCTTAGGTAACAATGTACATTTACTTGTAAGTAGAAAATACAAAGTAAAAATTTACTCCTTTGCTGAAAAAGTAAAAAGATACATAAGGACACAGTGTTTTTATTTTGTCTCTAACTCTCTTTTTATTTATTTTTTCGTTTGAAAGAACTGAGGAATGCTGACACTTTCCTTTTTTTAGCTCCACTAGGAAATAATCTCACATGGAAAGTGCAGACTTATTCAATCTCATCTACATGTTCTCTCCTTGGTGAACTTAATGATTTCCTATGCCCATTTTGACAAGCGGCCTGCCATTTAGTTTCCTGCAGGACCATGTAATACATTTTTTGTTTCTGTATGAGGCTTAAGGAGGACTTTATGTTAAGTTAATGTATATAAAGCATGTCATCCGATTAAATTACAGGATGTGTTTTAAAAACCTGTAGCAACCAATTAGTTGACTTCAGTGACATCTTTAATATCTCACTGAGGAAATCTGTGGCCTCCAAACCCTTCTAAAGGACAACAATTAGTCCCTTGAATAAGAAAACAAAAGTGGACTGTCTAAGTGATTACAGATGGGTGGCACTCACTTCAATCGAGATGAAGTGCTTTGAGGAACTAGTGCTGGGACATAATAAAGATAATATTCAGGATAGTCCAGATCACTTCCAGTTTGAATATCATTACAATTGGTCCAAAGAGAATGCCATACCCCTTACACTTCACACCATTCTGCTACACACAGTATATTGACGACAGTTCAGCATTTAATACCTTTGCACCAGCAAAGCTGACCACAAAACTGTTCAATTTTGGAATTAGCACCAACCTGTCGAACAGCATCACATCCTACACACTAACTTTCAACTTAGGACACCATCCTTAATTTCACCAAAACCCAAGAAACTAATTCTGGAAGATAAATGTAGACAGCTCTTCCTTCTACATTACAGCAGCTTTACATTTCTACGACAAACCATCATGATAAGGAACATATATATATATATATATATATATATATATATATGTTGCATACTATATATACTTTTTTGGGTGAAATTGTGTTTGTTGGTATTATTTTCATCTATTCGGAGAAGACAATTGCATTGTATTATCAGTGTATAAATGATAATAAATTTGAACTTGAAATCAAAGTTCTTTAGTGTCACTAATGAAATCCCACCTGGTAATGTCTGTGTAGAGCTTAAAGATTCTCTCCATTTGTTAATGGATTTTTCTCAAGGTACTCTAGTTTTCATCCTAAGTCTAGATATGTGCGTGTCATATTAATAGTTAACTCTGTCTTGGCCTACTTGCAGATATGTGGCCCCAGCAAATTGGATTAAATAGTGAATGAATGAATAATTTTCTGTTTTAATAAAGTTTGGCCTTTGATTCAAAACATGTTAGTTAAAACAGCCACCTCTGTTGTTTCTGAGTTTACCTCTTGAGACAGATACCCACAGTATTCAAAAATTCTGCCATCTGTTCATTGAGGAACTCACTAATGCATTTCAGAGCCAAGCGGGTCACCAGAATCTATCCTGACAGCTTTGGATGCAATCTGAGACCCAAACCTGAAGAGAGTTCCAGGTCACCACAGAATATATTTCCATACTTATTCCGGTGAAGCCAAATTAAACTTTTCCACTAGCCTAACCTGCATGTATATGGGATGTGGATGGAAGTTTTTCACTTTCTAGAAAATGTGAGGTGGTACACAGTGCACATACCCATAAAGCCTCATGGTACTCTCTGTACAAGCACCCAAGACAGCTACTTTATCTTGATTGTCTCAATATTATTGATGAAGACCACTCAAATTTCAAATTCAAACTGTCAAAAAAACAAATGCAAATGCATATAATATAATAAGATTAAAAAATTATTTTTGTTTTTGTAAACTTAATAAAGATGTCTTTTCACAATGCTGTTATAGTATTTTAAGCCAAAACAGGACTAAATTAAATACCTGCCTTATTATTGTTTTTTTTTTTTTTTTGTAATGAAAGACATCCTGAGACTTCACCTACATTTCTCTATACAGCTAAACATCTTAACAAAATGCATTCATTTTAAATAAGGACACACCCACCCTGCAATTCATATCTATGAAAAGCATCCCAATTTAAAATTTAATGTCTCAATCTCAAATAAACAGCACTATGAACATATAGAGGCAAAAATCATAGATGTATCTACAGTCAAATGCAACAAACCCAACAGCCTTATTACTGCCTTGTTACTTTGGTGTCATTGCATCAGTCGCTCATTACATGCATAAATGATTACAGATTTAGCAATAGGACAATTAATTAGACAATTTGTTTAGCAAGCCCATCTCATATGTCTTATCTTTATTTGTGGTGGTGCTGAATACAAATGGTGCAACTGATGCAAGACAATACATGCACATGAAAATATCAATTTCTGAGAATACCATCTCTGTTTACTATAACAAATTAAGGGTGCATCAATATTTGATTTTATAAAGCGTTTTATTTGAGGGTTGCTTGGATTTAATAGCTATGAAAGCCAAGACATTTTATTCTATTAGGATTTTTGTTGACTTTTCAACCAATTAGCAAATGTCCAGTGAATTACATTTGTTTCTTATGATTAAATAGGGTTTGCTTAAGTACTTGGAGAATCATGAACATTTCGAACATATGGTAAATGTGCCTATTACTTTTTGTCTAAAATAGATTTTCCACTTTATTTATATTTTCATAGACAGTACACAAATAATAAAAATTTATATTTTCCAAACAAAGCAGACACATCAGAATACTACACTTATTACAGCTGTTAGGGGAGTTGCCATAGCTCAAAGAGGAGTGTTTTATACCCTGATATGATTCCTTTCTGTCTTGAATTTGCATGTTCTGTCTGTGTCTGTGTCTGTGTAGGTTTTTCACTGGGTCTCCTGGTTTCACTCTTACACACGTTAGGTTGGCTGGCTAAGTGAGTGAGTATGTCCTCTGATATTTCCATTCTCTACACTGCCCACTGATACTGAGAATAATGCTCTATTCTGCTCATGGCTGTTTAAAGGAAATAAGTGGTATTCCTAAATGGCATATATTGAAGCTTTCACTCCAAAATCATTCATCTAATATTATGCTTAGTGTGTATACCATTAATCACTATTTACAAAACAAGCAACTAATGTGCACTACAAAACAAATCAAATAGCAAATGTGTTCACATAAGATTAAATATATTAAATTAAAAAGTTACCTGAACCTCAGATGTTACAGGAGATGAAAGTAGAAATAAAAAAGTCAGTCAGGATCAAATAAATTATATCACTTTTAATGTAGGAAAAGTAAAGAGCTACTGTAAAAAAAAAAAAAAAAAGAGATCCCGAGAGAGAATATAAAAATAAATAAGCAATTGCCAAGAGTGAGTAAAAAATTCATATACTATTGGGAAAACAATTACTATACATCTAAAAGCACACTTTACTACTTCATAATTCGTAACTGTTAGAATAAAAACCTACCTTGAAGTAAATTAGAAAAACGGACATTTTTTCTACTATTTAAATCATTAAGGTTTCGACTGAATAAAGGAGCCCCTGAGGTCCTCCTGTCCCTTTGCATGAGTAAGTCCCACTTGAGGACAACTCTAGTCTACCTTGACTCTACTCCTTATGGCTGTTGGATCTTTAAAGAGCATGTCTTTAGAAAGTAGACATCATTTGAGCCAGGGTTTGCAGTATCATCCTCAGCAAGCTTCACATTTACGTAACTATTGTTTCCACATGCTTTGTTACTGTCGGAAACATGGAGTCTCAAGTACTAAAGTGTTCTTAAGTAAGTCCCAAAAGCACTTCCAAAAATGCCCACTAGACGGGGATATCATCGCCAAACCTTCTCGTAAGGGCAAGCACCGAATCCTTATAAAATAAAAGATTTAGTCTTTGCAAAAAATGTATTCCAGTCACAATGAAGTATATGGAACTTAAAGACAAAATGAAATTGCCTATAACATGTTTGCAATCCAAATCAAACAAGTTCCAATATGCATTTCAAAAGCAAGGTCAAAACACAAAAGGTTAAAAATCCAGAGATCCAAAAATTCACAGAAATAACAATAAACACAAGTAATCTTACCATCCCTAGTGCACCCTAGTGTATTCGAAAAGAACAGCCAGGAATGTGGAAGATAGAGAGGAGGAAGATAGAGAGGAAGGGCTGTTCCTGGCCACAAAGCACGTGGAACATAACAGAGGCACCTTATATACAAACCAAAAATAAAGAATGTTGCAGACAATCAACATAAATCAAAGAATCAAAAATGAACAAAAGAGACATACAACATGAATTTGAACCCCAACCAGGGGAGGAAACTTGCCTGAGACCTGGCAGTTACATTCAAATGGGATTGCTGTCTTTGAGACCAGCATTAAAGAAGGTTTCCGACTGGGAATCCAACCTTTCTTAGTCTTCTCTTTTTCTGTTTTTAAAATTGTTAATTTATTTTGATTACATTTTAAAACAGGGCACCAGTCCACTGCGGGGACTATACACTCACACAAACACAGGCCAATTTGAAATCACCAGTTGACCTGTCCTGCTTGCCTGTTAGGATGCAAGATTAAAATGGGAGCACCTGGAGCAAAATTTACACAGAGACAGGGAAAGCAAACACCCAGATGACAAGTGGGCATGGGATCTAAACCCTTCATGTTAGATCTTGGAGACAGGAGTGCTATCCAAAGTGAAATCTTTTTCTTTTTAGATTTTATTTCAAATGTATTAAATTTGTACATATATATGCAAAGCCCTTAGTCCACCTGCAGGACATTCACTATAAGAACTTTTATTATTTGGAGAGAGAAAAATTCATTTTCCATACAGTACATATATATTGTGTGTGTGTGTGTAAAGCACTTTTGAATTTGTCGCATAACCCTTAAGTGTAGCAGAGATCGACCTTAGCAACATAAACACATTTGGATTTAGATCTAGGACAAGCCTAGTTAGGAAAGAAATTGTTTCTAATAATTCAATGCTAATTAGTTATGCACATTATTTTTCATGGCTGCTCTTGACATACACTTTCAGGGACATGACAGATTGTAATTTGCGCTTAACAAATTGATCTAAAAGAAAAAGGTTTGGATATATTTATAGCTCTTTCCTTATAAAACCCGCTGCACTGCAAAGACATTTTCACATTTTGTCAAGGTTATCAAGCAATAAAAATCAACGTTTTATTATTATTAAATTTTAAAAGTAACAGAATTAAAAAATGCTGATACATTGTATATCCTATGCCATTCTAATATTCAGTTGAATATTAAATACAACATATATTAAATATAGCTCATATTGCCCGGGGTTTGTTTCCTGCCTTGCGCCCTGTGTTGGCTGGGATTGGCTCCAACAGACCCACCGTGACCCTTTGGTTAGGATATAGCGGGTTGGATAATGGATGGATGGATAGTTCATATTGAATATTAAAATGACATAAGACATTTCTTACTGATATTAATATTCAATAGCGGAATGTGTTTAACAAGCTTTTTTGTAAAGCAAAGAACATGGTTTACAAAATGAAGAGAACAGCCATTTTTAATTGCATGTCTTCCAATAAAATTTGTTTCAGAATACTTAAAGAAACAAGGGGAACAGCTCTTGTATTTATATTTTTTAAAGTGTGCATATTCAGTGTCCCACATAGTCCAAGCCTATCTCACAATGGAAAAAGCAGCCACTTTTGGACATAAACCCTTTACTGTAGAGCTGCTAAAAAATGAAATAAAACTGTACAACTCAAATTCTCATTTTAACTGAAAGGTCTGTTATGTGATCTGAGTTGCACCAAGTTGTATTTCAACCAAAGAAGACACCCTAAGGGGCACAGTAGACTAAATATTTACTTTATTTTCAGTTTTTCTTTATAGTGGGTGGCATAAGAAACCATGGTTAATGGTGGTGCCTGATCCAGAATTCTGTTTGATTTTATTTTGATTGACTGATTTCCTTTATTAGCCATTTCAATGCATTTCCATAAATAAAAATGAAATAACATTTTGCTTAAACAATATGCAAACAGAACACAAAGACAGTGCTCAAAAAGTCATAAACAGCATAAATATACTGTATATAAGCCTAAAATACTCTTTTACATTAAATTATTAAGGTTTAAGAGTCTGACTGCTAAGGAAAAAAAACCAATGTTTTCAATAACCTGTTGCACAGGTGTTTCTATACCTTCTCTCTGTCTGCGTAAGGGATAAACAAACTATGGGAGGGATGGGAGGGACCACTGATTATGCTGGAAGCAAAGATGGCAACAAGGCACTTCTCACTAAATCTATTTGATCTGTGCCTTTCGTCCACTATGCTGTTAACAGAGCAGGAGGTGATACAATAAGTGAGTATATTTTCAATGGTGCCTCTGTAAAAGATGGTTATGGCTAGAGCAGGGAGTTTCATTTTCTTTAGTCTTCATGAAAAGTGGAAGTGCTGATGAGCCTGTTGATAATGGCTGAGATTTTATTGCTGGAGGTCATGTCATGTTTGGTGAATAGGTGTAGCAAAGAAAATGCTCTAATGGTCCAAAGTATCAGTCAAATCCAATAACCCTCTTTATGTTTGAAGCAATCAACAAATGACAAAACTGTTTGCTATAAGAACAGTTTTAAGACTTCTTTAACCCATACAAAACACATTAAAACACATGAAAATTAATTGACTGTGGTGGGAAAGCGTAGTATTCCAAAAAAATATGATACACAGGAAGAACGGGACTTCAAATAATGTGCAAGTATTTGTAGGGCGTTACTGGAAACATTACAGGAAGTGTTAACTTCAGCACTGTACATGGTCCCTAAGTTTCTGAATGGGGTATTTTCTTTTACTTCAACTTAATGTGTCCACATGTTCTTTAGGGACTTCAGGGTCTTCCTACTGTACAGAGATATACATTGAGATTGAATTCCATCTAAAAGAGCCCCAGTTTGAGGGAACATGTACTGCCCCTTTGTAGGATTTTGTACCTAACAATATCCAGAGTCCTATTCATTGTGGACTTTGCCAGTTCATGGCGTATTTAGGGCCAGCTATTCAGTGAGTTGCAGAATAGGCTGATAATGTGCAAATAATTTACTCTAAACAATACTGCATTTTCTTTGTGATGCCTAAAAGGGTACAAAGTGCATTTACTCAGCTATAAATGCTAGTGACAGAATAAGAATGTAGGCTACTTCCCAAGAAGATTGTAGCCTAATGCTAAATAAACAATAGAAATGTATATGTCTTATTCATAAATATAAACCTTAATGAATATTTTAAATCACTGCTTGATAATTCAATTATAATATTCCTTTTCATGGGCTTACTGTATATCTCATCAGGGCTGTTTACTAATTTACATTTATTGGACCCAGAATAAGTTCCAGTTGCCGATTTTCAAACCTGATAAAGAATTTGGTTAATTTTTGGGTAATTTTAAATTCTGTTGTTTGAATAAAAAAAAAAACCCTTTAAAGTAATAGAGCAATACATGATGGGATTTCCTATGATATCATTTCAGCTTTAATTTACATTTTGTGTCAATCTCTTCTTTTGTGTGTTAGAGCAATGCAACATTTTTGAAAGTACATGGGTAACATGAAAATTCAAATATACTACTAAATTATTAGGCTTTAAATTAACAGAACATTTTTAAAGTAAACAACACATATTTGTTTTCAGTCATATTATACGCTCATTTAGCAATTTCACAGTCATATATCAGTAGTCTGGCCCCATTTCAATAATACCTATCAATGCTGATACAGAATATTAATGCAGATTTCAAAATTTAAATTATCACAGCTGCATCTCATAAAATTGAACATAATATGGCATAGCTACCTGTAATATTTTCTTTGTCGGTGTTAAATCACTTGTCATCAGAATTCTCACATATTTACTAGGACATTCTGACTAAAGTAATTGCACTGCTTGTACCCGTTCTTGTAGTCTGACAAAAAATTACAATACTGCTGTATGTAGATGGTGACTTCAGTGTCACTCACTTTGCTCCATAATGGCTTTTGTATTAGTATATACAATATTAACTATGCACCTTGACAGTGATCCAAACCGCACTACCAAATCCACCAAGGAATGGTTTGCAAGGAAGTAAAAGAGGGTTATGGAATAGCCCAATCAAAGCCCTGATTTGACCATTGAAATGTTGTGTTTTATATATATATATATATATATATATTGTATTCTGTGTATGTTATTGTATTTATTGTTTTCTGTCCATTGCTGGCATTGTATTATTACCACTAGTCCAAGGGAAACATTCAAATAAGAATTAGATTATATTATATACAGCGTGGACACTTGAGGGCACTGCTGCTCCTCAAACCCAACACAACAGACACAGGGTACACGTTAAAAGAACAAAGATCTTATTTATTGTGAGGAAAACTCTTCAAAAAGCATTTCCCACCACTATAGCCACAAGTAAATAATTGGTACAACACACAGTTATTTTTTTCTCTCTTTCTCTTTCTCCTCTGCTCCTCCCACCAAGCTTCTGCTCTTCCGCCTTTGAGATCTGCAAGGGTTAGGCGTAAATCTCATGCCATATGGCTCCTCCACTATGTACGGCACCCACGGTATTCAACAGGGCTGAGCTATAGAACTCCAAGTCTCATGGTGCCCTGTGGGGATCCAGGAAACTGCTGCAATCCAGGGGAGGTGCTATCTACTGTTCTGGGGAAGGCAGTGCCCTTCCCCTGTCCTTCTGTCTCTTAGGCATCCTGGCTGGGTTGGGTTGTCGGCCATCCCTTACAACAGTTAACAATAAGCTTGAACTTATCGGTTAAGCAAGATCATGCCAAAAATTCAATTTTCCTGCAGCTGTAAACATTAACGGAGATGGGTCTGCTTGTAGGCCGCAGTCTGGGTTATCCCTCACACAACATTAAACACTGGCCCTTGAGCTCTCTGGTTCACCACTGAGGGAAAATAGAAGCATCTTTACCAGTCAAGCTAAGGAATAAGCTCATACATTGAATACTGAAACCATTAAGAAATAAATAGGTGCAAGCAGTTAGTTACTTCTACATAACAAAACCTTTTAAAACACTTTGTTTTGTCTGATTAAAATTGCAAAGAACCAATTGAACTATTATAGAGGCTACTTAAACTGTGTCTATCAGACACTTAGTGCTCTGTAACAAGACCTTAACAAAATTTTTGTTTGTAATATCTTCTTATATAATATGCTACCATGGCTGTCCATTTGTCTGTTCAGGATTTTAAATCACGTGTAGCTCGCAAACCATTTGACCTATTGATGTGAAATTTGGTAAACATACACTACGTGACGTCAACTATCCGCTTTCGGGGTGATGATTGACCTCCAAGGTCAAAGATCAGCGCAGGAAGGTCAAGGTCAAAAATCAAATAACCCACGGCCTAAAATTTGGTACACATATACTACGCTGAAACTCTGCACTACAGGTTTATATTAAAAGCAAAGAGTTTTGGAATTATTACTCTTTATTTTTATTTTATTTAATTGTAGAATCAACTCTTGGCTGCGTGCAGCAGGGCAGCCGTGCGGCAGATGCATACGGGCGCGGAGTATGGTCAAGTCAACTGGATCCACTGCACGTTATCATGCAGTACGCCGTTACTGGTGTACAATAATTGTCTTGCAGATGCCCTATAGGAAAACTTTACTTTAAAGTGTGACTTTATTTATTTTAGTCATTCATTCCTGTTTGGTTATAACTTTTAAAATATGAACAGAGTCATTTTAGTTTTTATTTTACATGAACAAGGAAACTAACTCTCTGGAACTAGGTGACTGATTAGCTGAAGATGTGCATTTGCGTTCTGATTGATGTACAAAGTCATGGAGTCTACTGCATAATTTATACACACAAATTTCACAAAGTGAAAGGAAATGAATGCCACTAGTATACTTTAAATTTTATTTATAAACCTAGAAATAAATTAGATTTGCTCCTTCTACTTGTAAAAGCTTATAGCATGGAACTATTGCACTTAATATGTTCATTTAATTTCTTTACAATACATCCTTTGAGAAACTGGGAGTGGAGCTGAGTACCTTTCCTTTTATTACTCATTTATTTCTTTATGTTTTGAACACATTTATGACAGTGCAGGGACATGGAAAACCAGTTCCTGTATGGCAGGTGGTGCACAAGAAACAGTGTAAAAATGACATCAAAAGATCTAAAGTGCTTGACTAAAGCAGTTCTCCTTTAGGATGAGTGTAAGAATAGTTTAAGGCTTCTTCACAGGGAGAGTGCAGTAAATCACCTCAATGTGAAGTTCATGTCTTGAAGTAGCAGTGCTGGCACTGTCCTGAAAACATACAGTGTAAAGATGATGGATTGAGCCCTAGATATGGTGTCAGTCTATCTCTGAGCAAATTCGACTGTTTCCCAACTTGCATGTCTTGGGATAACAAACTCCAAACACTGCATGAGCTGGGGTTTCAGTAAGGAGCTGAGATGCAATAGTACTAACAAATGGACTATTATTCCTCTACTGCTATCATTATATTATCTTACATATTACATTACAAGAAACTAACAGAAAGATCAATTTTAACTTGCAGGTGAAGTGTTAAAAAAGATATGTTGTAAAACTTTCGACACATGCAAACGGACTTGCATACTTTAATCAAAAACCCAGTGTACCCTGCCATCTTTAAATGCCTTGCAAATGAGACTGTGGACAGAAGGCTGGATAAAAATGCATACAATTTTAAAACTGTGTAAGCATTGTTCTGAATATATATTTTACAATTACACTAACAAAATGAATAGCCAGTAGAAAGCTGACTTACTTGTTATAATTCAAATAACAATTTTGTACATTCTACACAGTACATAACAGCATTTAGCATTCTGAAAGCAGGTATGCAAAATACGGTTCTATTAGCGATGCACACTGAATGTAAATGACCTGACTGACTGACACTTCTTTCTGCCTTAGGTGACCTTGTGCATGGATTCATTCTTCTCATCCCAGGGAATGGTACATTTTTAAAAATAGATGTAAAGCAAACTAAAATCTGAAATCCCAATTTAACATTTCCCAGTTGACCCCAATACTTGTTGGTCTGTGTTATTGCCAGGTTGGGTCTGGCATTAGCACAAAAAGCTTGACATGCATTGAACTTGGAATAGTTGAAAGATCCCCCAATACCCCCCCCCCCCCCGCCACATTTTAATGAATTACTTCACTGAGGCTGAGACACAGAGGCAAGCCCTAGTCTATTCGATGACAAACATTATTCTTCATCACTCTTATTGTACATAGGGGTGAAAAGTCATTAAAAATGCTGTACATGGCAAAAGACTGGATCGATCTTAAAGCACAACTATCATTGTTATTAAGCACCTTACTTCTTGCTCCTGGCAGCATCTGGGATTCAGGATTTGAATCCTTACTGCTTCAAGGATAAAAGGTCAGCATCCAAAATTTAAGAGGAGGAATAAAATTCCATGTTGAGACTCTGCAAACTGAGATTAATTCCCAGCTCTAACCCCGAGGCTACCATTTGAATTCAGACTAGAGAGTGGTGGGGGTTGGTGTTTTTTTTTTTGTAAAATAGGCGGAGGAAAGGAATGAACCTCAGTCAAACTGCCAAAATAATCTGACCTTATTTTTATTTTCAGTCACAAAAGGTTTTTGTTCCTGAGATCACTCGCGATCAGATAAACAGTAGATAATCATCTCTGACTTTAATTGCCTGCTTAGCCATTTTCATGCTCATCTCGATTTGGCAATAGGGATTGTCGTGCAGTGAGTGAATGTCTCAGGGTTTTGCTCAGAGGCCAGTTCTTCTGAGTTTAGTTCATCATTCTTACTACAGGCACCAAAAACATTTGAAGCACAGAAATGAACAGTTTACTATGACTGTCAAATATCCAATGGGCATATTTTTAAGGCTCAAGCCTCATTCTTGTTATTTTATTCCTGAATGAAAACTCTGTTCTTTAGAAAATGCATTTTCCTAGGTAATGCTTTGAAATATTAAAACATTTTCAAACAGCTAGAATGGAAAGAGAATTAGTGCATATTTTAAATTCAGTTTATATGTTTTTATCTTGTTTGATATGATTAGTGCTGGTCAAACTGATCTGCTGGCAACTGAAAATACTGGATGGCAGTCAACAGTGGAGCGTCCCCCCCAGCAGTTCCTGTGTTTCCAAACTGGTGTTCTGCTAAGATTTCATTAGGGACACTTTCCTGCCCTTTGCTTTGTTTCCTTGTTGGCTTGGTGCCGCCACCCGACCCCCCCACACACATCATACAGCCCCTTCACTGTATCTTCTTTGCTGGCTAGAATTTCTTCTGCATGACATGTAAATGTTCTCATTGTATTTACATGGGGTTTCTCCCAAAATCCACAGACATGCTGCTAGGTTGATTTCCATTTTTTAATTGGTTCAATGTGATCTCGTGAATGAGATGGCTTTGCAGCAGACTAGAATCTAATCCAGATTGGACATTAGATGGAACAAAACGATAGCGAAAAAGTATGGAAAGATTTGATAGGATGTATTGAAATTTGGAATGGCGAAAGTATTACTGTATTTCTTGAACTAACATCCTGACTTCACATTGAGATCCACTTTTATACTTAACTATTTTGCTTTTTTTCTTTTTGGACTTAGAAAAATAAACAGAAATAATAAGCTTGCCTTAATTTATAATTGTGAATGACTAATAATGAAACTGACACTGTCTGAGGCAGATTTGTATTACTTATTGTACAGTGTGTGTATTGTTGACAAAGGACTCATATTCATTTTCCTAACTATACCTGTAACTGGGTTCTCTCTACTCTCTCCACACAAACTCAGGTTTGTATCTTAGCCAGTAACACTGCACTAGCTCCACCAACTAACTGAGATTCTGACTGCATGTCAAAATCTTTTGTTGCAGCAAGTTCATTCTGTGTGAGGCCTGAATATACGTAAAATGCATCTCTGTACTGGCCCCAGTGGAACTTAAGCTATAAAATACTGAATTCACCTCACAACCACAAGGTAACCTTGTGCACATACACCAACATACTACACAAAGTTAGCATTGCCAATCAATCTAATTGCATGTCTTTGAATGGATGGATGAAATTATACAGTATGTACATGGCGAGAGCATACATACTCCATAAAGAAAGCATACTAACCCAGAGGAAAACTGGTTTGTGGCACAAATGACACTGCCACATCCATGAAGTCTTAAAATGTTTCCAAATTTTCCTCCTATGGCAAATCTGCAGCCGTTTAAATACATTGTATGCCTCTTGCTATACTCAGGCTTAGTACAGTTATATGATTTGACACTTAGTTCTTTTTGTTAGTTTGTAGCCTACATTTATACTAATGGCTGAAGTGATGTCAAAAAATAACCAGCTTTTAAATTAATAATAAAAAATATGGTTAATCATAAAAAGCAAATGATGGAAAATGAAACTATGGGCTCTAAAACAATTTATGACATAATCACTTATTAAGGAATGTCCTTTGTAAGTCCTGGGGTCAGTCAACAAGAGCCTACCTAATAGCTCCATTTATTCCTATATCTCTGAGCCCTAATTCCAAATGAAAGAGTCTACTACCCTTGGTAGCTTCCATGCTGTCTTTCCTCTGTAATATGCAGCAGCAACACACTGCTGTGACCTATCGTTCTGGGGACTTTTATCTAGCTTTCTGCAAGTCTCCTACTCTGGTAATCATGGAATAATTGCTACTGGGGCACCAATTCAACAAATATTTAATAACGCCTGCTGGCTACTGCATTTCCAAACAGGCACTTGGAGGTCTCCAGTCACTGATGTGGGTTTCATTTTAAAATGCAGAAGCCGCAAGGCTCATTCTTTATCAAGTTTTTTTTTTTTTTTTTTTTTTTTAAATCTGGTGACTTTTGCTTAGGGTTTATATGTATGTTAAAATATCCCTTCCAGTAAGCCTTGTAAGATTAATGTCTTCTAGTACTGGATGATTCAAATTCCTTGTCATAAACTTTACTCTGTTTGTCTCCCCTGTTTAAATAAATGACATGCTTGATTTAAGAAATATAAATAAGAAGATGTGATCTTTTAATAAAGTACATTTACAAGAGGGTAACAATTATAAGAAGAGACTGACAATTTTGCAGTGTTTATTCAGTAACACTGTTGTACCAAACATTCACTACAACTTAACAAAATGCTAATTATTTCAGTTTACAAGCATGTCATTTCTCAGTCACCCTCATCTCTCCATTTCTATTTCTTACATTCTCCTTCTCTCTTCCTACTGTCTCATGAGCCATTGCCACAATCATTCCTCCCAGTTCTGCATGCAATTAGCTTCTGGCATAGAGGAAGCTTTGAACCATGTCCCAGGGGTCACTACTGGTCAAATTCAGACAGTAAGTGGCACCTATGCTGCCTCATCTAGGAAAAATACAGCACAGTCCCATATGTTCCCTTCTAGGACTATGTAACCTCAGGCAGGAGTAGGTGTTCTCACCTTTGACATTATAATCAAGGTCTCATTGTTTCTTTGATTTAAGGGTCATAAATCCCAGTCCACAGTTACAATATGCTAATGAAGCATTGTATGCTAACATCCCAGCTATCTCTCACTCACAATTATGGCTTTCTGGCATACAGACTAAACATATACAGCATACCACCCCATTGCCATTCTAATGATTCCACATTGGCATTGGCCTCTGTTGCTGTCATTGTTACACTTTTTTGCCAGGTGGTATTTTGTGGGACTTTTGCCAGGTGAGCACACCCTCACTTGTTATACAATCAGGTCCTTAAGTATTTGGACAGTGACACAGTTTTTATAGTTTAGGCTCTATACACCACCACAATGGATTTGAAATGAAGCAATCATACATGAGTGAAGTGTAGACTTTCAGATTTAAATCAAAGGGTTTAAAAAACATAATGTATGAGCCATTTAGGAATGACAGACATTTTTCTGCATAGCACCCCATTTACAGGAGGTCAAAAGTTAATGGACAATTGACTGAGAAGCTGTTCCATAGTCTGATGTGAGCAGTTCCCTCATTATATCATCAACTATTTAACAGGTAAAAGGTCTGGATTTGATTTCCAGTCTGGAATTTGCATTTGGAAGCTGTTGCTGTGAACTTAATATAAGGTCCAAAGAGCTGTCCGTGCAAGTAAAAACAGGCCATCGTTAGGCTGAGAAAACAAAACAAACCCTTTAGAGAGACAGCAGAAACACGAGGACTGATCAAATCAACCATTTGGTACAGTTTTAAAAAGAAGGAACACATTGGTGAACTTGGCAACTCCAGAATGCCTGGACAATCATGGATGACAACTGTGCTGAGTGATTGCGTGAAGTAGAGACCTATCATTGCCAAAGTCTAAAATCAAGAGAAAACTCCATTAAAGTAAATATAGAAGGTTTAACACAAAGTGCAAACCACTGGCACACCTCAAGCATAGGAAGGGTAGATTAGACTTTGCCAGAAAACATTTTTTAAAAACCTGTCCAGTTCTGGAACAATTTTCTTTGGACAAAGGAAACTAAGATCAATATGTACCAGAATGATGGGAAGAAAAGAGTATGGAGAAGAAAAAGAATGGCTCATGATCTAAAGCCTGCCATATCATCTGTGAAACATGGTGGAGGCAGCTTTATGGCATGGGCATTCCTGACTGCCAACGCAAGTCGGTCACTAGTGTTAATTGATGATATGACTGCTGGCAGAAGCAGCAGGATGAATTCTGAAGTGTTCAGGGCTATACTGTTTGCTGAGATTTAAGCCAAATGCTCCAAAACTGACAGGACAATGCTTCACAGTACAGAAGGACACTAAGCAAACAAAGTGATTTTCAATGTAAAGTAGTGGACTATTCTTCAAAGGCCAAGTCAATCAAATGTCCTCAACATAACTAGAGAAGTATTCCACTTGCTGAAGACAAAACTGATGGCAATGAACAAGAAGCAACTGAAAACAGCTGCAGTAAAGGCCAAACAAAGTATCACTAGAGTGAAAACCAAGCACTTGTAGTTGGCCATGGGTTCTAGACTTCAAGCAGTCATTGACTGTAAAGGAGTTTCAACCAAATATAGAAAATGATCATTATATTTATGATTGTTAGTTTGTCCAAATACTTTTAAGCCCCTGAAAACGGGGGACCATATATAAAAATGTCTGTCTTTTCAAAGTAGTTCATACAGTATTTTTGTTAAACCCCTTGAATTAAAGCTGAAAGTCAGTGCTTCAATCACATAATGATTGCTTTATTTCAAAACCATTGTGGTGGTGTACAGAGCCAAAATTATGAAAATTGTGTTACTGTCCAAATGATATGGACAACACTGTATTTAATCTTCATGATATTCCTAACCACCCAATATGGTTAAGGCTCTATTAAGTAAAGACATATTAGTCGATTATAGTTAGAAAGTGGGCTCCTTACATTGGAAAAAAACAGCATTTCGTTGTGATCAAAATAAATGAAAAGAAGGGGTTAGTATTAGAGATGTATGTAAAAACACTTTCTTGAGGAGTCACTCCCTTAAAGTGACCATCTGTGTCAATAAATAAAAAAAAGATATTGTTTCTATCTTTTCACTTGCGAAAAACTGTGTAACTTTTAATTTACTTTCTCCTGGTTCTAATCTTCAGATACAACATGGGTAAGCTTCTTGTATTATTCTAAATGCATTTTTTTAAAAAACACTCAGCTAAATTTTGAGCCTTTTGAGACATTTAGGAAACCCAAGGAAAAAACTAGGTACATCATAAATGGCACTCATCATCATCTTAAAAGAAAATGGCAAATAGAAGTAAATAATAACTGAATTCAATAAAATGTGAAATGATAGAAAAAGTAGACAGAATTCCTTTGGGTCAGTTTGTATGTACATATTGCATCTCTAATATATTACAGTTTCTAATCTGTACTGTAGAATATGGAAATTGTCAAAGAAAGAGACAAATCTTTAATGTGTGATGAAAGCTAAAGAATGGCATTTAATAAAGCTGTGAGGACTTTGCAATTTCAACTGAATCAAACAGTATTTTAAATGTTACTTGAAAGGAAAAATATAAATATGAATGCATAGTATGTACTGTGGTATACTGACGGAGCAAAGAGAAAGTTTTAATGGCAAACAACAATGCAGGGATAAAGAGCAACTGATTGTTAAATTTCTTCTATGTAATGCTTCAGGGAGTCCAACAGTTTTGAAAACAGCAAACTGCTTGAATAAAATGCTTCAAAAACATCATTTACAGCATGGATAGGCAATATGCATTTAAATGCAGTGCCCCAGCTAACAAGATAACAGAGCTACATGGTAAAGAGTATCAGAGTGCATTTGGCAATTTACATTTTGCAAAAGCATTGACCACACAGAAAGGTGACTTCAAATTGCTTTAAAAATCAGCTTACAACTGGTAAATTTAAGCACTAATGTGCTCTTTTGAATTTAAAATAAGGATCCAGGTCAGGATTTCATAATTTCTCCCATGAAGTACCATTCTACTATAAGTTTAATAGGGGTAATTAAATTTTTAATTCAAGAACTGGATTAAGGCTTTAATAGGTTCAATTAAACGAACGAAGAGATGTTTAGAATTGAAATCAGAGAACTATAATGACTCTTGAGAATAAAAGTTTTCAATTCTTGCTCTGAGTGAATGCTAAAGTGCTGTATTTGAGTCAAGAAGACAGTGACTGGAGACTTGACATTGAATTCTTTTCGATTGGCAGTGTGGCCTAGATGCTAAGGCATCGGACTGTAAACCTCAAGACTGCCAATTCAATTTCACTGTGCATAGAGGATAACCTGTCTTAACCTATCACTTTACCTGTCTGTGTTTTAATTGTAAAGAACTTAACTACTACTGAAATACACCCAAGAAAGCTATATGGAATAATGCTTACTTTAGAGGGTGCTATGTTGCATTTATTTCACATTGTTATAATTACGCATAATAAATCACATAAAGGTAATGTTGAAAATGCTGAAAGATATAGTCTCATAATTGAAAACGTGCTGTCAATTTGATAGATAGATAGATAGATAGATAGATAGATAGATAGATAGATAGATAGATATTACTGTGTCAGTTTATTTGTGTTATGTTAAAAACAATTGCCCACAAACTATTTTCATTTCATGGAGAGATAACAAAATTCTGAACTAATTTGACGCATCAACTGCAACAGTTGCAAGGAAGATAATATAGGCGTTCATAATGGAAATATTTTACATTTTCACTTTCATACTGAATTTTCCTCAAAGTTTGCTCAAGGCATGCTACTGGGGATGTACAGGGACAAGCAGAGTGCATGTGGCATTGCAGAGTACAGGAAAATGTGGCAACTGTTACTGGCACTGCACAATCAACATAATTTATCAGACATCTTTAAAATTTAATTGTAATTTAACGTCATTACATTTAAAATCAATGTCACTAGGAAACAGAATGTGAAAACATGAACAATTCATACATACAGAAACAGCTTAAGATGTTGAGTATGTTGTTTATTAAGAACTGCCAGTGTGAGATTGGTAAGTAGTGAAGTAACATTCATAATCGGCACTGTATTCAAGGTGTGAAAGTGTGTACATCTTTTTTTTTTTTTTTGCTTTTGCTTGTAAAAGGCTTTTTTCACTTCTATGATTAGGCACATTTTGTCATAATGAAAGTGAAAAGGCACTTTACAAATTAAATGGAATGCAACACAAGCCATTTGACGGTGTGTTTTCTCCCTATTTTCTGTCCTTTGCAGCATTTAATATAATCTTTCTTTAATGGTTAAGAATTGTTTGATTGTACTCCTTATAGATTATGTCTTGACTAGGGAATTGTGAAGGAGCAAATGATTTCTGCAGCCCACTTTAATTCTACATAATTTTAAAAGTATTAAATAAAATAATGTGAACAAAGTGTATTCCCAAAAGGAAATGATTCAAAATTTAGTAATAATGTATACATGGAATACTCTATGACAGCCTGTACTGGATTTTTAAATGAAAACTCTCAATAATTTTAAAGTATTAAAAAAATAATTATTCCAAAATGCATTCTCAGAAGTGAATAATTCACAATGTAATACTAATATTTCTGTGGAATTCTTTAGAACGACTGAAGCTGAATTTTAAATGAATAAACAATAAATGGTGCACAGAAATGATTTCATCTCAAATAGCGGCATCATAAAAGCACTAATGCATTGCAAGTGTGGTAAAAACAAAATAAAAAAAAAATATGAAACAATGAATAAAACAAACTGCCCAGTCACTTTGTTTAAACTTTAAAACTTAACTATGACTTTAACTTTAAATTTTGAGGTAACTTTCCAGTTTCTCAGGAAATTTAAAGATTTTTTCCATCTTATAATCAGCAGACCAATTGCTTTCTTGGGAGTGTCTTTTTGGAGAGCCATAATTAAGAAATGTTCAATACTTGGCATTTTAAGATGAGAGCAAATAAAATATGACAATACTTCATACATTCATTGAGTCCATGGTAGGATGCTCACGGGACATACATCTTTCAGCCTTAGCCCACCTTTTATATTGCTGAGGTAGGCAAAAAGAAAGCCATTATAAGCATAATGCTGGAAACACATGGAAAATTCAATGGATTTAAAAGGTCAGGCTATGAACATGCAGCATCATAGGTCCTGTCACTGGTGAGAAATTCCTTCAGGTGCTCCCCTCTTGGTTCTGTGTCCTCATCTGGAGTTACTGTCCATGAGCTTGGGTTGCTAGGTTCAGAGTGCAGTGTATGGCCATTTTAGCCGGTTGAGCTAGAGAAATCTCTCCTCTCTCTAGCAAGGGGTTCTGATCATTTCATTTTTACTACAGAAACACATTTTCTTTTCTGACCTCTAATTCTCAACATGTTATAATAATCATAATAACATATTTAATTTCACCTATAGAACATGCTGCAAATCCCAAAGAACAGAGAATGTACAAGAATAGAGGCAAAGCACAAACGTAGGACAATTTGCAGGAAACACAGAGAAATCTCAATGTAAAAAAAGCTAATGCATTCTTTATATTTTATGGAGTTTACATTGGGAATATAATTATAGATTACTAAATGTAGCAAATTAGCGTATACTTTAAATTAAAATTATTTTTGAATTCACTGGAATCCTTAGTTTGAAATTGTGCAATGTTTGCAAAGGAAATACAACATTTCATACTGTGTTCACTTCTAAAATATTTAAAATACATTTGAGAATTGTACCAATATTTGCCTTAATTAAAGACATTAAAAATTAAAAATATCAGTGGTAAGAAAAATAAATAAGCTGCCATTTGGCACCAATTGGTAGCTATTTCATAAAACACTTTTCAAATAGAATGATTAGAGAATAGAATAATTGCATTTTTATTTTTGGCAAAAAAAAAAAACTGTAGAAAATGTTAATGTTAGATTATACCTTTCATTTTGTGATTTTTTCTATCCTTTTGTTCCACTTTTCTGATAAAAGTTGTAAAGGGCACATCCTTACACATTGTCTTAATTACAGTGACTAAAATATTCAATTTAAATCCACCTACTCCATGCCAGTTTTGAAAGGGTCACTTACACATCATGTCCCTCACATTTATGTTAATTGAAGAAAGGCAATGTAAGTGAATATTTATCTCATCTGAACAACTGATTATTGAAATGTCAGTTCATTTCCTTTTTACCACTAGAACCATTTTGCCATGTCGAAAATCAGCATATTACCTTTCAGTAGTCCTTCTTCCTTCCTGAATCCCAAGTCATATTCTAATTGATAGGTTTTCTCCTGAAATCCTGGTATGCATTCAGTGTCCTGTGCTTTAATTACCAGAATGACCTGAAAAAGCAAAGAGAATTTCTTAATGATGGAAAATCAGATTGTCTTTCATATTTTCATTTCATGTAGATTGGTCAAACTAAATATATTAAAGGACTCCTTAGGCTCTCTTTCTTAATGATATTGGGTACAAACCCTGTCTGAAACATAAGTCCCCACACATACTCAAAGAGTGTAGGAAAAATTACAAACAAGTTAATCAAAATCATTTAATCTCTTAGTTGCAACTATAGGTGAGATTTCTGATACAGTATATTGTAGAATGCATCTACATATTGAGTACTTTCTTTAACTGGCCTAAACAAAGGTAAAATGAGGCTTGAAGTATATTCCTTATCTGATTGTTTGTTGCAGTCAGCTGTCAAATCTAAGGGCACTGTTATCTTCAGAATCCAAATTTCTCTCTATTGTTTTTGAAGCATAGGATTAAAAATCTTATTCTTTGGTAAATTCTAATTGATGTCTCCAGTATTCATTGTAGAAACCTTTAAATTTAAGATTATTGCAAAAGCCCACCAAGTGTAGAAAGGAAGTAAGAACAGACAAACTGCTGGCCACTTGACATTTTCAGATTATACAGAGACACTTATGTTTCTTGTATTATCTTGTGGTTTTATAACATATTCTTTCCTTCAATAGTTACAATCATTTCAACATAATACACATCTGCAAAAAGTACCAGCACAGCAAATTCAGCTTGCTTAAGATTTGCTTTAGTTTTGGTGTATTTTTTAATGTGTTCTATCCATTACTAGGTTGGAGTGGGAAATGGGTACAAAGCTGAAACCATATCTGGGTAGAACCATTGACCTTTAAAGGGCACACAAGCACACTCACTAGTATGGGTTGCATTTAGCTTCTTTAATTAAGCAAAATTGATAACGTTGAGAAGAAGTTTCAGTATCTGAAGAAAACTGACATTTGGAGAATATATTAACTCCACACAGTGGTCAGATGAAGATTTCAATAGGGGTGATAAGACTAATATATTTACTAGTTATAACACTTGCTGGCCACTACGAAAATCCATAATTTAAGATAGATAGATAGATAGATAGATAGATAGATAGATAGATAGATAGA
>JANRMT010062806.1:31456690-31502712 GCA_026402145.1 Polypterus bichir lapradei
AGATAGATAGATAGATAGATAGATAGATAGATAGATAGATAGATAGATAGATGGACATGTGACCGAAACATAAATATTAAACAAGTGTTACATCCATAAAAGAACCTGCGCATGACTGTAATTAATCAAGGCATTGCCATTTTAAAATATAATAATTTACAGGATGTGTCCCCTGTAGAAGCAAATGTCACCTTAAACAGCCAGTCTTCCACTAGTATTACTCATAACATTAATCTTATTTCACAGTAAATTATGGTACTGTTAAGTGAAGCAGATTACAGGTGGATTTCAGATAAATATGTAGAGTCAAATGAAGTGAATATTAACAACCAAAGATACAATATGAAAGAAAAGTAATTTAAAACAGTTAATATTAAACATGCCAGTTAACAAGCCTTGCTTCTAATGTAATTTAAGAGGGCCACTTGTAAATTTTCAATATATGCAAAAATGAGTTCATTTTTATCTATCTGTTGTGTTATTTATCTACCACATTTATACTGCAAGCTGAAGAAATCTTCATGTTAAAAAAATGGACCTACATTATTCATTATATTCATCAGGTGGACTGGAAACTTTAAATCCAGACTATGTTTTTCTTTAGATAATCCAAAATTAAGGAAGTTCGATATATACATTGTGCAACGTGGTTTCATTCGAACAAATCAGTTCAAAGATAATGCAGTAGAGTCTTCTCTCAAAAAAAAAATCCATAATAAAAAACAATGTTCATTGTGGCAGAATAAAAGAAAAAAAACAATAAACAAGTTAAAATCAAAATATAAAATGGTAAGCCATTGAGTTCCTAACCTCCTGCCAGCCTCCTGCCTGAATCTTTCTCCATCATCTCCCTAGCTCACCCTTCTCAGATCTTGTAGCCAGGCTGACATGCCAATAGCTGTGTTTAATCTCTACAAAACTCATCCCAGCCACCTTAGCCAGGATGCTGGGATACTTAGAGCCAGACCTCCATTATACTGCCACCAATCTGAGGCCCAGCAGGACCACTGGTGCACTCAGTCACAACCCGCCCCTAGAGCACCATTCCCCTTGCTTCCTTTGTTGGGCCACTGACCAGTCTGCCTTCTTTTGTCTGTGCTGGCTCACACTCCTGATTCTGCTTTCCTTTTCTTGCAAAATGTTTTTTCCATACAACCCCTCTCTAGCCCACTCAGGCTCCTTTTGTACTCCTTGTGGATGCAGCAGCCTAATTACAATCTGTGTAGTGTCAATGTTGGACAGCTGTACCAATCAACTGCCTGTTAACCAGTAATCCACATTGAACACCCAGGAGCCACATCAAAAGAACCAGAAACACACTGTTTTAAGTTAAAACCTGCACATAGCCACGGACCCTTAACACACATCATAACAGCAGTGCAATTCAATAGTACATAAATAATACATGTTACTTGAAAGTTTTTAATCAATGTTAAAATTATTTTTTTTAGAAACAAAGGCAGACTAATTATATGGACAATGTAGACATGAAGATAGACAAACTTCATCACACACCAATCACGGACAACTATCTTGAAATCTACAAGATAGGTGTAGTAAAAGATACTGTGTCACAATTGACATAGTCATCCTGCATGCTGATCATGTTTCTTGATCATATACAATTTAGGAATCCTTCCCACTGACCTTGAATCATGTTAGGCATTAACAATTGCACCAGTTTAGGAGGTACAAAAACAAAAAGTATGGAGTCTGTTAATGTTTTCTTGATGATGATTTACAATTGCCCAATTTTCTTAAAGTACTTGAACATAGTAGAGGAAATGTCTTCAAAAGGGTAATCTTAAGGGAAAATAGAAAATAGCATAGATAATGTATAGCATATTTGTAAAAGGGGAGCAGTTCATAGAAAAATATCCTGTAATTCCCCCATGAAATTACAAGATGAAAGTATTCCTGAATATGGGATACCACAGCAATGGCACTTTCTAGGTCATATTTAGTGTACAATGCACACATGTATGCTCTGTACATGTGATTTATGTATACCCTTCAGAATTTTCCCCATTTATTACTTTATTACTTTATGTTTCACACTTATGTAACAAATCCATCAAGACTAAATAGGAAAATACACTTTAAAAGGTAATCTTCTTCAATGAAAAAAATGAATAATTTATTTCTCTCTATTATAAAAAAAAATCCTGGGAGAGAAAGATGGGATACGTGATGTGATCTTCACATTAAGATCATGGAAGACACTTAAAAGACCCCCAAGACGAAAGAGAATGGCCACAGAGCATCTCACGGGGACTTTAAACATGAGACTTTGTGCCAAGAGTTTGACCCAGGACAGTCTCGCGATGACGTAGAACATGAGATTCTTGCAAGACACACCCTACTTACAACCAATATCAAATAAGACCACGGGCAGCAAAACATTCAGTCGTTTAAAGGATTTGAGTACACACAGATCCTGGGTCTCAGCACATATAAAGCGTATAAGGACAATACGTTATAAATGAAACATCAACGACTAAGCAAAGAAGAAAGCTGCGCGGAGAAAAGAGACTCAAAAGCATTGGAGAGAAAAAAGAGCAAAAAAGAAAAAGAATAATCTAGGTGCAAATTCAGAAAATAAGGAAAGTAATTATCAACCCAGAACAAGTGGAATTGAAAAAAAGCACGTCCAATCAGGCTCAGAATTAAAAGACAGAGTAAAAGACAAAGTAGAACTTCATAAAGGCGTTTACAGACGTTGGCGCTATACACATGCAGAGCAGGTTAGAGATTATTAAAGCAGTGGAATTCGAAAGGCTCAAAAAAAAAAGTTGGTGTGATACACGTAAAGAAAGTTAAAGAATATGAAAGTAGGAAAATTAGAAAGTATAAAAAAAGAAAGTAAAGATCGCAGTAGCACAAACAAATTGAAATTATTACTCGAAAAAGGGAAAATAATCACCATGGACCAGGTGTCATTGAAAAAAAGCAGGACAGAGTGAGGTCAGAAATAAAACACAGAGTAGAAAACAAAGTAAAATGTCATAAAGAGATTAAAAAACAAGGGGGCCAAACAAATGCAGAGCAGAGACTGGATAATGAAAACTGGAATTCAAAAGACTCAAAAAAAAAAACGTAGGCTTGATGCACATGCTGAGCAAGATACAGAATATGAAAGCAGAAAAAAATGACAGTGTCAAAACAAAGACAGTAAACATCGCATTAGCGCAAAAAAAGAGGAATTATTACTCAGAGAAATAATGAAAAGGCGAATAGAGATCGAATATATGGGCAAAGGTGGTACGTCAAAAGTATATAAATATTGTAAGGCTTTGAAGTTTAAATCAGAGAATTTCAAAAATGGGGTTTACCTCACATGAATTTATTGGTAACTTTGCAAAAAAATTATTAACTGCTGATGATGTAGATCGTTTTGTCTGTGCTAAAATTCCAAACAGAGAAACCTATCCTGAATTACGGTACAAAGTCATTAAATACATGTCTCACTGACCTCATTTAAAAGATTTGAAATATTGGGATTCCAAAGATTCCAAATATTGTTTTTACAGAAGTTCGGAAATAAAAGTGAAACTAATGAAATAGCAACAATTCAAAGAAAAAAAAAATCTTAAAAGTGTGCATCCGGAAAACCAAACACAGGGGTTGGCGGGCGAAGCGAGCAGGGGGCAAAGCCCCCTAGTATGCTAAAAGAAAAAACAAAAAAGTGACAGCTTCAGTCATGTGTAATTAATGCAATTAGCAGTATGCTGTATTAATGCATTTATTTTTTAAAGTGTGTGGCGAGCGGCTGAGTGCAGTACTCAGCCGGGATGCCCAGAAGGACCGGAAGAGGGATTACGCCTCCTCCGGACCATGAGGGGGCAGCCGTCCTGGTTGGTATGGGGACCACGGGAACAGAGCCTGGAAGCTCAACCCTATAGGGGCCAGTGGTCACCACCAGGGGGCGCCCAGATGCATTAAGAGCCCTAGACATCAGCACTTCCGCCACCCCCGGAGGTGCTCGGGGAAGGAAAACCAGGGACACCTGGAGTGCTTCCGGGTGCTCAGCCAGCACTTCCGCCACACTAGGAAGTGCCGGCGGAAGTTCATCGGGAGGCACCTGGAGCACGTCTGGGTGAACATAAAAGGGGCCGCCTCCCTCCATTTTATAGCTGGAGTTGGGTGGAAGTGGACAGAGCTCGGAGGAGAGGAGTGGAGGCGGTGAACGAAGGCATTGGAAGAGGCCTGGACTGAGGGTGCTTGGTGCAGGGGCACTGGGTTGTGCGGTACTTTTGTAAATAGTTGGAGATATGTATAATAAACGTGTGTGTGGTTTTGAACCATCGGTGTTTGCCTGTCTTTGTCCAGGCTGCTTCCACAAGTGTTATATTTAATATGTCCAATTATCATTGATACAACATTTTTTGTGAGTTTCCTACACTGCAGGTGAAAATAGTTTTTCCTCATAAGGCTATTTTCTGTGTCTTATTCAAAGTGTGCATATGTTATTTACAGGCACAGCTTATCTATAAATAAAAAGATATACTCAATAATAATAACAAGAAAGTTTAGTGAACATGTCTCAATTTTGCCAAGAGTAATGTATTGCTCGAGAAAAAGAAGAAAAGGAAAAATGACATTAACATCTTTTTGCAAAATTAACAAAAAGTGTTATTTTCTACATTCTTCTATTCAGTCAACAGTCCCTAGCACCTATCAATCTATTGATCTATAGACACACTCATCCTCTCCTGCACAAATTAAGCGCCTGCACAATAGATGAAGGAGTTTCTTGAAGTATTTTCAAGAAGATCTTTTCAAACTGTTTACTGCAGAGTGCACTGGATCAATTATAACAATTTTCTGCCGTCTTAGGAAGCTAACAGCATTCAGCAAGGGCTGTAGAGGGTCTCTAATGACCAAAATGCATTGTGGAGTTTCAGGCAATTACAGTCTAGGATTTAGTTTAGGCCCATAGAATATATAAAGTTTTCAGCATTCAAAGTGCACAAACCAGCCTTTATATCCTTTATAGCCTTTCACCTCCCCAGATCTTGCGAAACAAAATGCTCTCAAATATTGCTTCTGCTGTGATTAGAAATGTCTGCATGCTACATGTTTCTTTACATAATTTAAGAGTGTCTAGGATGTGTAAGACATATCTATTTGTCTATCTATTGTGGTATATGGCCGGCTTGTCATCCCGGCCAATACCCCCAGGCTGCCAGATGGAGCCCTCCCTGCAGTATGGAGGTGCCCCGAAGACCAGCAGGGAATCATGGACTATGTAGTTTTCATACACGACCCTGCTGGATACCACAGGGGCCGCAAGAGGGAGCTGCACGGAGGACCGAAGAATCATTTGTGCCCTATAACCCGGAAGTGCGTCATAGGAAGAGCGACAACAGAAGTGACGTGCTTCCGGGGTGAAGAAAAGGACTTGTACCTGACCCGGAAGTGATAAAGCATCACATGGACTGGGGATTGGGAACACTTCCGGGTCAGGGAGTATAAAAGGATTGTGGGAGCTCCCAGACGGCGAGCTGAGTTGGGTGGAAGGGTGGCAACACGTCTGGGAATGGAGGATTGGTTTATTATTGTATTGTTATTGTGATTTATGAATATAGTGGAGGAGAGGGTGCTTTGTGCACTGTGGCATATAAATAAAGTCAACATTTGGACTTTTTCCTGGTGTCTGGAGTCATGGACAAGGGTTCAATGGAGCGATAGCGCCCCCTATCTATCTATCTATCTATCTATCTATCTATCTATCTATCTATCTATCTATCTATCTATCTATCACTTTTCTGGCCAAAATTATTCTATTATTTTGTTACTAGTTATATTATACTAGTATATCATCTACAGTGATGACACAAAGACTCAGGCTGACTTTCATAGTCATTTTAGTCCACTTTAATGTCATCAGTCATAGAATACCATTTTTCTGGATGTGGGATAGAGCAGGAGTGCTTAAATGAGCTTATAATTATGTTGGGGAGAGCACCAAATATGCATAGACAGTGAATAGGATAACATTTCATCTCTGGTCCCTGATTTTTTTAGGAGAGTGGCACCATGATGAGTCTCTCTCTGTATGTTATCCAGTTACAGAAACAGCTAAAGTACTAACAAATGAAATGACTTTCTATCCCACTATACTACCAACTATAATACCTGCTCACCTAAATAACCACCAATATCCAGCTTTCTAAACGTCATTCCTTCCAGCACAAGAGCCTGCCAGCCTGCCACTGCCTGTAAATTCTAATCTCTTCTAGCCCACAGAAATAAAGGCTCTATAAAACCTGGTCTCATGACTGTTTATGGGTATCCAGTAAGAATCGCTTCTGGGGTCCTAAATGACTTCATGAAAACCAGGTGCCACATGATTAGCACTTCCCCTGGTGGCACTAGTTCTTCACCCTCTGTTCCTATTGGCATAGACTATGGACATCCCCTGTTGGGTACATATGTATGCATATACAGTACATTTGCTTTTGTTAGTCTTGCAAGGTGTTTTAATTTTTTAACTGTAAATCATTTTCAATTAGAGTTTAACAATTCTGTGTTTGAAAATGTGTATCGTCAATAGGAAATGTAAAAATAAATTATACTTTGAAAAAAATACTATATTATATATTCATTGTTTTGCTTCTAGGCTGTTTATGAAATGTAAGATCATTTGTGGTAGCAATTCTTCTGACAACATCAAAGTAGGACAAAGCTATCTTACGACTTTATTTGGCTGTTTTACACTTAAATGTAAAATGTCTTTAAATGTACATATAAAAGTTATGCATCAGTATCATTTTCATTACTGTATACGATGGCAAGTGGCTAAATGTGGAACTAATTACACATTATTGAATCTGTAACACAATATCCAATTAACTCAAAGTCAGTGGAGTCAATTGATAGCTAGAAGTCTGGAAACAAATATTCCTGTATTATCTTGTCTTTTATTCTTCTCCTTGATGTTCTATTCCGAATCTTGTGGTGACACAGTGGTTGCAAGCTTTAACTTCCACGTCAAATCTTCTGTCTGTATGGAAACTGCAAGATCAACCCAGGTATGTAGGTGTTTCCCTCAACACATTCCAAGAAGAAGTATATTCGGTTATTGGGAAAATCTAGACTGGCCAATATGAGTGAGCTCTGCAGTGGACTAGTACCCCATCCAAGGTTGGTTCCTGTCTTATTCCCAATTAGAATTGGCTCTTTCCTATAGTAACACTGAATTGGATATAGTGCGTTTGAGAATGTTCAGTTACTCTTATTTTATCTAAAAAGTATGCATATTTCATTGATTGGTGACAGTTAGATTATGTGAGTTTGCATGCCTTGAAAAGGACCCTTTACCTATAATGGGCTAGTTCTTGCTTTGTGCCTCATACTAGCAGCATGGTCTTTGACCCTTTAAAATCCTGTAGAGCGAACAGATGAATGAATAAACTACAACAATAATACTACTGTACTTCAAATAATAATAACTAAATAAATAAATATAAATAAAACTGTACTTCAGAATGTTATTTGCCATAGTGGTAAGGTTAATAATTTAAAATATGTCTTTCAACAGAGTATGATGTGAAAGAGTGGCTCAACTATGTACATTTACATGTATTTATTTTGGCTAGTACCCTTATCCAAAGTGACTTACAACATTTAAGAGATAAATGTTTTGCTATATTTCTTTTTTTCTAACTGGAGCATAGGCAGGTGAATTGATCATGGTCACACAGTGTTAGAAGCAGAACTTGAACTCACAACCTCAGGGTTTGAAGTCCAAAGCCTTAACCACTATGCCATACTGCCTGTGCTTACAGGTAAGCATTTGCTATTATTACTTTTCAGTACTAAAGTTTCATTCAGCGAACCCAGCCACAGGGGATGCACAAACCAGTGTGTTTCTTCGTGCCAGTCCCAAGCCCGGATAAATGGGGAGGGTCACGTCAGAAAGGGCGTGTAAAATTTTGGCAAATCAATATGCGGCCAACAATACAAATTTCCAAAGTCCCGGGTTAACAAAAACCACCACCAGTACTGTTAGTCAACAGGGTGCTGGGGGAAATTGGGCTACTGTTGGATGAAGAAGAAGAAGGAGAAGAATAGGGGAGAGACATGTCCGGGGGCAGGAGGAGAGGAGGAAGGTAAAGAGAGTGGAACTGAGGGGTAGGAACTTTGAATGTTGGCAGTATGACTGGTAAGGGGAGAGAGTTAGCTGATATGATGGAGAGAAGGAAGGTTGATATATTGTGCGTGCAAGAGACTAAATGGACGGGGAGTAAGGCCAGGTGAATCCAGGAGGAGAAATGGAGTAGGGGTTATTCTGAAGGAACAGTATGTCAAGAATGTTTTGGAGGTAAAAAGAGTGTCAGACAGAGTAATAATTATGAAGTTGGAAATTGAAGGTGTGATGATGAATGTTGTTAGTACATATGCCCCGCAAGTGGGGTGTGCAATGGATGAGAAAGATTTTTGGAGTGAGTTGGATGAAGTGATGAACAGTGTACCCAAGGGACAGAAAGTGGTGGTTGGAGTGGATTTCAATGGACATGTTGGTGAATGGGACAGAGGAGATGACGATGTGATGGGTTGGTATGGTGTCAAGGAGAGGAATGAAGAAGGTCAGAGGATAGTGGATTTTGCCAAAAGGATGGACATGGCTGTGGTGAATACGTATTTTGACTTGTGACAGACGGATATCAGTAAAAGTGAAAGGGAAGGTCTACAGGACGATAGTGAGACTAGGGAATCCATTCCCGGGCCACCGATTACGGGGAGCCCGAAATTCCCGGACATTTTTCATTCCCGAGAATGAAACTGCTGTAATTCCCGGGAAACCGGGAACTGCCAAGCTCGCATATATAGCGTGTAAAAGTGTAAAAATCAATCAAGAAATATCAGAGTTATAGTTGAAAATAATTAAGTGGCATGGTTTTTGGCCCACGGTGTAGTGTGTTGCCGATTAATTCAGTCACAACACACAAGCAGCAGTCAGTCTCCCAGGTCCCACTAAGACTGAGCACAGTGGACTGGGAGGAGTCTGCACTCTGTAGCTCACGAATGCCGGGACGGGGCAGACTTCATTAACGTCTGTCAGACAACAGCTTTGAACAGCAACTTAAAATTGCAATGCGTCAGTCTGTTGCATCCGCATTATCTGTGCCAAGAAACTTGCCATCACAGAATGATGACAAAGAAACTGGATGCATCAGTAAAAGCTGAAATGGCGATGTTTCAGAGCAATGGCAAGCACGGGTGCTGTTTAGAACAAGTGTATCAGTATCTAATGACTGTGCCGCCTACTTCAGTGGAGGCAGAGCGTGCTTTCTTAGCAGCTGGAGTACCCTGCACGAAGATGCACTCTTGCCTGGACGAACGTACGCTGGACACGTTGTGCTTTCTACGCTCTTACTACCACAACTAACTAGATCAGGGATGTCCAATACGTCGCTCGCGATCAATCGGTAGATCGGAAAGGTAGTGCAGGTAGATCGCATTGCATTCAAAATTTTTTTTTTTAAATGTTAGTCTATCATATATCCTCCCTATGGCATTTGTCACTTGATTGACATACAGGGCAGCCAGTCTGAGATCTCTTGTCTTCTAACACACTGGTCATCCCACATACACCCATACAATCAGATTGTGATTCAGACTACGAATGCCATGAATGTAATTACCCCGATCTACATGCTGTCAAATAAACGAACCACACTCCGTGGCTTTGCCTCTGATGCTGACATCCGAGGTTCGATCCATGAGAGGGAGTGCAGTGAGTGTGTACACCTGATGAGCCCAGAATTAGGGTGAAACACATGCTGCGTACTCTTTGCATTATCTGACAGTAAAACTATGCAATATATATATATAGCATTTTTAATGTAGGTAGGTCATTTCGACCTGGTCATTTTAATAGTAGCTCGCAAGCCGAAAAAGTGTGGGCACCCCTGAACTAGATACATGTACTTATATGACAGCATGAACTGCTTGTAGATAAGGTTAGTCTTTTATTGGTTTCAACATATTGCAGTAGTTTTATTAAAAATAAGTGTTGGTCATTCTAAAACTGTTCACATGTGAGATGCCCGTGCACTGTGTCATCCCCGGGAGCCTGGGATTCTCGGGAATGACATGCGGGATTCCTGAATTCCCAGGAATCGATAAACCAATCTGGGAATGGATTCCCTAAGTGAGACCAGCTATGTTATATGGGTTGGAGACGGTGGCACTGACCAGAAAGCAGGAGACAGAGCTAGAGGTAGCAGAGTTAAAGATGCTAAGATTTGCATTGGATGTGACAAGGATGGATAGGATTAGAAATGAGTACATTAGAGGGTCAGCTCAAGTTGGACAGTTGGGTGACAAAGTCAGAGAGGCGAGATTGTGTTGGTTTGGGCATGTGCAGAGGAGCGATGCTGAGTATATTGGGAGAAGGATGTTAAGGATAGAGCTGCCAGGCAAGAGAAAAAGAGTAAGGCCTAAGAAAAGGTTTATGGATGTGGTGAGAGAGGACATGCAGGTGATGGGTGTAACAGAACAAGATGCAGAGGACAGAAAGATATGGAAGAAGATGATCCGCTGTGGTAACCCCTAACGGGAGCAGCCGAAAGAAGAAGACTAAAGTTTCATTCAGCTACTTTTGATACAGGCACATAAAAAGTTGTTATTAGGAAATAGTTCAACAGTTCTTCCTAGAAAATTAGTTTATAGTTCTATTCACAGGGAAATCTTGAAGGCTGCTTGGCACAGTAGCTAAGCTGTTTTTACTACAAGCTTTGTAGTCAACTTCATTTCCTTTATGATTGCCACTCTTATGATGGCAAATGACTGGCTTTATTTATATGGCCCAGTGTACAATTGATAAAGACAATGTGTTTGGGATTCATTCAAAAATTCCATTAAAAGGTAATCTAAACTTGCTTGATAGCGTGATACCTTTGCTTCCTTGTCTAAATCCTTTTCCGACATTTTAAAACGATTCCCATAAAGCACTTTCAAACATTAGTTATGTGGCCAGTAAGAGACGTTACTTTACAGAATCAAAAGGTGTCCACTGACAAAGCATACTTGTGCTCTCCTGGCACTGAAATAAATTGATGGTAGTACAGCAAAACTTGAGTGCTGGGAACATTAAATAAATAAATATGTTCTGCTGATTTTAGTGAGAAGAAATTAATTTTCTTATAAACATTCCTGTGTTGGATTTTACTCAGAGACAGTTACATTTTTATCTGAGTGTGCTGTGATCTTTCTTATACAGGTACTGGCAATAAAGAAAAAAGAAAAATGCTCTGGCGGCTTAAAAAGTGAATCTTTTGATAAAATGCCTATCTGACAAGAAAGCAGTGACATAACCGGTTGGAGCAGAGAACAGTTAAATCTGAAGGCCCATTCAAAATGTCAAGTCAGTTATCTTGGTTTGGAAAAGAATCACTTTTCTGTTTATTTCAGTCTTCCTTAAGAAGCCATAAGAAAGATTAGCAGCTTCTGTGTATGTGGTTTTAGTCCTAATGCAGTCCTTCACTTTTAACCCCACCAATTAAGCAGTGCTGAACATGAAGAAAGTTCAGAGAAGGTAAAATGTTCAGAAGAACAGTCTGGCAAAAAAGTTCTTAACAAGGTCTAAAAAATTAAATACAAATTATAGTATAAAATAACAAATGAATTTTGTTGGAAACAAAAATACAATCAAATCAATTGATTTTTTTTGTATATAGAGCCTTTCATGGAGAGTACAAAAATCATTAAAATATAAATCAACACAAAGTAACCAATGAAACATTGAGTGCAAAAAATGACTGTTTTTTTTCCTTGTTGATTAGTCAACAAAACCACAGATCACACAAGCAACAATTTTAATTAACCTTGAAATAAACTTTACAGTGGTTTTCAGATTACACTCTAGTCAATACATGTGTAATGTTAATTTTTAGATTAATCATTCAATTTAAAAAAGCAGGGGTAATACAGAGTGAGCTATGTGAACAATTAATCTACAAACTGCCTTTGGCCAGACCTCAGCATTTCCATCTTATATGATGAACCCTAAGTTAATTGACTTGGTCAAACTGAAGTAGTGTGTCAGCCGCTCAATCAGAAATGAAAAAATTAAGCAAACCTTCCAAGCCTGTTGAATGGGACTTCAGGTAATTAGACAGGAAAAAAAAGTTATTTAACAACATGCTTTAAGGAAAAAAGACCATGTGAGACAATGCTTCAAATAATAGAGAATTGTATGATAACACAAATAGCTGTACCGCTCTTTAGAATCTGTGATGTACGCTAGAGTCCTTGAGATAGGAAAATAAAAGAAATGTTGGCTCAAGACTATAGTACTACTCTACATTTTAATGCCCAAGCAAGACCAAAGCAAGTTTCCATGAAATTTCAAAGGGTATTATGTTGAAGTTGGGAGATAGTATTTTAAATGAAAATAACCAAAAGAGGAACATGAGACAAGATTTGTAGCAGTTACGTTAATATGAGATCAAAATGATTTTTTAGAGAGAACTAAAACTAAACCCAGCAATCAAAGTCAGGGAGAATGAAGAAAAAGGCACAACTCTGAATTATTTATCAGAAACAAAACACAATCAAAAAGTCAAAAAACAAGAACAATGATTAACCAGAAAAAAAAAGTCTTTATAACAGTGATTCAAGGGTTTATCCATTAAACTCAGATTAAACATGGCAGCTTGAGTTGAGCTTTAACCACTGGAGTACAAGATGACAGGGACATAATAAACCTCTTTGAATCATATGACCTCTGTGAACCTCTGTGAACCATATGACCTTTGTGAACATACCCCCAGCAGCCAGAGTATGCATCATAGTAACTAGATGCACAGAATGTCAGCACTCGAGATAAAGACAAAATGGTGTCACAGAAAAATATAAACATTTTAAAAACTTTGTTAAGATGCATGAAACACAAAAATAAACCTCAGATTTGGAATCTCTGCATGTCAAAACCCTATAATAGATATACAATTAGCCAGAAACTCTGAATGAAATCTGCATAGTGAATTTTTAAAGCTGACTATGCAGTGTAGCTCAAGATAATATTGACACTCTTCATTCTACTTTTCACTAGAGTTGTGAGCCAGGTAATAATGAGACTTCCACTAGGGTACAACTGTGGTATAAAGTATAGTACCAGGATCAGACTGTGTGTTGTAAAAGGGGGTCTGTCAACAAATATAATTGCAGTGCAAGAATGGGCCATTGTTGTTATGTCTTAATAATGAATGTGGAGACAGTGGGAGATGCCAAGAACCATGGACAGCAGAGAAAGTTATTCTCCAACACATACTTCCCTGTATCCCATAAGGATGGAAAGGAGAGGCGTTTGGGGTGTTGGTTGCCTTGCCCTTTAGTAGAAGGCTGGGGTGCAGGATTGCAAGAATATGGGGAACTGCCAGTATACATTCTGAAAGAATAATTTTAAGAGTTCCCCAATCCTTTCCTGGTCCCAGAATTGGTAAGCAGGCCTTCCTCTAGAAGTAGCTCCAGTCCAGTATTTAAAAGGCTCTTTTGGGCATAAGCCTGTTGAGCTTGGAGTTAGGAGATATTGGCAGTGACACATCTGGAAAGAATAAGGGCAGGAGGAGCATTGTAAAGAAGGAATTTGGATCAGCTGTCCGAACAAAGAAATAGGATTAATCTTGATCTAGGTGGACCCAATACCTACAGTACAGGCCAAAAGTTTGGACACACCTCCTCATTCAATGTGTTTTCTTTATTTTCATGACCATTTACAGCACTCCATCACTCTCCTTCTTGGTCAAATAGCCCTTAGACAGCCTGGAGGTGTGTTTGGGGTCATTGTCCTGTTGAAAAATAAATGATCGTCCAATTAACCTGACTTCTGCACAACACAACTGCTGGTCCCAACCCCATTGATAAAGCAAGAAATTCCACTAAATAACCCTGATAAGGCACACCTGTGAAGTGAAAACCATTTCAGGTGACTACCTGTTGAAGCTCATCGAGAGAATGCCAAGAGTGTGCAAAGCAGTAATCAGAGCAAAGGGTGGCTATTTTGAAGAAACTAGAATATAAAATATGTTTTCAGTTATTTCACCTTTTTTTGTTAAGTACATAACTCCACATGTGTTCATTCATAGTTTTGATGCCTTCAGTCATGAAAATAAAGAAAACACATTGAATGAGGAGGTGTGTCCAAACTTTTGGCCTGTACTGTATCTCCTTCTGTAATTGATTATTTTTTGTTATAGTAAACTCTTACATAGTTTGGCTTTTTTGGATTATTATGGGTTCAGGGTTAGCTTATAAGTGCTGCTACAGTCCACAGTGTATACATCCAACCTGCTACAGAGCTGACATGCCTTTATCAAAGTGTGTCATTTTCAAGTCTTCTTTAAAGGCAAACTAGTTCATTTGATTTTCCAGTGTGCTAATTTTTGTATGATGCACTAGGATCTGAGAAAGAACCAAACACTTGGTGGTCAGAACTCTGGGTCTTGGTCTGAGATGACTTTTGGCTACTCTTTGATTCTAGCTTTATCAAACTATTTTCTGTTTCACACCAAAAATGTAAATATATTTTAACTGTTAAAAAACAAATACAAATATATTAAGTGGTTTGACTAAATTAGGCCCGTGAAAGTATATGACACATACCATTAATAAGTGTCAAGTAGATGCTGATTTTAATGATAGCCAGAGACACTATCACAAATATCCACTTATACCATGAACCTTTTCATGAAAAAAGGCTTAAATGATAAAAACTATATTCCATTTTATAATGCTAAGTGCAGTTACCAAGGCAGTAATGCAGTACGTTATTTGGTTTCAATTTTGTCTTTTCCAGAACATTGCTCAAAGCAACACAGGAAAAATTAACTATAAATTACTCCACTGAGCATAAATTACTGACATTCAGGCATCCTCAGGAAAATAACACGAAACTAGGAAAAACTCAACTGCCTGTTATCAGTTGCCTTCACACAGGCCAGCTGCACTTCCAAGATGTGATGACTGTTCTGCAGAACACTCAAGAGCTGCTTTTTGCCATGTGAAAAGAGCATATCAGTTGCACATGAAGCAAAGGCTGCAAGAGGCATATAGTTTACTGTAATAAGTATAGACAGCAGTTAAAAGATGAGCTGTTTAGACACTAACATTTTCTTTTTATTCCAATTATTATATCCACCTTAATAAAAGGATAAGTGTCTGTGTGATTGTCCGGTTGCTATGTCTCTGTCATTCCAAACGATGATGCATCACAAACATTTTTAGATGTAAAATGCATGGAATTTGTCTTTCCAATAGATTTGACATCACAAACATTAACACTGCTTTTACAAATCCCATACCAAATGGCATATAAGAGAAACATACAGAATGCATTGCATGGTGCACTGCAAATTTTAATGCTGGGGTCTACATTGACTACTACTACAAAGGTTGTACAGGACAAAGAAGGTACAAATAAATGTGAAAAATTATGTACAGAAGGAGAAAAAGTACAGAAAATGATTAACAAGTCAAGTAAAAAATCTTAAAGTACAAAGTCTCTGTAGAAAGGCCCCGCTTCTCAATATCTTTGTTAAATTAAGAGCTGATTTCTTTGCGAACCCACCCTGTGACCTGACCCAGCAGACACTGTAATCAGTATTATATTTAATCAGAACCCGCCAAAATTCTCATATGCCCAGCTTAGTCAGACTGATCAGTAACCAATAAGCAAATCTAGAGCGTACTTTCGAATTCTTAATCCTAGATCCATACAGCTCGAGATCATAAATGAGCAGAGTAAGAGCTAAAAAATTAGGACACTTTGCAGAAAGTGTAGTCCACACTTTAACAGTGAAAAGACCTTCCCAAAGAGCTTGTTTACTGTCTTGGAGGCATGACATCCACCTTTCAGACAGCTGTCTATTCTTGGTAGACCGTGTCTATATAGACTCGTCCCCATACTAGGAGCCAATTTAGATCCTTCAGATGTTCGTTCAAGCCCTTTGGTTGAACAGTCTTCCAAATGCATTTATCCAGAAAGGAAGGAAATCTCTATTTTAGGTCAACTGCATATTGGAAGTGAGTTGGAAGAGTTTTAGCCTTTAGAGTTAAATTTGATCAGTTGTCTTGTTACCCATGAAAACCAAAGAACCACAAAATACAGATGTGGGTTTACAATTGGACTGGACATGGGTAAGCAGAGAGAAGAAAATAAAATAAAATCTGTTTAAACAATTCAGGATTGCAGGTTACTGGAGCCTGTCCTGGTAATATTGCTCATCACTGGGGTTAAAAATGCATAGATCTATACTCATACTCACACAGGACCAGTTTTATATATCCAACACATCTTTGGGGGTGTGGGAAGAAAACCATAGTACACACAGAAAACTCACACAGACACTGAAAGAATGTGTAAATTCTACACAAGCAACAACGGAGCGCAAAATACAAACTCAGGTTGCTGGATCCATGCAGGACGTTACATTGCTCCAACATGCCACTGCCACAAAATCATTATCAAGTAACATCAAAAATAAAACTAGAAGCAGTATAGGAAAAATGAAAACGTGTCAATGCCAAGTAAAAAAGAAATCCGAAATCCAGGCAAAACACTGAAAACTAGGAAAGTGAGCTCAAAGAAGCTTCATGTAGGCTGGAAAATGAAGAATACTTTAGCTTTGACTGAATAATGTGCTGCCCTTTTATGTCCTCATCTCTCCTACTATGTGACTCATTACCAAACAGCATAACAAGTTACGTGGAGTCAAAGGATTCCAGCATAAGACATAGGTGCCGAGGCTGAATTCAGAACAATAGCTGACTTTATCGAACTACTTCTTGAAGCAAACAAACAAACACACAAACAAAAAATAAAAATTCCACTTGGAAATGTAAGTAAAACATCTTTGGATTTTCATTGAACTGTGTCCTCACTACATGTATTTGTAGCTATGAACCCAGGCATATTTTTTTGTTAATCTGCATTGTTTAGACAACTTTTCAATACAAATTCTCCGAATTAAACCCAAACATCTACAAACTTTGATGCTGAATAAATATCTCTTGCCTTAACAAGAGTTCAGTCCAGAAAACATTTTACCAACACATCTTAATTTAGTGATATTTTTTCTTTTGTTAATACTGAAAATTATTTTTGTAACTGTATTAGTAGAGCAGGTGTTCAAATAAATCAATACTATGGTACTGGTGTGCAGTGAACAAATTGCTGCAGCAGATGCTTATATTATTTTTCATGTAGGAATAATTTATAATAAATCAGCTCTGCTGTAAAACTCTCGGCCTCTCCAGACATCATTGGATAGAATGCATGAAACAAGAGAAAACATTATCTACTCAAAATTAACATGCCCATAATTAGAAGTTACATGGATGATGACCCTAAACTGATGTAAAATGTTGGGTAAGAGCAAGAAGAGGCGTTTTGTTTGTTAGTAATTAGCAAGCATGAAGCAAAAATATCATTGCAAGAATACACTCAGATTTTTTATACATCTATGACCCTCATTAGATCACTGTTTTTATCAACAAATGTCTAAACTTCAGTGAAAAAATTAAAAGCAATAAAGCAAAGAGATCAAATAATTTCAAGCAGTTATTTACACTGAATGAAATGAAGGTTGCAGTGGTGTCAGGCAGTATCTCATCAACAAAACGATACAAACACAAAATGTGAATGCAATTTCATTAAAGTACAACAGTTTAAAAACCATAGAATGGTTAATAGCCCCACTCACTGTACTTAATATAAAAGTTAAATACTTTATAACATTTTTGCATTTTTACATACACTGTAAAACAGCAAGAACTGTTATACCAACTTCTAATAAATTTCAGGCTGTGCAAAATAGAAGTGAATGCAGGCTATAAAAACTCAGCACGATACAGTAATACAGTTCAGAAAAAAAGAAAAAGTTGCTGTATGTGCACACCAGAAATATCCTGGCGCTGGAGTCTCCTATTCAAGTTGGTAATAGATGCTTTTGAATTTGTGTAGGTCACATCTTACATTTGCTTTTAAAAGCTTTACACTATTCATAGTCTAGTATCATAGCAATAAAAGAGGCTCACATGGAATGAAAAGAAAGGATCATTCATTATTAAAAAAAAAAAATAAGTAGAACAAGGTAAGCTCTATTATGTGAAATGCGACTGGTAATGTATGGTAATGTGCATTTTACTAATGCACAGCCCCTAACCTTTATATACCCACCACTGCTATCTGACATACAACTTGTGAAATAGTTATTATAGAAAATTGCCCTCATTAAAGTTGTTTAGTTGAGAGTGCATGTAGACTGTTTTTGTGAAGTGAAAATTAAAATGAGAGTAAAATCTAAATGCCAAAAAACAGTTTCACTTTGAAAATACTGCAAGCCACCTGATGCCTTATTGTTTCTGTTAACAAGAGTCAGACTAGGTTCTGTACAAAATAACAGATATCAGGTGGCTGGAAACTGGAACACGAAGGGATACATCACAAGAAATAAGGCACCAATGATGTTTGTAAGGATTAATTCACATCGAAATCTCACTGCTTTATTTTAATTTAAAACTGAAGCCTCCCAGTAAAGTGGAAAGCTATATAAAACAGGATCTTCAGACTGAATCTATAATACCTATTTTGGTTTACTTGAATATATTCCAACCACAACTCCTGCAACTCTTCTTATTCCATTATAGGGCTGCAGGAAGCCAGATCCTATCATCTCAGCAGGGAGAAGAAAACAAAACACAGATAACATAAGAAGTCTTACAAACAAGTGGAGACCATTTCAGGCATCACAGTTATCTGGCTACCTAACAACTACATTATCTCATTTTCTCATCCAGCGAGGTTCTAAGTGTTGCCATGGTTTCTGCTTCAACTACATAACTTAGCAGTTGGTTTCTAATTTACACAATCCTTTGCATGAAGTAGTGCTTCTTAGTTTCAAGCTTAACTATACATCCCTTTAATTTCAATCGGTAGCCTCAAATGTATGTTTCATTACTTAAAAAGGAATTCTAGATCAGTTTAATGAATGCCTTTTAACATTTTTAGGAAATGCATTAGGCTCACGCATAGCTTTCTTTGCTCAGTAATTAAGAAGTTTAATTTCCTAAATTCGTAAGAGTAGGACATGCCCTTTAGTCCTGGAATAGACAGAATTGTTCATCACTGGGTAGAATGATTTACTTCAAGGTACAATTTAGATTTCACAGTTTACTTAATATATGCATCTAGCTACGATTCTGTTTATATTTTCACTTTGATGTAAAAAAAATGACATTTCTTTTTGTAAATGTATTTATGTGTATTAAAGTATCTTTTTTGGCACAATGTCCAGTGTCATCTTACACTGCAAGTAAGACAAGCAACTAATTTATGAGATTTTTTTTAAATATTGTATTTTTCTCTCTATTTTTCTTATACCTTTCCACAGATGCTATCCCAAACAATCACACTGTCATGTCTCAGCCATGGCTTCAAACTCCTGTTTTATATCTCTTTTGTGTCATTTTTGATTCTTTACTTCATGTTGATTGTGTTAATGTTACTTTTTGTGATTATGTGCATTATTTGTTTTTGAATGCAAGCTGCCTCTGATGTGCTCCGTGTGTTTTTAGCCAATCATGGCCAGGAAGTGCCCTCCGCCCTACAAAATCCAGAGTGTCTCTCACAGTTCCTGCAAGTTTATTTTGAATGAGCTAAGGAGTGGGGAGTTTACTTGTGTTTACCATGTTTCTTTGATTTACTGGATTGCTAGATTTTTGAGACTTTGTTCTGTGTTTTGATGATTCTTTGAAAATCTTTATTGGGACTTGTTTGCTTTAGATTGCCTTTGGTGTTACAGGCAGCTCCTTCTTGCCTTTGGTGCTCATAAGGAGCTCCATTCTTCTTACAAGCAGGTTTGTGAAGAATAAAGCTTTTTTTTATGAAGACACTATGTTTTCCTTATTACTAACCGGGGTTTGATGGTCCAAAAGTCAAACAGCTTCATCACAAGCTCTCTTTGATGAATGCCTTTTGATTTTTGATTGTGTCACTCAACACAATGCACTCTGCTTCCAATGCACTCGGGATATGTGGTGGGTGCGGCAACGTGTTATCAGCTCATGCTCCCAAACAACCAACCTCATTTGATGGCGATATCCCCAACTGTTTTTGGGACTATGTGCCTTGGGACTTGTAGTTCATAACACATACAATTTATCGAGACAAAAATCAAGGACTTCAGAGTAAGTAGAAAAAAGTGTTATTCTTACATTTAACCACCTTAGCCAGATTCCCTGGAGTGGCTGCCTGGGGACTGCACTTATTTTGTAGTGGCATAAGAACAGTCCCCCCCCTAATCAATGACACAGTGCTTCAGGATTTGGCTACTGAGTCACTATCTCTAGTCTCAAAATGTTTTCTACTTCATATCTATCACAATGTTTTGTCTGTGTGTTTGTTTTCTTGACTTTAGATTTCACTATGCCATTTCCTCTGTGTTTTGACATAATTCATTCTGTCTTTAAATGAAAATCTTCTCTCTTGTTTTTATTTAACCTGTTCACTTATTTATTTGCTTTATGCTTATATCCCAGAATTTCTCAGGTATACAGTACATTTCACCTTTTCTGTATATAAGCAAGGGCAATAATAACTCTCCTATCTCTCATCTAAATCTGGAACTCCTCAAAGAAGATTAAGTGTCAAATAGAATTTGAAAAACCTTCCACTCAAGCTTCTGTCTAGACCAGAGTTGCTTAAACTAGGTTGCCACAGTTGGGTTGCATAGGTTTGTGAGTCAGCAGTATATTTAATAGTGGGTTGTTATGGGCTTTCAAAGCAATTGAAATCGCTCCTTTTTCAAAGGGCATAGTTGTCATGGAACTGGTCTGGAAAATATTAAGAACGGTAAGGTTGGGTCGTGGGAAAAACAGTTAAAGAAACCCTGGTCTATGCTAACTGCAAATGCAGAATATTGCAAAATGACACACTTCAGTATTTTTATGTTTCAGCCAGGGTATATTCCCTGGCTTATGTTTACTTTCTGGTTTAGTGTTGATTTGCTTTTTTTTCATATTTCTATGTAATCTCCGTTACATTTCTTTTAGTATTCAACATTAATGTACTGTCTCTTTAGATGTTCTGATGTATTATGTTTTGGGATGAGCCTTTGTCAGGGCTGGCCAATGACAATTCTGGCCTGTTTCAATGGCTTTTTCAAGGTCTTAACTCACTTTCGGCATGCCTTAAACTCCAGTATACAATACTGTAAGCATAAGTCATATTACTATGGACTAATCTATATATATAAAAGTCAACGTGTGTATGTATGTTCCAACATCGCATCCGAACAGCTGAAGCGATTTTCATGAAACTTGGTACACATTTTTCTCATTGGTCGACTAAAAATACTGTAGGGTGAAATCAGCCCTAACCCATCCCCTTTTGGGTGTGGTGGGGGGTGATCTTACGGTCTTGTATGCATGTTATCATCCAGTTGACACTCGGAACGACCACCAGAAGGCGAACTGGAGGTGACTGCCACCATTCTTTATGTTTGAGCAATTAAATAGAGTAGGCCGGTTCCGAGCGTTAACTGAATGATGACATACATACAAGACTGCAAGACAAGCACATTAGTGAGTCTTCATTGTTTGTTAATTTATTTTTATTTTTAAAGTCGTGTTTTTTAAAATATTTTTGTCAAACAATTAAATAAAAAAAAAACAACTTTATTTTCCTCCCTAGCAATGCTGGATATTTCAGCTAGTAGAAAATAAAGATGAAGTCTGCACAATAAAAGAAGTGGAATTTTATGATCATCACAAAATGAGATTTTCCAGGAAAAGAGTTCTATCGATTCTAACATGTACTTTAATGCCATAATTTTCCACAAACTGGAAGACATGGTAATCAAAATGCTGTTGACAAATAACTAAATGAGCTGACAAGTCAGTACACAACAATGCAAAAGCAGTTATAATCAGCCAGAATAATTATCAAAATATTGTAGTTAAGTCTTTCTGTCTAACAATCAGCATTTTTTATAAAAAATACAGTGTGATTTGTAAAACCCACAAAAACTAATAATGCTGACTGACTGCATCTTCTTTAAGCCCTACCCAATTTAAGAGGAGAACATCATTGTTATTCATGTTTTGAAGATTTCATAAACAACCCAACAGGGTAATGCTGAGACTGCTGACTCATTTTGCTGGAATTTTTGCTAAGGATAAACTGTAGTATCTATTAATACTGTTTTGTGAAATATTCTACTAAAATGTTAAAGGTATTTACTAAAATATGCAGATAACTGACTGCACATATTTGGTGCTTAGGAAAACTCCAAATAATTTTGCAGTACAGTTTAAATTTTCTGACTGTAGAGTTGTTTCTGCTGACCACCAATAAACACTGTCCTATTTGTTCTTTTCAAACCTGTTTAGTATAATAATAATGTAATGTCAGCAGTTTAGCAATATAGAAAAATTAGAGGGAAATTAGTACAGAGAAATGTTGTCCAAACAGGGGTGTGTTTGCTTTCACCAGTTGCACTGAAACCTTGACTGCTGTCAGAGGATATCTGATTGGTGGAGAGTGAAGCCTACCCCTTCTGCCAACCTATTACAGTTCAGACTGAACACCATTTTGGCATTTTCTTGTCTGAAATAGAAAAATGACAAAGCCCTTGGAGAGTAAGAAGACAGATCTCTTTGTGTTCCAAATGTTGTCACATAGGTTATTATTTGCTTCAAATATTCATTTTTGAATGTTCCATATAAGTGAATTTCCAGTGTTTATTTATGCTTTTTTCAGTTTGCTGATTACCTAACCTTAGCAAGAGTGGTTTACAGCAATCATGTTTAAGAACAGCATTGTAGGGAAAGTCTGTAGTCTTTCTAAGAAAATGTGATGATGATGGACAAATCAATTTTACTCTCTTGGTCAGAAGCATTTTAAGTGATGAGACAATTTCTTTATTAATGTGGACAGTTTTCAATTATATTATATGTACAAATGAAAAATGTCCATTTAACCAGTCAAGCCTGTTTGGTTAACTAACAGAGGCATTTTCTCACTACATTATTCTATAACTTTTTGTATCGTGGGTGCCTTTTCTATATACAAACTTGTATAACATACCAGCTCAAATACATTTTTTGATCAAGTCAATTTTTTTTTTGTCACATACAAATTATACATATAGTACAATGCGGTGGACGGCCGGGTCCCTTGCCCGGCTAGGACACCCCTTCGATGTGTATTTGGGGGGAGCAGCCCTGGATGGTGCAGTACCTCCCGCTGGATGCTGGATGGCTGCCCCCTGGGTTGGAATGGTGCCTCAGTCTCGCGCAGGGCTTCATGGGAGATGGAGTTCTCCACAGCCCTGTTGGGATCTGGGGTGGCTGCCAGGGAGTGCGGCATGGGTCCCTGAGCCCAGCTAGACTAATCTTCAGCCCCACCCGGGAGTACAACCGGAAACAGGTGATCAAGCACCTGGAGCACTTCCGGGTGGGCCATAAAAGGAGCCAGCAACCACCACTCAATGGCCAGAGTCAGGTCGAAGAAGGAAAAAGCTTGTGGAGGAGTAGTGATGGAAGAGAGAGGAGTGTTTTGGTGGTGTAGTTTGTGCTTTGGGGACGGTGTTGTGGTGGGAGGGATTATGGGGAAGATGTGCCCTCCAGCTGAAGATAAATTAAAGTTTATTTTTATATGTGCCTCCCGTGTCCAATCTGTGTCGGGTCGGGCGCAATATAGCACCTTTGTTGCAACAATTTGTAGTTAAATGCTTAGTTGCTAAGAGGAATATAAAGGACAATAACAATAGCACAAATCTTTAAAAAGCATCAATTGAAAGCATTTATGTTTTATAATGAGTAAGTTGTTTTTTTCCAGGTTTGCAGCATTACATTTCTTCCATCCATAAATGCAGATCTTTATTTATTTTTTTTTGTTTCAAAATACCCTACTGTTTTTTTCTTTTTTTTGCTTACTTTCTCTTGCTCTCCTGTGTGATGTGTGTGCCAGTTTACTTGCTGACTCTTTTTTCCTTTTTTGTGTGTTTCTGAATAAATAGCAGTTTCAGATGGGTTGAGGTGTGTGGATGCTGGTGAATTGTTTTAAGTGTTCTTATATAGCTCAAAATCAGTTATTTCTGTTGGTTTTCTCTGGCTGTATTCCTTTTCTTGTTCAATAAAAATGTGATCGCAAAAAAATGCCCTGCTATTCTAAGACCTTCTAAGCTAATTAATAGAATAAAAGAAGTAACACATTCATCACAAGATGGTTGTTTCATGGTTAAGTTATTGTTTATTTATCAGTTTCTTATTGGAGATTATTGTTTGCAAACATTTTAGAAGCATCTTTTTGCCTCATCCATCTTTGGATCTCACTGACCATCTGCCCTTTTGTTTTATGTTTTAAAAGTAGTATTTATTTAGATAGAAACTTCAATATGACTGTCACATTAATGCAAGCATTGGATATGATAGACTGCTTTACAGACCTCAGAGTAACTGACAACCAGTAAGTGTAATCTATAATTGCTTCTAAAGTTTCTACTTTCTTGTGCACCGACAAGCAACATGTTATATTAAATCTATTTTTTCTACCTACTGTTCATCAAAAACTGAGATTTTCACCATTAACAATTCTTTCTTTTAAAGGAAAAAGTAGATTTAGCATTGTATGTTAATGTTCTTTACACAAACACTAGCTTAAGTAGCAGAGTGAAATGAAAGATTTAAATATTGTCACGCACGTGCGATTAGGGGGCCACGTAAGGACCTAAACTGTAGCGTGAAAGCACATGCCAGAAAGGATTGGCAGGGTACTAACCCCTCTCTCTTTTATTCTGCAGAAAGAAAGACGCACCTCCGCCATGATCCTGCCATGTTTACCTGACCACGCATCACCACTTCTGCCTTCCCTCTGTCGAGCCCTGATGACATCATCCATCCCAGAATCCATCTCGGTTCCTTCCCAGCATTCATCTCTTCTCATTTCAGGTCCCTCACCATAAATCTTCCCCCATTCAGCCATTCTGGCAGTCTCTGTTAGATGTACTATTGTGTGTATCATTCTACTTTGGCTCATATTTTGCAGTATACGGGGCCGGAAAACCCCAAACCTTTATGTGTATTTTGTCTCTTTATTACAGTGGCGTAGCCGGCAGGATTCAAAAACGTCCGAGAAATGTCTGAAGGACAGGACCTTAACACCGTTTTCAAGGACTGTGCTTAGCGAGCCAACTTTACCTCAGTTACTCTGCAAGTCACAATTTGAATATTGGACTTGGAGTTCAGATCTCAGTGGCCCTGAATCAAAGAAATGGCCATAGCTTTTTAGGACATTTTGTAATGCCTCCTCAGGAAACGCCTATTTCATTTCAGCAAATTTAACTGGATTTATTACTTCTAAGAAGCACATTCTTTCCAAATTTGAAAAACATTGATAAATCTTCTTCAAAAGACTGCCTAGGATGTCCATGCACAAATTTCGGTAATGCTTCTGTGGATCCTGCAGTGACAGACACCGATGTTTTTTCTTAGGCTTATTTTGAGGGTCTGATATGCGGCTTGCTGCTTTTGCATAAACAGCTTTGAAAGCCTCCTCTGACCTCCTCACCTTTGCAAAAGCAAGAAGACTCTTACATCAGACCACATCAGTTTCTGAGAAGATTTGTTCATATGTGTCCAACATGAAAACAAACTCAGACTCCTCCAGTGTTCTTAAGAAGCTTTTGGCAGCATTGAGTGTGTCGTCATCTACTATGGTCTTATCCTCGATAAAAATCATCATAGTTGTTCGCCACACCGCTCACTAATTGTCATGTAAAGTTCCACCAAGTAGGAGCGGTACAGGGCAACCTTGAGCACCCTCAAGAAAAGACATCCTCCTGTTCATTTTACAAAAAATATGTGGCAAACCCAGAGAGAGAATCAAAAAACATTCTGGATTCAGACAAGCATTTTGCCACCTGAGACAACATGAGGTTCAGTCTATGTGCGTAGCACTGTACAAAAATGATATTGGGGTCTATTGCTTTAACTTTAGCCTGAAGTCCATTCAGAGAGGAAGTCATGGCAGCAGCCCCATTTTAGGTTTGAGCCTAAAGTTGTCTTTGTAATTGTAGCCCTGCATGTTTTCATTTAAAACATCAAAGACAGACTGGGTAACTCATCCCCCTGAAACATCAAAAGATCCAGCAAATCACTCCTGAATTTGACCTGCAGTATCGACATATCGAACTACTGTATGACAGACACGAAATGTCAGTTGTCTCATCTACTTGCAATGAAAAAAGTGAGCAGTTTGAACTTGACCTTTGATTTCATCAACAACAGTGGCTGCAATAACAGAAATCAAATCATTTTGAATAGAATGGGACCTGCCAGAAAACAGAGGAATGACTGGAAGTGTGTGGTCAAGACAGAATCATATTTGGATAATGTTTACATGAATTCTCTATAATTCCCCTTGTTAGCAGATTCACTACCCTCATCATGCCCTCTGAATGCCAGCTCTTGATGGCCAAGCAGTGAAGTAATGTCAATTAGACAGTTAAGAAAAGCCTTTTTTTTGCTGTTTCATTGTGATTTGCAACCTGAATGCAAACACCATCATTAATTGCATGTTCTACTCTGACCCTACCAAGACAACTCAACCGTGCGCATGAACTCATGTGTTCATTGCTTTTCTAATGTCTTTTGTATGCCCTGTCAAAGTTTACCAGATCCCCAAAACCCAGTTGTAACCAAACAACCTGAGAAGGTTTCATTAAGAGGAATGGCCAACAGTACATTCACTTTATCAGAGCACTTCCAGTCATACAGCTCACCTTGTCATGCCAGGAGAGTTGAAAAGACTGGTTATTTTTCCCAGACTTTTGAACAAAATCAACCTTGGCCATTGATCTTCCCTGCTGTCTAATTCTGAGTCTCTCCTCATAAGGAAGATTGTCAAATGGCTTTGTCAGAATCAGGTCAACAATATTAGCATTATGAAGAGCTAACTGGATGGCTGTCTAACCAACCCCACCATGAGATAGTTTAAAATAAGCAAATGAACTTAACTAAACTGAAACAAGGAGCAAACTCAAGAATGCTATGTTTATTTTATTATTTACAGTAGGATAAGAACAAAAGAAAACAGTGATCTATATTTATATTTTATTTCCCTTGTTAAAAATATTGGTAATGGAAAATACTCCAAATGTGTAACACGTATGGTAGGACCAAGTAGCTAATTTAGGATATATAATTCTACCTTGTTTTTTGTGGCACAGCTCTATTTTCATCTGTAGATTAGAAAATTGCCATGTAAAGTATGCTGAGATAGTGTTCAATACACACCTCACCTCGTGTACGCATCTATTGATGCTTCTCCAGACTCAATTACACATGAGACCCTTGAGACGAAGTGCAAATGTGACAGTTTATTTGCAGGCATTCTCTTCGAGTTTGCTGAGTCATCATTTGTTTTGAACTTGTTTAGAATATGCACATTTCTTTTGTTTTTGAGACTGAACTTTGCAACAACTAAACGAAAAAATGTAATTCAATCATTATTGAGCGGTATAGTGGCTATTGGAGTTTAAAAATATTATTTTTAAAGTGATTGTTTGATAATACTGAACCCACAGGACATAATTCTTCAGGGACACGTTGTAAGCACAACAGAGCCTTGCATTCTGACATACTCCTAACACATGTTGTCTATCAGTTAGATGCTGTTCTTGATGCAAATGGTATTCTTTTCTATTTGGAAAGTGGCCATCTTTTCCTTTTAATCTACTTTTAACTTAGTTAATTTGTCATATATAAATGAAATTGCAAGAATGGCATGGGGATACAATGGGGAGTGCTGTAGCCACACTGCTTGAGAGCCTTGGGTCCAGCGGCCAGGCACTCCCCATATGGTGTTTGCATATTCTACCTTTGTCAGTGTATATTTTGTACTGTTACTTCAATTCTCTCTCACATCTAATTCTGAATCATTTTTACCAGGTGTAAATGTATGAGTAAGATTGTGTAAATGAACATACACCCAATTCTGGGTTGGCTTCTCTCTTCTGCTGATGTAGAGAATAGCTGAAAATCACAATATTTTGAAATCTTCTTAATTCAACTCAGGACTGATGCCAGTCAAAGACTACCTCCAGAACTGGGTAAAAGGCAGCAACCACCCCTGCATGGAGCATCAGTCCAGTGAAGGGCAATCACTCACACAGCGTCAATATAGACTTACATCACACACAAGGGTATGGTGTGTCCATTTCAGTCATTGATTTGAACGGTGAAAATTGGAAGGGTTTAACTGTAATAAAGCCACTTACCCATTTACCCCTTCTGCCATCAAACCCAAAGAAAAATATCCAAGAGAAGATCAGAGACCCTGTCTCTTTAAACCTGGCTTCTGATCCAAAAACTTAAAGCTTCCTTGCCCCAGGAAGTAATCATCAGTTTACAACCAAGCACAGGATGAAGCACAAGTGTCTAATAAATGGGGGTTACCCATGTGATATGCAGTTTTCATAATATGCAACTGAATTGTGCCAATATGATGATGGTGGCATATCCTCAGGAGGAATTATTTGCACGTTGTAACTGAAATGCTGAACTGACATTAATGGAATTGATTAACTCGATTTTTTTTTTTAACCCTTCTTGATTGGTTTGGATAAGGTTTAAGAACTGATTGGTTTTCTGCCTGACAAAAGTTTCCACCCACTGATTCAAATGGTGTATTTGTAAATTAATTATTTGTTAAGTGTTTTAAAGTTCTTATTTAGAATAAGGATAACAAGGAGGCATGACTCAGCACTCTCAGGATGTATATGCCTAATAGACAGAAGATTCAAAAACCAGAAAAATAAAAATTAGAGGGTTTCTTCTTTTCCATCTGAGAGCAGCATAAGCTTCTCTGATTCTGCCTCTGGAGAGACTCTGAAACTAGGAATGAAGACCATCTTAAACCTGTTGCAGATGCAAGAGTTCAAGTTGTATACTTTATGTAGTATGTTCTCCTATGCTTCTGAATATGGTGTTACACTTAGATTACATTGAATTGAAGAACAATTTGCCTTCACTGTTATTCTGCCTGTACTTTCTCTTCTGGGAACTAAAAGCTCATGGTTAATTTAATTTCAGTAGAACTGAAAAAAGGAGTTCTTCATAAAGTCTGTGCATACTGTAGTGTTGTCATAGGTGATAAGGCACAGTATGAGCAAGGGTGTACCTTATTTACTCCAACTGCCTAGTGAGCACACTATGTTTTACAGTCCTCGAGTCTGGTAAGAAGAAATGTGAACACACAGGTTTAATAGATAGTTTGTGCATGGTGTAGTCTTGGGTGAAACAGCACTATAAGTAAATATGTACCTTTGTGGTTGAACCCCAACTGCCTGGTAAAAATGCTAGATATTACTACAGTTTGAAATATATGCTCTCATATAGCAAATAACTTAAGTCACTGAGAAAAGTAAATAATTCTCCATGCTATTACACTGTGGTACTCTGACCCTCTAACTCTTCTTCTCTATGCCTTATTCTAATCCTAAATTTCTACTTTTTGGGAATGTGGCATGAAATCCCATGCCCAGTGGCATAGCTAGGGGCAGTACGCCCTGGGTGGCACATTTCTGGGGGCAGCATTATTGGCCAAAAGGCTCAGTACAATTTGTGTGTAAGCAGCAGGGTTTAGAAAAATATCACTCATGAATGAAAAAAGTAAAATTCTCAGATATCCACAAATGCTTCAAAAATAATTTTTAGATTGTCTTTCTGTGACGGAAATAGGCACAGCAGCTGAAATTTATGAGGCAATAACAAAAATAAACATAAACATTACACTGATAATTTCTAGGAAGATAAATAATTGATTTACAATTTATAATTTCTTTTCATTATCAATCTGAATGCATTCTTGCTCTGTGCAGAAACCATCCCCACCTATCACTTGTACACTACATTGGTTCTGGTTTTCGCAGTGTAATTATACTAAACTAATAATTAGAACACTGGCTATCAGTGCGTCTATACAGTACTATATTCTTGTCTAGTTGATGCTTATAAATAATTATATGTGAAACATTATTGCTGTTTCACTATATATGAATAAATCTATACAAAATTTATCTTAATTTTTCTCTATACATCATTTTAATCTTCTGTTTAAATAGGTTAACATATTCAGGTATGTTGGAGGGTGGCAAATTGAAGCACCGCCCTGCCCTGAATGGCATAAACTCTGGCTACGCCACTGCCACCAAATTTGCAAATTTCACACAGGTTATGATCAAGGTGCATGATTCAAAGCAGGATACTGATCCATCAGGCAGCAGCGCTAACCACTGATCCACCAATTCACTCAGATATATTTAACTAAACTAAACAACTAAACTAAAAAAGGGATTCGATACTTCTCATACATTTTTCACTCAAGGTTTCAGCATGTTTTCGTATTATCCTGGTATGACTTATCTGGCCTCTTTCTTTTTCTTTTCGGTTTAAATAGGTTTTACAATGTCATTTACTTTTATGCAAATTTTCTAAATATAGCAGTGGTTCTCAACCTGTGGGGCGGGCCCCCCTAGGGGGGCGCGAAGTAACAAAAATGGGGGAGCGAAGATATGAAAAAAAGAAAACAAGAATCAAAAATATAAAAAAAAACATCTGTTGAAACCAAAACAAATTAACTTAAACTACATACTGATACTAGAACAATAAGTATAGAGTTAGATAAATGTCGATAAAAGGTAAGTAGGTATAACAAAATGTGCAACTACATTTCAAAAAAATGTTTGGGGGGGGGTGCGATTAAAACTGTTACGAAAACTCGGGTCACAAATACTTAAAGGTTGAGAAATGCTTAAATATAGGGAAATAACAGACAGAAAATGTGTTTTTATTGTTGTTTATCCATGTATTTTTATTGGTAGATCTATATACTTTGACAAGCTGTTGCAATTTATGTGCAATAGCAAAAACAAGTATGTGCAGAAGAATGAGAAATATAATCAGCAGAAAACGTCCTTAATAAACCCTGCCTGTAAAATGCCAATCAGTCAAAGAGAAGAGAAGACACCCTCTGGCCATATTTTGTACAGCTCGGGTATGTGAACTATAAAGCAGTGAGACCTAGCACTAAAGTCCATGCGCAAAGAGATGTTCACCACAAGCACCTTTTAGCCTACTCTTGTCTAGACAAGAAAGTTGTTTTCAAGCCTGAAGGGGATAGGGGGGGTTGTGCAGTGTAGAAAAATGCCTAACAGCTACATTATGGCCAGATAAGCCATTTTAGTTAAAAAAAATTAGAACACTTCATTAAATTTATATGTGATGTTTAGATTTAATTCTGTCTGCTTACGTTTGAATTGCATTTATTATTAATTGATATGTTGCTTTAAATTGGCACTTAAGTGTCAATGTTTGTGACTGTGGCCTATGATAAATTGTCAAGGCACCCACTTTTGATTCTTGCTTTCTGCTCAATGCTTACAAGAGAGGCTATAGTTCTATGCAGTTCTTTGTATAAATAAGCAGGTATGGAAAATTAATGATTGCTCAGTAAATTTAAAGCTTGTAGCTGATACCTAAGCTGTATAATTTTGCCTTTTCTGCATATCAGTAATACCTTTTTAACCACAGGTACATACCATGCAATGTCATTTTATTATATATGCAGAGTAATGACATCCTATAAACTAGTGGTACTCAACTCAGGTTTTTGCTTTAACCAGATTTTTAATTAAAACCCATTTATTTACCACTAAAGCATTATGTTGTTTAGGCTTATCTTTAATTAATTAACTTGTTATAATTCAGAAGTCTTAATTGCCTATTTTAGTTTTAAACAGCTGCTTTAAGGTATTAATTGTTGCCTATTTTGTTAACCAGCCATCAGTTAATAATGAGGTGCAAATAACAAAGGAACCACTAGCTCTCCAGCTACCGCTTTTCCAGTTAAACCTGTGTATATGCATCATGAAGTATCTGTGTTAATACGATGTTTTGAAATAAATGAGAGAGAAGAGAAGGACCAAGAGGTAAATATCTGTTCTGGTATCAAAAACATATGGATAATGTTTTCAGAGTAGGAAAAAATCTACAACATGATAAAGATTTGTCTTGGAAGAATGAGAGCACTAAAAAGCCATTCAATTAAATACCAAGTTTCATCATCTGCTAGGTCTGACTTCTAATTACAGAACTGATTAGAATGAGAACCTCCACCCACTGTGGATCTCCAGGACTAAAGCTGAGTACCCCTGCTATATACTATACCATGTTACAAGTAATAGGGAATCATATATTTGAAATGCATTAGCATCTAAAAGTTGTAACAGTGCATCTCATCTCATTTCACAGAGAGCCGCAGAGGCTGAAGGTGTTACTGTATCCCTACCCTTTATTTATAGGCCATCTGCATGTTAATTGGACTCCATTGTCAGTCAAACTTTTCACTTCCCTGCTACTGGATTTAATCTGTACATATAGTATTAACTGGACATATGGAACTTATCAAAAGTTGGCATCAATGTAATGAAAACAGATGCAGGTGAGGGGAATTACAGTTGTAGTATGATATATCACTATGCTGGTTATTGTAGATTGTCATGAATTAGGCACTGGGAATTGGTTTTGTTCATTCTTGTTTGTTTTCAATTGTTTTTTCTTTTGTAATTATATTGTATTCTAGAGTTCCTGAAGATCTTAGTTTTCACATTTTTGTAATACAAAATTGTAATATTATTTAATTACATTTAATTGTAAATTATTTAACGTTCCCCCACCATGCTATTTTGTTTTTGTTACGGATGCCACCATTTTGAGGTATCATTGTTATGCTGCAACAGTGGGTTGGTAGGGGGTGATTACTGGAATTGATCCGGGGATGACAGTTTTTAAACTTGAATTGCAATGAAGTTAACCATCCATGATTCTGGATTTATACTTAGAATTTTTTGTGGCGTTTGAAGAAATGTTGAACCTAGGATTAACAAACCTGAGTATTATTTTTATTTTCATTTTTCAGATCATGTTTAGCTTTTGAATGCCCAGTATTTGACCTTAGCCTGTCCTTACACTTTGATCATGTTCAATAATCCTTCTCAAGGTCCTAGCTCTGTTGTTTGTGCCTCTCAGTATATAGAAAAGCAAACCACAGACTGTGAGCTTATTCAGGTCTCTCAAAGCACAAAAATTAGGAAGCAAGAGGCCTGATTAAACTTCATTCATAAATTGATTATTCAAAAACTAAAAGTCTAAAAGGCACTCCAAATTAGTTTAATGTAACCCAAAATACTAGGAAAAACAATATTGCCACACTATTGTTCCATAATAATTATTTTCCTTCTAGCAGGATAAATTATTTAGAATATAGATGCTGTATGTGCACACAATAATACAGGCCTTTGATTATGAACTGTTGGAAAAAAGATAGGAATTAATGATATGATGATAGTTTCCACAATTATAGGAGATACCAATACGTAGTAAGAGTCAAAACTAATTGATCTATATTGCAGGGATTCCATAACCTAAGAAAATCAATAAGTAATTCAAAAAGCTGTGTCTATTTAGTAACATACACAAAGGATGGATAGATCACATTAGAATACAAAAGTAAACAATCAGATCAAGTAAAGAAAATCCTAATACTGAAAATACTACATTATTCTTTCTTTCTTTCTTTCTTACTCTTTGCAACTTAGGATACACCCAACTTACTCTAAACAATCCAACTGCCCTCCATCAAGGAACAGATACGAACTAAGGACCAGTTCTAAGCCAAGCCGCAAACATACTGTCAAAGTGCCAGGTCACCACCACCAGGTATGCATACACTCTGGAAGTTCCTGAAACTAGTAGGCCAGAATTTAAAGACAGCTGCAGGAATATCTGCTCCCCTGCTAAAGGCAACATAATTCTAAGCTGTACTTAACCACAGTGTTCTGCTGACACCATCTACAGCATTCTTCTTTCATTATTGGGAGAGTTTCTTCTATGGAGCCATGTTCCTATTATGCTCACCATATATATATATATATATATATATATATATATATATATATATATATATATATATATAATAATGCCGACAGGTGGACTGACCCACCTGTCAGGATAGAAGGTCATATCTTGAACAGCACAAGAGGGGTCTGGGTCTGACACAAAAGAAGCTAGTCTGTCTCATTCAGGGGTTTGGGAGGAGTTGGACAAGTCTTGCAACGGAAGAGTGGAAGGAGAAGAAAGGAAGAATTGTATTGTTCTGTGCTGGACTGGACTGAATAAAAGTAGCCTGTTGAGATACTATTACCAATAAATTTAATTTATTTGAACATGGGACGTTTGCCAACTATAGAGCCATTTGGATCCTAAAAACTGAATGTTCATCACCTGACATATAAATTTTGAGGGAAGAACATACTATGTTACACCTTATGCATATAATAATGTGCATGATTTATAATACATTAAAAAAAGAAAACTAGAAATAAAAATAAAGTTGACAAATGAATACTTTGTAAAAAATGATGGAAACTGTAGGTGAAATATAAAAAGCAAAAGTTTCAAAGAAGAGGATTATAAAGAATTATAGAAAAAAGCATGTGAAAGATTAAAAGAGAAAAATACACTTCAATGGCAACTGAAATGAAAAAAATAATTCTCAAAAGAAGATAAGGAAATGGCTAAATAATATATAAACATTGAAATTAATTCTTAGCAATGAAAACGACTATGGAATGGCTCAGGCACTGTCAAGCAGAAGCTTTGCATTTTGCTTTGCAAGTTTTTGAAATAAAATAGAAAGGGCAAATTTCTCAAGAGTATTTGGTGTCTTCATGATAATCTAAATCCCCAAAACTACTGATACATTTTACCAGCAGGATATTTCACCATATCTTTTTTTTTTCTGGTAATCAAGTAGAAGTCTTCTTCTTCGAGGGCACAAAAAAGAAGGTGTCATTCGGTCATTTGCGGTTCTAGTTCTCATGTCTGTTCATGGTTTTGACTCCAATTGCTCATTTAAAGCAAAAGCCGATAGAAACCAGATATAAAAAAACTAAAAGGTTACATATATTGAAATTACATGATATGTGAATAATCTGTAACAGTACAGTATACAGAGTTGAGCAAACAATTTGTATAAAAATGTCTGATGTAATACAATACTAATTAAAAGCCTTAGGCCATCCAAAAATATTGTTTTTAAAGCTAGTTGTCTGGGCATTTAAGTGTTTATTTGCTCATGAAAACACCACATAAAATTACAATAAATACAAATAACTATTGAAACAATAAAAAGTGAGCCATGAGATAGACTTGTGCCCTGTCTAGGGCTGTTACCTGTCTTGTGCTCAGTGCTGCCAGAATAGGCTTCAGGTCACCATGACCGTGAATTAAATTAACCAGATTTGAGAATAAGATGTAATAAGATAATAAATTGCAAGAATATTTTTTGTGGTTTTTTGAAAAGATATTCATATTTTGGAGAGAAATGTTGGGGACATCACTGGTTTGGTTTCCAAATCTAAATCCTGAACCACCCCAGCTGCTGCGCATTTGTTAAATTCCACAAACAGCACGTGTGTATCAAATTAAAGTAGTGATTAGCAAGTGTGCTAGTGGTTATTTTTAACAATAAACAGGTATACTGGGTGATTACCATAAATACTGTGGTGCCTAGAAGAGAAGTTAGAAAGTGGAAATCTTTGACAGACATGAGATTATAGTTTTGCATTAACAAGGCTATTGTCTGCAAGCAATAGCAAAACAAATTACATTTTCGACATGTGCCTTTTAAGCTTTCATAAAGAAATTTGAAGAAGCTGAGCAAGTTGATGACAGATATTGCAGTGAGATGACCAAAATGAAGTCTTGGAGCTCATGAACATTACTTAAATGTTACTTCCTTAATGGACAGAAGAAATTCTTAAAGGAGCGATTGCTCAGCAGTTGGCAGAATCATCTGGCACCAAAGGGCAAGCTTCAAGCATCCAAAGGTGACCTAAAAGAAATGGTCATGTAGGATATGTTGTAGCTAAGAAACATATTTTGTGGGAAGGCAACAAACAGAACATAATACAGTTCATAAAAGACTGTAAAGCATGATGAAACAACCAATGACATAAACAGACAATCAATCTTGTGGGGCAGTGAGTTCACATATGAAATTTCTGCTTCACAAAGATGCCATTATGTTAGAGGAAGAGTTGGCTACAAGTGTACTGATCCCTGACTATAGCATTCTGTGAAACAGAATGGCTGCTTTTTATGATCTGGGGGTGCATTTCAAAAAACAGAGTAAATAAAATCAATGGAATTATGAAGGCTCAGAAATATAAACAGATTTTAATTCATCATACTCTATTTTAAGGAAAACAATTTTATTAAGGAGCATGTTATTACAGAATATGTGAGTTTGTGCTGCATAAATATGTTCATGTCTCAAGAAGCATGGAAAAAATACTAGAAAGGGATAAGAACTTCAGGTACCTACAAACTGTTATCAGGATGGAACTGTAAATGCAAGAGCTATATAGGGAAATCTGTCCAGAGGGAGCCAAATATTCCCCATGAAGGTTGTTGAGATAATAAGTGCATCAACCCTTCTGGCTACTTCTCTCCAGGAAGCATAAAGGGGGCAAAATTGAGATACTTATTCTCTTTTAAAGACGCATGAACTCTGGTTGGGAATCTGATTTTGGCATCTCAGAATTAATTTAGCTTTCTGCTTTGAAAAACTACAATTGATGATATGTTCACATCACATAATTTTAGACAAACATTAGGAAACAATACCCACCAGCCTGAAAGAAAAATACCCCTGTTAAATTTGGAGTAGGCTGGAATAGGCTTCAGGTTCTCCACGAACCTGCCCTGGATAAGCAGGTTCTGAAGATGAATATATAAATAGTAAAGACCAGGGCCACCTACCACCCCAACCCAACAAAAACAGGCAACGACACCAGTTCAGTCCAACAGAAAGCCCTTTATTCTGGGAAAGGCACCCTGACCCGGAGCTATCACTAAGGACTGATACCAACAGTCACAAGCACAGTAAAACTCAGTCCATTTCTTCCAGAGCCTTGCAGCCTCCTTCCTTCTCCACAGGCAAGCTTCACAAGCATTGTCCTCTGACTCTGGCTTCCCTCTGTGAGGCAGCTGGCTCCTATTTAAGCCACACCCAGGAGCACTCCAAGTAGTTTGTTAGAGAGGTATGGAATTGTTCCCAGGTGTTTCTGCAGCTCCTCCTTGCGGCATCCACAGATCCCAACAGGGTTGTGCTGGTAAATAATAATTCCCATACAGCAGTGTGGGAATCTGAGACGCCATTGTAACCGGGTTGCCAAGTAACACTTTGGGGGAGATAGCGCCCTTTGGAAGTCCTCTCCCCCGACCTTCCATTTTGGTGATATCCTGGCCTGGCACTGGGATCACCATCCATCACAATATATACATAAATATATTTTCACACACATGTGCTTGGGAGAAGGTCGGTAGGCTCAAATAATGTGATTGCTCACCGGACCAAGGGTTGACGATGTCACTTAACCATCTCTCCTTTTGTCCCTGTGCAGACCAGTTAAGAACCAACCAAGTAGTGACATCACCAGAAGCCCACCCTCTGATGACGTCACTTCCATCCTTTCTTGATGACAAACTTCCTTCAGAACCCACCTACCACAGACGTCATTTCCTCTTCCGGCCACCCTGGGCCATCCCCTACCTGTCTCCATCATATAAAAGCCTCTGTCTACCCACTGCATTAAGTTCTGTTTTGAGATTGTTTGTAAACATGCGATTTATTTGCTACTTTTCAGTATATGGTGTTGCCATCCCCAAAATCGTTTGAGTCTCCTATTCTCCTTTATTCACGATATATATATATATATATATATATATGTGTGTGTGTGTGTGTGTGTTTGTGTGTGTTTTTTTCTTTTTTGTAAGGCATTTATTTGGTGGTGCTATTTAAGAGAGTATACCATGATGGGAAACATATAGGATTCCATTTACGCAAGTAGATCTGGATTCTTCCCTTTAATCCAGCTCTTATCATAAACTGCAAAAATGTCATCATTCCACATTACCACTTATGTTACTTATATTGCCTCATTATCTGTACAAGTAATTTATTAACAAATTCTATGAGAATTCTTAGTTGAAAATATCTTTGTATTATTTGATCTGAAACATAGTGCTGAAAGACAAAGATTAATATTTCCTCTTGCTCAGACTATTGTCTTGAGTTCATAGACAAACAGTATTATTTGTTAATTAAGAACAGACACTAGTACAAACACTAATGTTATGGTGTTAATTTAAAATGCTGCCTCATGGAATAAACTTAATCAAGTAATATAATCTGAATGTGATTTCAATGTATGCACTTTTATCTCTGTAATGGTATTACGTGTAAAGCATAAACTCCTTTGGAAACAAATACATTACTAAATGCCTACATGATGTCATTGGAATTTTTTAGGTTGATTCTTGAGCAAGGGAAATCCTCAATCTAGCAATTAAATATCAAGTACTGTATAAGTGTTATACTTTTTCATCAATTTACTGTCTACAAAGAATGTGCAGAATTCCAACCTTAATCTCCTAACCACCTCTACAATAGTAACTGCCACATGGGATCAACAGCCACATGAACCACGACAGATTGTCCCCTAAACTTTCAAGAAGTAACTGCACTTCACATTATAGTTTTTCAGATACTTAAACCAAAAGGAAAATGATAATAGATTAACAAATCCACTTTGTTTTTTTAATACTTGTTTAGTATGAGTGTGGATATTGGTGCCCTCAGGCATGCATATCCTGTGTTTGGTAGGAAATGGCTAAAAACTGAAACCACATAATGCCTGCTACTGAATATGATAAAGATGCCTTGGTTAATAATTTAAAGTATCTAAGTATGGCATTGCTTTGTACACCATACAGGGATATTATTTAATACTTAATAGTACATTTCCTGTATTAAACAGGCGCTATTCTTAGATTTTTGTCTCTTGATATTAAAAAAAAAAAAAAAAACTCCTTTCTTGGGGAAAATCATCTCAAACATATTAAAATGAAGTTCCTCAACATTTAAAAGTTCTTTATTCACACAACAGCAATTCCACTAAACAAGTTACTCCAACATTAATCAATTTCTGTCCTTCAAAAAACTTTCTGTTTATTTCATGTAAATTCCATGTCTTACATCAATGCATTTGAATTTACAAAAGACACAAATGAATACAATATTATGATTAGTTTTCCAAAACTCCTCAGACATAATCATTCTGCAATCACTGGGGGCAAAGAGATTCACGTTCATCTTACCTCTTGATTATCCTAAAAAATAAGAGTTTCCTTTAATTATCTCAATACTGTTAGTGACATTGAAAATCATTTTAGGTCCATTTTTTAGAATTCTGCAGCTTTCTTATTTCAACTCTTTTTCAGCTCTTTTCTGTTGTTGGCACATGTTCACTCTTTTCAGTTTAACAACATTTAAGAAACAATACTTGCAGACATCAAATAAAATATGATTCCCTTTACGATATTTTACATAAAATGTTCACTTTGTTTTGGAATACTCATTTATCCTGATTCAGAACTAAATATTTGCAGACATAAAATACAAGGAACAAAATGTATGCAACCAGGAATGGAAGTGTATAGTATAAGCTAATTAAAGAGAATGAAATGTTGAAATAAAGTAATATTTTAACACAGAAGTTAAGGCACAATAAATGTTGTGCCAATAGATGAGGGTGGCATAATTCATCATAACAAAATGGAAAAGTCCTAAACAATATACTTTGACCTTTAGGGTATGTCCTAGAGCCCCAAATTTCAGACACAACCTTACAGACACCAGTTTTAGGTTCAAAAAAACATTTTATTTTCACCAAATTCCTTGTTCAGTCTCATTCCTCTAACAATAAACATGATTTCCTCACTCCTCTTTCCTCTGTTCCTTACAGTTAAGCTTTGTCTTCTTCCTCCCAACTCCAACTCCCAGACTGAGGTGAGATGGCTCCTTTTGTTCTGGACCAGGGAGTACTTCTGGTGCCACAACGTTGTACCCAGGAAGCTCTTTGGGGTCAGGCTGAATGCCATACAACCTGGGAGTCCATTCCTGGCAGCACCCTCTGGCAGAACCCATGGACTCCAACAGGGTTGCCCTCGCAAACCATGAAACCATACTAGTAAAGCACTGCCTCCTATAATACTGGGGGCTGAAATGTTCTTAGAGAGTGGTTAAGGGACCACTGGCTTTTCCTGTAAGTTTCCAAAATCTACTACAATCACAAAAATTAAAAAGGTCCAGAACGCCATCCCTGGAAAAGTATTTTGGGTTGCGAATGCAGTGGCCAGGTCGGTCTAATTTTGCAATAGCAAATGTGGGCCTATCCATGATGGACTTGTGAGGGATCCAACAACAGTTTCCTTCCTTGCACACATTCTCCCAAGATCAGTATTTAATATCTGTTATTATTTGTAGTTGAGTGGAAGTGTTGTTAATCATTTTAAAAACCCTCCATTATCATTCCTTTCTAGTTTCTCTGTAATGAACAAAAGCTGGATATTTTTGTTGTTGTGTTGCCACAAGGCCTGAGAGGTGTGCTTTGCATTTACTGTATGTGCGTTTTGTGCTGTTATTGGAACCTTGTATCTGAAGTGGGTGTGATTGGACAGATGCGATCCCATGCAAGACCAAATAATTAAAAATAATTCTTTACATTTATATAGCAATTTTTCTCACTACTCAAAGTGCTTCAGTGAGTTTGGAGCCACTTCAACCACTGCTAATGTGTAGCATCCACTTGGATGATACGACAGCAGCCATTTTTGCACCAGTATGCTCACCACACATTAGCTGTTAGGTGGTGAAGTGGTAAGGGCGATAGTCAATTAGAGACAGGAGAGGATTAGGGAGTCAAAATGACTAGGCTGTGGTGGGCAATTTAGCCCTGACATTGGGATACACCCTAGTCTTTATGAAAGATGTCCAGGGATTTTTTTTTGACCACAGAGAGTCAGGACCTCGGTTTTACATCTCATTCCCATCATTGCACTGGGGCATTGAGATCAACATTCAGACCAAAGGCTACACCAACACTTCTTCAGGCAGCAACTCAGATGTTTCCTAGATGGTCTCCCATCTAAGTACTGGTCGGGCCCAAACATGCTTAGCTTTAGGTGGATTACCTGTTCTGAAAATAATGTGGTATGGCTGCTGACAAGAGCTATTTAAAGTAATGGGGAATTCCTATCAGTATCCTGGGAGCCTCCCAAGCTGCTAGAATCCAGCATGCAGTTTGTTTAAGCTTGTTAAGGACACTGAGCCTCACCAATGTACCTCTGTGGTGAATGTAGCATGAAAGTGAAGAAATACTGATAGAAGGAACTCTAGGTATTTGAGCCCCAGGCCTTCTTCATGGCACCCAGGATTATAAAAGTGATTCATGGAATGACTGGCTTCTTTCAGTCACTAGACTGGTGAAACTCGAGTAAAGAGGTAAGATGGTCACCAGAATTCAGTTGGTGAAAGTGAAAAAAGCTAGAGGTTTGGGAAAGAGTATGGGTGAAGAAAAGGTAATCAGGATATGCTTTTGAGTAGAAGTCGGTAAGAACAGTAGCCATACACAACTTAATCAGGGATCTCCATGTTTATAGGTAGGCCAGTGTGCACTTGGATTTATAATTTTCCATTTACTTGTGTGCTTTGTGTTTCACCTGTTGTATTACTTATAATAATGCCACCTTCTTCTTTTATAGTTTGGCCTCTATATCTGTTACTTGACTTAAAAACACCACCCTATGATTCATTCTGCATTCAAAGAGGGATATTTTTGCCTTCATCTAGGAAAGGCTTAAATCAAGTAGCTCACACAGCCACCTTCAAACATCTGTGAATTTACCAGCAACCTTAGTTACACAGTAGCTTTGAAAGTCTCAAGCAGATGCTGTAAATCTAAAGTTTATTGTAACAAGTTACATTACGGGCCACACAGTAGTGCAGCACTACTGTTTCACAACTCCAGAGTTGTAGGTTCAAATAGCATTATGGTCATGCGTGCAGTGTTTGCATATTCTCCTTGTGTCTGAATGGGTTTTCACCAGTTACTCCCCCTACATACCAGACAGGCACAGGTTAGACTGACTGGTAATATAAATTTTACCTATATGAGTAAGTATGTGGTCTCTCAGTGGGTGTACTCTACGCAGGTTTTGTTAATGTCTATGCTTGTTACTGCTGGAATGGAGTATGACTTCTGTGGCTGTGAACTGCAATTAGGCAGCCATATCAAGTTAATCAGTGGTTACTTTATGAATTTCATCTTTTCAATGGAGTTCTTGAATTTATAAGGTGTTTGCCAAAATTGTGTACTTACCACAACAAGAAACAGACAATTCTAAAACAATATTATTAGAGTTTGCAGGATCCTAACAATAAAGAAAACTCTTGTTTCTCTCTGGATAGGTACACATCAGTGTTTTGTCATTGAGGGCACCTTATTATTTGGAGCACTGCTGTCCAAGAGTGATGCTCATAGGAGTAATCTGTGTGCCAAGAGCCAAGAAAAGGCAACACTCCTCTATCATGCCTATAACAGAAGGCATAGACAAAAGTTTCCCAGCTGAAGGAAGATGACCAAGTGTGAAAGAGAGACAAGACCTGCTGAGTACAAGGGAAGAAATCAAACATGCTGCTCTCACTGACACAGAGATCCCAGACAATAAAAGGTAGGCTCTGTGATCTCTTTTTAAATTTGTGCTACACATTACTTTATTTTTGGGCAAGTTGTCCTTTTTCCCTAAAGTGCCATTGTTTACATATTCCTGATTTATAGTGAGCTCTTAGTCAGTCCACATCTTCTTCTTGTTCCTTCAGCTACTCCATTTAGGGGTTGCCACAGCAGATCATCTTCTTCCATATCTTTCTGTCCTCTGCATCTTGTTTTGTTACACCCATCACCTGCATGTCCTCTCTCACCACATCCATATACCTTCTCTTAGGCCTTCCTCTTTTCCTCTTCCCGGGAAGCTCTATCCTTAGCATCCTTCTCCCAATATACTCAGCATCTCTCCTCTGCACATGTCCAAACCAACGCAATCTCGCCTTTCTGACTTTGTCTCCCAACTGTCCAACTTGAGCTGACCCTCTAATGTGCTCATTTCTAATCCTTACCATCCTCATCACGCCCAGTACAAATCTTAGTATCTTTAACTCTGCTACCCCAAGCTCTGTCTCCTGCTTTCTGGTCAGTGCCACCGTCTCCAACCCATATAACATAGCTGGTCTCACTACTGTCCTGTAGACCTTCCATTTCACTCTTGCTGATACCCGTCTGTCACAAATTACTCCTGACACTCTTCTCCACCCATTCCACCTTGCCTGCACTCTCTTTTTCACCTCTCTTCCACAATCCCCATTACTCTGTACTGTTGATCCCAAGTATTTAAACTCATCCAGTCAGTTCACATAAATATTGAAATATTATAGATAAGCATGTGTTATATATGAGACATATAGAAAAGGGCATATCTAACTAATGGCTAAATGATTCTTACATCTTCAGACTTTCTTTAAAATAAATCTAAAATAGAAATGTTTTATAGGATCTGCCAAAGATTTCATAAAAAGAAAGATTTTCATTACTTTTTTGCTAGGAATGAGAAGAATAGTCTGAAAGAACAGAACATAGCATGGTATATATCTAAAACGACTGCTTCTGGCCTGCCCCAGAAATTACTGAAAATTCATGCAGCATAAGCTTGGCAAAGTTTTTGATATTTTTATTGGCCATGTTACTTTGCTTGAGTTTTTCTCTGTATAAAAGTCAGGATGGGTCATTGCGTGAATTGTTTCAGGATGCTAAATAAGTCAGCCTCCATACTTTTGGCATTCCAACCTTAATGATTTTCATTACTTATTACACTGATGCAGTCCCCTCTGTGATACAAACTAGTTATGTGCTTTATGGGAACTGCTTTGTGCAAGAGCCAGAGAATGCTGCCAACGTCTCAGAAACAAATAGCTTCAGAAATGAATTCATTCAGTAGGCAATGTGTCCAGAAAATAAACCAAAGCTACAACGATTTATTTATCACACTTAAAAATTTCCATCTCAAAAAGTGATGAATGATATAAAATTTCACTCATAAAATGTTCCATCTTTAAGGTCATTTGCTCACATTTTATCTTTACAGCCAATAATATGTCAAAGAGTCCAGCCAATGTCTTTTTAACATCAAAAAACCTTTTCAATGGCTTCAAGGTACATTAAAGTTCATAGGTTAAAAAAAGCTTTCTTCTCAGATAAAAAGACTGGCTTTCAAACTGTCATCAGCTCATGACAACAAATAAGAGTGGAGGAAAGGGACCAGGATGCAGATAATCTCTTCAATTTATGTGAGTGTGCAATTCTGTTCCCTTTGCTGAAAATCAAATTATTTGTAATAACTCAGATACTACCAACAGTGATTATGTGTGGTATTTTAAACTGCACAATATTTGTAAACAATTCAGGCACAGACTCACTTTCATTAATTTACCTTATTTCAGGAACAATTCCAAACTTTTACAACAACATTAAATTTGTGATTGGTGATTGACCAGCCAGAAACAGACTACAGTTGGTATTTTGCTCTTTAATAGTGATTAGTAATAAGTTAATAAGTGTTCAATATTTGCAGCTTTTATGAGACAAATAAGGAGACACTGCTGCACACTCAGATAGTCACTGATTCATTTTGGATATCTGTAGCTTTAAGAGAAAAGAAAATTCTTCTAAGAGAGTCTTTAACTCTTTAAGATTCTGGGGTCCCCTGCTGGTGAATCTTAGTCTTTAGTTGTTTGTATAATATGCACATTACAGCACAACAGCTTCAAGAACATCAGCGCAGCTTAAAAGTGGTTGAAGAAATCAAGTCTCAGTTTCTAAGTCTCCTCTTCTGTACTTGAAGCAGTTGTGCTGTGAGGTGCCTAATCATGCAAGCTGGTAACCCTCTGAAGCTTGTCTTCTGATTGGGTTGTGACTTTGGGTCTGCCAGATCTCTTCCTATCAGAGTTTATTCCAGTTTTAAGTTGCCTTTGGATTGGGTAGGTCACTGTACTCACTGACACTTGCATTTTTTTGCATTTTCTCTAAATTAAAGTCAATACTTTAAAGGTAGTAATGCTCTGCTTCTTTTCATTTGTTAATTGTCATTTTCTTGCCATAACCTCTGGAATATTGCCCAGGTAGTACTTTAGAGAGATTTTAAGTAACAACAGAAGTTGGGACACCTGTGTAAATTGTTTGCTGAAACTTGCAAAGCTTAATTTTCTTTAATTGCTTCAGAACATCTGTAGGTTGCAAGCTATTAGTTGTTCCCAGAAGAATTTGCAATATTCTGATTTTTCCTTCTTTTTCAGTTTTTGCTAACTAAAACTTTAAATTTAAACCTCTGGAAGTTTACCTTTTCACCATTTAGGTCATTCATTGCATTTCAACTGATTAACACTAGAATCCCTGAAGCCTACAAAAAAACTCATAATCCCGGGCCACCTTAAATTCCTTCGTACCTCTCCATTGGCGTCTTTTATTTTGTAAATGTGCCGATCAGCGCCAGCAGCAAGCAGCCTGCTATCCCATCCCCTCCACTGCCACAGTCAACTCGGACAAAAAGTTCTCCCAGGTCAAGTCTTGTTTATCATATTTGTGATGTGCCTGGAGTTGTATAGAGTAAATAATATATTGTTATGTGGAACACATGCTTTTTAGCTGGGAGAACGTTGATGTTGGGGTGGGGGGGGAAGTGGGGATGGGACAACAGGGTACTTGCAGCTTATGCTGATTGACACATTTACGAAACAAAATACTCTGATGGAGAGTGGCGAAGGAATTTAAGGTGGCCCTGGATTACAAGTTTTTTTTGTAGGATTCAGGGATTCTAGTGTTAAATGCAATGAAAAACTGGAAAAACTGAGGTGTTTTAAAACTTTTGACTGGTAGTGCATAAATATATATATATATATATATATATATATATATATATATATATATACAGTGGGT
>JANRMT010062806.1:31504336-31551932 GCA_026402145.1 Polypterus bichir lapradei
TATATATATATATATATATATAAAAACAGTATAACAGGTTCCCTTTTCTCTCCAGTCTTATTTACACCCACATGGGCTCTCTCTGTTCCTGTGTCTAAAATTAAATCTTTTCTTGGGCTATATGCCAGTTAATAAACTAACTTTCAAGCTCACTTCATGGTGGTATGGGTGGCAATGAACCAAAGAAACTCTGGAGCACAGCTCTGGATGGTGTACACTCATCCCCAAGCTCAAAAATAAAATAATTTAAAGAAAGTGTATGTCCTTTGGCACAACAAAGCCCTCTACTATAAATTTCTCTCTACTTAACATTTTCCTGGATGGCTTAATCTACATCTATTTAAACAGCACAGAATTTGTTACTAGTATTAGATGTAACTATTAAAATTATCAAAGTAATGCCAATTTTACAATAAAAACAACTAGAATTAGATTTTTTTATTCTGTAGGACTACAAATTACCAATCAAATGGAAACAGTTAACTGACAATTTTTATAAAGGAACAAGTTATCAGAGTTTAAATGCTTAGCTGGGAGCGCACCTAGCTGAAATGGTCCAAGGCCCACTTGTTTTCTTATCTGTCCCATGTTAGGAAAATAACTCTTAAGTGTGTTCCATACTGGTACCAAAGCTCTATAAGCACCATTAAATAGGGCTTAGACTAATCCTCTAGGTCATTCTCATAAAAACAAGACCTGCTTCCAATCAACACTTCATTAGTTGAGAAAACAAAAGAAAATTTGAAGGTGATTGGTGCAATGATGAGTAGCTGATCTCTTGAGCATCATTTAAGGTTTCCAATAAAAGAGTAAAAACAACAATTACTCTTTAATGCTTTTCCTGTCTTCTTTGATCCATCAATCCATCTCTAAGTTCACTTCATCCAGTTCATAGTCACTGGTGGATGAGCCTCTCCTGCCCACACTGGGCCCAAGATAGGAACCAACATTGAATGGGGCACCAGTTCATAACAGGACATACTCAGTCACACACCCAGAATCTTTCAAACTGCATCAATCAACCTAGTATACTTGTCTTTGTGATATAGGAGGAAAACAAAGCACCTTGATAAAATCATGTAGACACAGAGAAAAAGAAGAAACAGACATTGACCAGGCCAGGATTTGATCCTGAGACTCTAAAGCTATCAACATCAATGAAAATAAATGTGCTGGTATACTCCCTAAAAGTATTTATTTTCGCAATTAAATATTACAGTAAAAAGCTACAAGACAAATATATTGATATGCAAATATTACTCATCACCAACACCAGCTCATGGTAAAATACCACTCTGTGCCTTCAGTGGACTAATGTAGCAGATTCAACTCTAATTTTCCTAACAATGGTATCTATTAAATAAAATGTACTTTATTTGACATGCAAGCATTCTTGAAGGGGGTATGCATTCCTCTTATACACAGCCATCTGTCACTTTCATTGTATCATCTTCAAGAGGTAGAACACAGGATACAAGAAAGAAAGGATCCAGTCCCGGATGGCTCTCTAGTAAATTTTAGGGCTCACTGTTGCACATTTTAGAAAAATCAATCAACCTAACTTTCACGTCTTTTTTATGCAGGAGAAAATTAAAATTCCTGTAAAAAACACATTCACATGCAAACTGCACCTACACATGCAAACGCACCTGGAACTGAACCAAAATTCTTGGAGTTGTGAAGCAGAAGTAGCAAAGTCTATCATATTACCATGTCACAATACATAAAAGCTGATATTGTAGTGAGCTTAGCTACAATATAAGCTATTAAACTTTTATTCACATTATTCAAGCAAGGAGTCCATTGCCAAAGACAAAATTTGATAACTTAAACGAGAGTCCCTTCGGTTAATCTATTTTTCTGCCTTCGTTTTCATTTAATTTTTAACAGTATTCACAGCACTTTCAGTAGTGCAGCTCAGAGGCGCATTTATAATTGTATTTTCTTGTGGTAATCTAAGATCTCATTCAGCCAGCTTTTATTTTCCATGTACATTTATAAAATGTAATACTTAATAGTCAGCCCTTGGGCCATCTGCTGACCTCTAAAGTCTTCTGGCTGACTCATGTTATTAAGGTGCCAGTGACCAAGGTTTAAAATAAATACACATTTGTCTGAAGTGAAAAGGGCAAGCAAGGTCAATAAAGAGAGGGAAGGAGCAATTGCAGTATGTTTCCTTTTACAGGAGGTGCATTAAAATAACATTTTCATTTAGAAATGTTACTGTATATAAAAGGGTAAGTCAAAAAGTATCCATAGTACTCTTATTAAAATTACTGCACCAGCAATCATCACTCACAATTGCATCATTCATAACTTACACATACTCACTGTAATGATTGTAGTAAGTGGCAATAATCCGAAATAAAAATGGAATCAAGAGATGAGACTTGGTTATATAAACTGGCCAAGGTCAAAACCATAAAAACAAAAGTTGAAGAGACAATCTCAAAATGAGAAACCAAAATCGTAGTTAAGATGTGCAATAAGAGAGTCAAAAACCAATAAAAGGTTCACTAAACAGATCATACAGTAGTAAACCAAAAGATGCAGTCAAAATGCAGACAATGTTTATAATTAGAAATGAATTATAACTCTCAAAGAAAATTATGCAATAGTTTTAACTTGTATCCACAAACTTGGACAACCAGGAAGTGAATGATGTCGACCTTTGTAGCTTTGACTCGGTGATGACATATGCCGCACACTTCTAGTTGACCTTACCTAGCAACAACATAGCAACTATAAACAGAGAGCTTACAAAACCTCAGTGTCCATTCAAAAAACATTATGGTGCCTTCAGAAGAATGTATTTCATAATTAACATTGTTAAAAAACATTGAAACAAAAATTATGTGCAAGTGTGATTTCTAGGCTTCTAAAATTTCCCATGCAATGTTTTGAATATTTTTATAAACCAAGGAACTTTTTAAAATTTTTAAAACCAAAAGGCAGATCATGACACTCATACTGAAATGACTATAGCAGGTATATACTATACATAAACTTTTAACCACTTTAACCACTATAGGGTACATCATAATCTACAATTAACAGTCTTACACATTAAAACATTGTCAAGATAGTGTGACTACAGTTCACAATACTAATGATGTTAGTCATGTCATGCCTATAAACATCACTTGTGCCATGCCCTCTCAATGGCATTAAACTTGGCTTGTGCCTTAGTAGTAAAATGTGAAATTATTCATTGTTAATGAAAGTTACAATTAATTCACCAGAATTTTAGTTTGTCTCACTTTATCTCCAGCTCCATGTTGTTGATCTTTGTTCTTTACTCTACACATTAACTCTCATTAACTTGACATTTGCTAATGATGATGATAGATGTGTCACAAGTGACATTCCTCGGCTGTGTAATAACATCAAAGGTTGTGTCGAGAGTGATGTTAGCAGATGTGGGCTACAGTTAGGCCCTTCTCAACAAAGAAAGTGTTAGCTTTTTATACAGGTACTGTGTTACACTAACTACATTGTACACTTTAAGAAAAAAATCTATACTGTATGTGACCACATGTCAAGCCATGTATCTCTCTACATTCTTCAATTAATGGTCAGTGGATAAGCATAGTTGCTATTAAAAAGGCATTTTAAAGGGTAAAGACAAAATATAATCTGAAGCAAAATGAGTACTGCAGGCTAAATATTGCAAGATCGTAAATAATAGTTATAAGAATTATTCAGAACTATAAGTAGGAATATGGAGGTGGTCATTATAAGAGAAAAGAGTCTATAATGTTCACTGTTTACCTGTATCTATGCTTATACATAAGCATTAGCTGGCAGATTGGATGAAAGTGAAAGTCCCACAACATGTTGCTCTGCTTTAATGCATTTCGTAAATTATTCATTCATTTTTATTGATAATGTAAAGCATCTTAACAGAAAAACATATTCAAATGAACAAAGCCAAAACATCACAATGTTTTGCTTTGGTTGGGTATAAACTTTATTGCTAAAATACTCAGACATTTTCTTATGAAGCTGGAAGCAGGACGCATTAGTAAGTGTGAGTAATTTCTTACAATTATGGTACAACTCTAAAGATCACAAAATTAAATGTTAAAAAATAATAGTAATAAACAAGAAAGTGGCTTTGATTTAGAGGCATGCAAGTGTTTCACATATTAAACAGACATAACTTGTGTAAAATTATAAATACATAAATATAAAGCAGCATTTCACAAGATGTTTTTCAACTTTACAAATAAAATCCTTCCATCCATTAATGTTGTAAAATCTGCTAAGTGAAATGCAGTTCCCCAGTAAACTCTAGTCAAATGCACAAGACAGGAATCATCCCTTTACAGGATGCCAGTCTGTCACAGGGCACAAATGCCAAATGTTAATTCATGCCAGACCAATTTAGTGGTGCCAGTTAACCTAACACACGTCTATATGGTATGAGAAAAAAATAGAATATTTCACACATATCCTGCAAAGATGCAGGGAGAAGCAGCAAACATAACACAAAGTGGCTAGACAAGGAATTGGCCTTAAACTAACTGTTGCCCTACATCACCACATATCATTTGTGTGTAAGTGTTAATTCCAATAATGGTTTTTATATTAAGAAATCTCTCAAAGAGCCCACTGGGTCACACAATGGGGCAACAATTGGTACAATAATATTTTCAGTTCACATAGTTACCAGAAACCACAAACTATAATTAAAAAGAATAACTGAAATATCAATATCGGTCCTAGTAAAAGTTCATCCATTTCATTTACCAGTCCTATTAAAGTTTAAAATGAATTAGTTGAATGTTTCCTATTTTTATTTCATAATTATTAAGCACTTTTTCCTCCTGGGATGTACTTTAATCTATGGTTAATTCTAAAGGGAGCATGTAATTTGTGATAGATTTTGCTATTCCAAGGCATTGTGTATACTATTACTATTAGAATGTGATTTCTAATATAAAAAAGGTAGGGAAGGGAAGAAAAATAAAGGAGGTGAGGGAATTTTTGAGTTTTAAGGCAATCAAGGCAAGACATTATTTAAGTAAGGTCAGGCCTGTACATTGCCGATGTTAATTTTGCTGTATTTAGATGTGCTTGTGTAACTTACATCTGTCACTTTCAAAGAATCTGAGTGGTGCCGACAGTCCATGCTCACACACACACAGCATAAACAAATGCAATATTGAAGTGAAATTGGTAATATTTTCAAGGCAAGTGCCTCACACTTACCAGCTGCAAATGTCTTCAAAAGCCTTTTCAGAAATTATTGAATGCACATCTGTCTTTTACTATATGCTCCATCATGAAAAAATCATCTGCTTTTTAGTAAGGATATTATCAAGAAGGCTCCTCTAAAGGAGTGAAATTGCTAAAAGAAGCTATTTTATTTTAATCAAAATTCATTGCTAAACTCTGAATCTGTCTATCTGGTCCAGTTATTACAATCAAAAGGTTCTTTGTGTACTGCATAACACCAAGCAATATTTCTCTTCTTACTGTTATTGTTAACCTGTCACTCCAGACTGGCTAATATCTGAGACTAGATAGGTCATTTTGTGTCTGTTCTTCCAGGTGATCTGTGCACTGTTTCCTACACATTTTCCAATGCCATTTTAATTTCTAACAATTGAAGCATTCAGGTTTAGATGTGAAATACAAATAGAATAAACCCAAACTTCACCTACACCACATTCATTAAGGTACTGAAAATAATAGAAAACCTGCACACAAGATCAGGTGGCAGTAAACAGCAACAAATGAGAGGAAATTGCAATTTGAAGAGTAGGCTGCTTTGTAATTTCTATAAAAAACTTGTCAGTAAATTGCTTTGCTGTTCCTGTTCACAGACAGCAATATTATTGTAAGTTGGATAATAATGTTCCCATAAATTGAACTCTGTTTCAGATCTGTGCTTTTCAGCATCATAAACTCTCAAAGAACCATTGCCCTGAGCTTTGACAGCTCAATAGCATTTAAGTCTATTGACATGAGAACATAGTCCAGTTTTAAAATATGGCATTAATCCAAAACTCAATTCTCATACTGTATTTAGAAACTTTCTGGTCACTTTACAACTTGGACACAACCGGTGTTTACTGTGGTTCTTCAAGAACAGGAAATATACATATTGTATATGGCATATTCCAAGAAGCCTCTGAGACCAGACTTCGTTTGGGGGGAGGACATGGAAGTGGAGCAGAATTACTGGTATCTGGGGGTTCTCGTGAACAGAAAACTAGACTGGTCTGACAACACAGTAGCGCTATACAAGATGGGCCAGAGCACACTATGCTTGGTAAGGAGAGTCAGGTCTTTTGATGTGTGCAGAAAGCTGTTGGAAATGTTCTACGAGTCCATAGTACCCAGTGTGTTGTTCTACACTGCAGTATCCTGGAGAAGCATCATGACCTCAGAAGTAGCTCAATGCCTTAACAATCTTATAAGGAACGTCTGAGCCATAACTGAGTGAACCCTGAACACACAGCAAGCAACTGTGGAAAAGAGGATGGTGGCAAAATTGGATGCCATCATCAAAAATCCCATCTAGCCTTTCCAGGAGTTGCTCTTTTAGCCACAGGCTCATTCCACCACTGTGTACTAAGAAGCTCCTCTGATGGTCTTTTCTGCCTACTACTATCAGACAATTTGATGTTTCCAACTGATGCACTTGTTAATGTTATTTGTATTTATTTATTTACTTTACTTACTAATTACTTTATATATTGTAAGATCAGTGATGGTTACTCTGATATCATGAAATTTTTTTGGTTCCATTAAAAACAATCCAGAAAAACACATTTAATCCTTTTTCAGGATTTTCAATTGTTGAAGATCATTTTGGAGCATTTATTATTTTGCTTTCTTTTATGTTAAAATTAATCCTGCATTTATTGTTTGGTTTTTTTTCATTACTTCCATGATGATGTTACAGTCTTGTTAGTGTTGTGACTTTTCTTTTGTGGAGTTTTAGGCATGATAGATGGCATCGTAATTAATTAGTAGAGGTTACGTTTTTACCTTGTATACCTTTCAAATTAAAATTCTTTCAGAAAAAGAAATTTTTAAATTTTAGGTTCCCACTGATGGCACTCAAGACTATGGACATGACTATCCTTGTTTATTCCCTTAAAACAAAGTTTACCCACCCAGTCAATTTTAGTTTTCATTTCTGGCACCTGAAAAACCAAAAAGAACAAAACGTATTTTAAAGGAAAGACATTGTCATGAGTCAAACTGTTTGAATGGTAGCTAATGTATTAGTTGAATAATAATAATAATAGTAATAACAATAATAATTACGTTTATATAGCGCTTTTCTCACTACTCAAAGTTCTCCTCATGCAGGGAGGACCCAGGACACAAATGTAGTCAATGGTCAGGCTATTCTCCACTTCCAAGAGAAGATCCATCATAACAGAACCGGACTTAATCATTTACTGTTCTTCTGTTCATTACTCCACAAGACATACACTGATTTATTTCAAGAAGGGTTATGCAAAACCAATAAAGTCTAGGTTACATACTCATTCATCCTTCCATGTATCATTTTATTTTCTGAAGTTGTGTGTTCTATTGGTGGTTATTAGAAAACAGAGCCCGTGCCAACAGCAGTAAGCACAACACAGTAAAAAACCCAAAATAAGACATCAGTCCATCACAGGGGTGCACACACCCACACAGTGAAACTTTAAAATCACCAATATCTTAGCATGCATCTTTTTGAGATGTTGGAGGATAGCCAGAACTTTGAGAATATCTTCATGAGCACAGAGAAATTAAGATGATGTCTTTTTTCAAAGGGAGACAACAAAGTAAAGGGTTAATGTTTTACCAGACAAAAAAAAAACACTCCTTGCTTTTCCTTCATTTCACTCTATTTCATGCATATTTTGCACATCCTTCCTGGTCTCCTTCTCTCTCTGTCTCCTTTCAGAAACAGGATGATTAAGCCACAGAGTGATAAATCACTGTAGACAGTAGCAATGCTGCTTTCTTTATTAAAATTAACTGCACAAATGAACAGTAATTCCTTCTCACATTACAGGAGGAAGGTCATAATCTATTACATGGTTTAGCACCATCTAGACTCCCTGATTTACAATGATACAAACTAATTAGTTCACTGCAGTTATCACATATATTATACCAATAGTCGGAAAGGGGAAGATTTGGAATGTTAAGCTGTCTGACATTTTTAAAATATGTCTAAAGAATAACAATAAAGCAATAAGCATTTGCTTTTGTTATCATATATAGGAAAAATAAACCCAGTTTCCTTTTTCACTTACCCTACATAAATAACAATATAAGTAAAGAAGTCATTCCTTTCATTAAAATAAATAAGACTGTGTATATGTATACACTGTTAATTAAAATGTAATTATAGCATACTAAAGAGTCTATTTCCAGGTTTAACGGAGCATATATATAATCTAAGGCACTGCTTCACCACCCACAGCATCTCTGTACATTATGTTAGCTGATTTTCAATTGTGATTTAAGTTACTAAAGCTCTTCCAAACTAAACAACTAGCAAAAATATCCAGCGTATGAGGCTGACTGAGAAAAAAATATTCATCCAGTCGATGAAGCATACATTCAAATGCATACATTAACTTGCAATTTATAATGCTTCATTTTCACTATGCATGAAGTGTATTTCAATATGCAGCACAACTCAACTATACTGAATCTCTGCAAAGAAATGTTGACAATCCAATGAGCTAACTGATGTGAACATAAAATCTTCCATTTCGTTAATTTCGCTATAATCTAATAACATTTGTTTGACAGTGAATTTTCCATTAATCACAAACAGATGTCTGCTCTGATACTTTATTTAAGTTCAAACTAAATTAAGAGTGTTACCTCATATGCATATAATTAATAGATTAGAAAACAATTAGATTAGCAAGCAACTTTTATCAGTACTCACTATTTTCAAGAGTATATTTAGATGCCTTCTGGAGAAAAAACTCTGTGATAATTGCTTTGCCATTGAGGACTTCTACTGCATTCTATTTGAAGTGGGTAGTCAAAATTTCTGAGTTCCTAGTCGGAATTTTCAACTGGAATGCTCCTTTAAGTAAGATTTCCAATTTGGAAAGTCAGGGCTGTCAAGTCACAACGGCAATCCAAAATGGTGACCTACACTGCAAACATTAGTGAAGGCTGTAGTATGATACTGTTTATTATCACTTCTGTCTATTTGTGTTTCGTTAAATCGGTCATACTTCTATCTGAGGACATGTTTGGTTATGCAAAATACAGTGTAATGTGTTGTTATCAATTGCTATTTATTCTGATGGAGAAAGCACAGGAAAGCTTTTCCTGGATGCATCCATACTGGTTTTCCAAATGTTTTACAGGAACATGGTCACCTCAGGTGTGACATCATTCCTAGCTCCAGCATCCAACTAAGATAAATGAAATGCAGCATTAAATTCAGAAAACACAGGAATGAGATAAGCCATCCCATAGTCCAGTTTGTATTTTTCCCAAAGAAGAGAAAACCACATCTTAGTCTTCTTGAAATTTATGGAATGAAACAAAGTTTGATGCACTGATTCATTAATTTTAATTGATTTATGAACTTGTCCAGCTCAATAGAGTGTTGAGAAGAGCTGAGGTGGCAGTACTGAATAGTGAAGTTTATGACAGCATGCCCACAAAAACAGGAACATGCATGTTTATAGTGTAACAAGTTTTGTTCATCAATTGTCACTTTAAGGTGTGGTCGTCTGATTTCCTGTAAAAAGTGAATGCAAACATAAGAAGCATATCCAAACACAAGACTTTCAGCCTTGACACAGTGGATCAACACTTTCCAACATTCCACCAGACAGCCAATTCCTAATTTTGTGCTTTGACTAAGACTGTGCCTGACCCACTTTTGACTGGGTGATCAAACAAGCTGACTGAATGATCTAATATGCCACTTTTATAGCCTGGGTGGTTAGAATCAGTATGGATGATATATTACTGCACTATGGCTGGCCTGCGTATTGAACAATGTTACTTTAGAAATTAAATGCAGAATTCTTTTAATAACCTGTATTGATGTTTTCCTATGTGGATAATTCAGCATTGTCGACTACACTCAATATCATGCACATTACATCTAATGTTTTACTATCGCTATGCCTCATTGATTTACAGACACTATACAGTATAATTGCACACATAGACACTGCCATAATTGCCATATCCATTTTAATTATATAAGAAACAATTGTTAACAGGTATGATCCTCTTACTGATGCAAGCTGTGAGGTAGAAGAAACATATTATTCTTAAGTTTGCAAGGCAAATACAGCAATGCCAATAAATTTCTTAAATGAAAAAAGTACTGGATTTATGAGGCAACAGGGATCATACAATGTGACATCATCTTCATCACCTGTCACATAAAAACCAAAATGACATACAACCCTCACAGGTTGAGCAAACATAACTAATAATTCCTTATGCTTCAATTGATACATTCACAAGCATAATAATGTTTTATTACCTTTGCTCTTCTGATAGATTGTACCCTAAGGGAATATCAGCTACACGTTTTCATTAAGGAAACTTTTATCATGCTTTATATATTTATGATTTGCATCAATCTGCATTTTGAACATGTACCTCAAGTATCTTAATTCAGAATAACCATAGTGCAACTAAGGAAAGCTACAGAATATATTTAGAAAATTTGTCACAGTTACATGAAGGTCCCAAAAAGATACTATATTCAGGGTTTCTGGAATTTTTAATTTTATAGAAAACTAGCTGAAATACCCAGCTTTGCCTGGGAGGAAAATAAAGTGTTTGTTTTATTTAATTACTTGGGAAAAACATAATTATAAAACAACACAACTTTAAAAATAAAAATAAATTAACAAACAATAAATACTCACTGACGTCCTTGTCTTGTGGTCTTGTATACTATCATCCAGTTGACGCTCGAAACCGGCCAACTCTATTTAATTTGAAAAGCAACGGGGGCGTGGTGGCGCTCAAACATAAAGAATGCTGGTAGTCACCTGCTATATACTAACTGTGTAAGCCTGTGCTGTTAAAAACACGGGATCCTAGAAAGTATTGAAATCAATAGAACTACTCTGGGCATCTCTCTGCTATGAGGATTCGTGTTGCCGACATGCTCGCATCGTTTGTGCATTAGCAGCTAAGTGACTGTCTTTCTTAGGAGGTTTCCTTTTGCTGGTGCGCTGGCCTTGCTTGCGTATCCTCGGAGCTGGAGCCCTCACCCTGACTCTACGTCTCACTTCCGGGCCGGACAGACACACACACTTGCACACGTAGAACTCTTATTTAATTTCAAAAGCAACAGCGGCACGGTGGTGCTCAGACATAAAGAATGCTGGCAGTCACCTCCAGTTCGCCTTCTGGTGGTCGTTCCGAGTGTCAGCTGGATGACAACATGCATACAAGACTGTAAGATAACCCCGCATCCTAACCCAGAAGGGGGTGGGTTAGTGCTGATTTCGCCCTACAGTATTTTTAGTGGACAATTGAGAAACAAGTTTCATGAAAATTGCTCCAGCTGTTCGAATGTTATGCTGGAACATACACACATTGACTTTTATTTATATTGATAAGTAGATATGGCACAGGGGTGGCACGGTGGCGCAGTGGGTAGCGCTGCTGCCTTGCAGTGGATTTCCTCCGGGTACTCCAGTTTCCTCCCACAGTCCACAGACATGCAGGTTAGGTGCATTGGCAATTCTGAATTGTCCCTAGTGTGTGCTTGGTGTATGTGTGCGCCCTGCCTGGAGTTTGTTTCCTGCCTTGTGCCCTGTGTGGACTGGGATTGGCTGCAGCAGACCCCCGTGACCCTGTAGTTAGGATATTGTGGGTTGGATAATGGATGGATTGATATGGCACAGTCTAGTTTATGTATTCACATGCCAAAATAGTAATCACTTACTTCAAGTCAAACTGGCATACTGAAATTGGTTAATGAACAGAATATCACCAAAAGGCAAATCATTTGCAAATGTGTCATTCAATACATGAAATATGTCCTAAACCAAATAAACCAGAATATTACTGAAGCTTCTGTGAAAAATAAGCAACATTCAGAAGTTGTGATCAAATGTGAGAGCAAATTGCAGAATCTTTGCTAATTCAATAGAAATTAAGTAAATTGTTGATTTTCTGCTAAAAGTAAAGTTTTAACTAATCACACATAAAAAATGAAGCACTGGTTGCCTCAATATGATTTTAGATTAAGGAGTGTTGTTCGATATTAAAAAGTCAAATCAATTTTGTACACTAGGGATCAGCTCTATAACACAAATCTGCAAGTATCTGAAGGATGAGCAAACAACCTCCTGCAGCATTCTCTTTATAAGTGTATTAACATATAATTATATGCCTCCTAGAGGAAACCCAGTTAAACAAAATCCAACCACCAGTCCATTGTCTGACTGCTAATTCCATTACAATGTACTGGACAGCTGCATCAGATCCATGGCAGGTAGCAGCCTTGAATGAGGTGCCATCAAATTGCAGGTTCTGTTCCCTCCCAGACCTAGGCTCACTAATACAAGGACACTATCATTTAGCCTCACTTGCACATGTTTAACATGTTGATGGACACTGAAGTAGCTGTGTGCAATCCATTCACACAAGAGAAAAATGTGTAAACCAGTGGTTAAGGTTTTGGACTTCAAATCCTGAGGTTGTGGGTTTACATCTCACTACTGACACTATGTGAACATGAGTAAGCCACTTCTCCTGTTTATTTTCCAATTAGAGAAACAAAAGAAATGTAAAGAATTGATGACATGAGTCAGATAAATAATAAATGTGTACATACAGTACAGCATGTTATATGGATTGTGAAAGCTGGGTTACCATAAATTTTCCTATTAAACTCATTTTTTTATTTTACCTACATGAAGTTTTGAAAAATGGTCAACGGTTCACTTTTCACTTACAATAAGTTGTAGAAAGAAGGGCTTTTTCTTTTCTGTCATTAATGTTCATATTTATCTGATTCATAATGTACTTCAGTATCTAGATTTTCTGGGTTTGCTTTCCTCTCCTTACTTTTATGTGATAAGCCAAAGTGTAACCAGACTGAAAAAGACTCAGAGCAAAAAGGATAGTTGGATTTCTTTACACTTGAGATAAACATACTGTGGTATGGTTCTTAGGGTGTAATTTCCCCTCCCTATCTCCACATCATCTTATTTTAGGATAATCTTCCTGCATTTTCATTTTTTTTTCATGCTTTTCTCACATTCTTCTAGTCTGAGTAACCTATCATCCTCGTATGTCAATTATCTGCTCAATTACTGATAAACCTCAGGTTCTGAGTGAGCTCAGAGAATGTTGAGTTTCCTGTTTTTTATTTTAGTCTTACTGCTATGCCTTATCCAAATCAATGTAATTTTTTCAATTCCACATCGGTTAAATTCTTGATTTATTTCTTGGTTTAGAAACCTATGCAAATGCATTTAATAATAATTCAGATCTTTCTGAATACTTTTTATTGTAATATTTCTGCTTTCTTTAGAGTATTTTCATGATGACCCTGTAGCCTTACTGATCCAACAAACTGGAAATTAATCTTGCCTCAAACACCATCTGTGTGTTTTTTCTCAGGAATTTTTAATTTCAATTCTTTAGCCACAGGAGATACACAAACCAGTGTTTCTTCGTGCCAGTCCCAAACCCGGATAAATGGGGAGGGTTACCTTAGGAAGGGCATCCGGTGTAAAATTTTGCCAAATGAATATGCGGACAACAATACAAATTTCCATACCAGATCGGTTGAGCCCCGGGTTAACAACGACCGCCACCAGTACTGTTAGCCAACAGGGTGCTGGTGGAAATTGGGCTACTATTGGCCGAAGAAGAAGAAGGAGAAGAAGAGGGTGGAGACGTGTCCGGAAGCAGGAGGAGAGGAGGAAAGTAAGGAGAGTGGAACTGAGGGTAGGAACTTTGAATGTTGGCAGTATGACTGGTAAGGGGAGAGAGTTAGCTGATATGATGGAGAGAAGGAAGGTTGATATATTGTGCGTGCAAGAGACTAAATGGAAGGGGAGTAAGGCCAGGTTGATTGGAGGTGGATTCAAATTGTTCTATCATGGTGTGGATGGGAGGAGAAATGGGGTAGGGGTTATTCTGAAGGAACAGTATGTTAAGAGTGTTTTGGAGGTGAAAAGAGTGTCAGGCAGAGTAATGATTATGAAGCTGGAAATTGGAGGTGTGATGATGAATGTTGTTTGTGCATATGCACCACAAGTTGGGTGCGCAATGGGTGAGAAAGAAGATTTCTGGAGTGAGTTGGATGAAGTGATGAGCAGTGTACCCAAGGGGCAGAAAGTGGTGATAGGAGCGGATTTCATTGGACATGTTGGTGAAGGGAACAATAGAGACGAGGAGGTAATGGGTAGGTATGGTGTCAAGGAGAGGAATGAAGATGGTCAGAGGATAGTGGATTTGCCAAAAGGATGGACATGGCTGTGGTGAATATATATTTGAAGAAGAGGGAGGAACATAGGGTTACATACGAGAGTGGAGGAAGAAGCACACAAGTAGATTACATCCTATGCAGAAGAGTTGATCTGAAGGAGAAGTGGTGGCAGGGGACAGTGTAGTTAAGCAGCATAAGATGGTGGTCTGTTGGATGACAGAGATCAAGAAAAGGAAAAGAGTGAGGGCAGAGCCAAGGATCAAATGATGGAAGTTGAAAAAGGAAGGCTGCAAGGGTGAGTTTAGGGTGGAGGTGAGACAGGCACTGGGTGGCAGTGAAGAGTTACCAGACAGCTGGGAAACTATAGCAGATGTAGAAAGGGTGACAGCAAGAAGGGTGCTTAGCATGACATCTGGAAAGAGGAAGGAAGAAAAGGAAACCTGATGGTGGAATGAGGAAATACAGGAGAGAATACAGAGGAAGAGGATGGCAAAGAAGAAGTGGGATAGTCAGAGAGATGCAGAAAGTAGACAAGAGTACAAGGAGATAAGGAGCTAGGTGAAGAGAGAGGTGGCAAAGGCTAAGGAAAAGGCGTATGATGAGTTGTATGAGAGATTGGACACTAAAGAGGGAGAAAAGGACATGTACTGATTGGCTAGACAGAGGGACCGAGCTGGGAAAGATGTGCAGCAGGTTAGGGTGATAATGGATAAAGATGGAAACCTACTCACTAGCGAGGAGAGTGTGTTGAGCAGATGGAAAGAGTACTTTGAGAGGGTGATGAATGAAGAGAATGAGAGAGAGAAGAGGTTGGATGATGTGGAGATAGTGAATCAGGAAGTGCAACGGATTAGCAAGGAGGAAGTAAGGACAGCTATGAAGAGGATGAAAAATGGAAAGGCCGTTGGTCCAGATGACATACCTATGGAAGCATGGAGGTGTTTAGGAGAGATGGCAGTGGAGTTTTTAACCAGATTGTTTAATGGAATCTTGGAAAGTGAGAAAATGCCTGAGGAGTGGAGAAGAAGTGCACTGGTGCCGATATTTAAGAATAAGAGGGATGTGCAGGACTGCAGTAACTACAGGGGAATGAAATTGATGAGCGACAGCATGACGTTACGTGAAAGAATAGTGGAAGCTAGGTTAAGAAGCGAGGTGATGATTAGTGAGCAGCAGTATGGTTTCATGCCAAGAAAGAGCACCACAGATGCAATGTTTGCTCTGAGGATGTTGATGGAGAAGTTTAGAGAAGGCCAGAAGGAGTTGCATTGCGTCTGTGTGGACCTGGAGAAAGCATATGAGGGGAGCTGTGGCATTGTATGAGGATGTCGGGAGTGCAGAGAAGTACGTAAGAGTTGTACAGGATATGTACATGGGAAGTATGACAGTGGTGAGGTCTGCGGTAGGAGCGATGGATGCATTCAACGTTGAGATAGGATTATATCAGGGATCAGCTCTGAGCCCTTTCTTATCTGCAATGGTGATGGACAGGTTAACAGACGAGATTAGACAGGAGTTCCCACGGACTATGATGTTTGCTGATGACATTGTGATCTGTAGCAATAGTAGGGAGCAGGTTGAGCAGACCCTGGAGAGGTGGAGATATGTTCTGGAGAGGAGAGGAATGAAGGTCAGTAGGAACAAGACAGAATACATGTGTGTAAATGAGAGGTTAGGTCAGTGGAATGGTGAGGATGCAGGGAGTAGAGTTGGCGAAGATGGATGAGTTTAAATACTTGGGATCAACAGTACAGAGTAATGGGGATTGTGGAAGGGAGGTTAAGAAAAGAGTGCTGGCAGGATGGAATGGGTGGAGAACAGTGTCAAAAGTAATTTGTGACAGACGGGTATCAGCAAGAGTGAAAGGGAAGGTCTACAGGACGGTAGTGAGACCAGCTATGTTATATGGGTTGGAGACGGTGGAACTGACCAGAAAGCAGGAGACAGAGCTGGAGGTGGCAGAGTTAAAGATGTTAAGATTTGCACTGGGTGTGACAAGGATGGATAGGATTAGAAATGAGTACATTAGAGGGTCAGCTCAAATTGGATGGTTGGGAGACAAAGTCAGAGAGGCAAGATTACGTTGATTTGGACATGTGCAGAGGAGAGATGCAGGGTATATTGGGAGAAGGATGCTAAGAATAGAGCTGCCAGGGAAGAGGAAAAGAGGAAGGCCTAAGCGAAGGTTTATGGATAAGGTGAGAGAGGACATGCAGGTGAGGGGTGTAACAAAACAAGATGCAGAGGACAGAAAGATATGGAAGAAGGTGATCCGCTGTGGCAACCCCTAATGGGAGCAGCCGAAAGAAGAAGAAGAAAGATCCCAAAGATGTGCATGGTATGTTATGAGGTAACTCTAGTCCTGTGTGAGTGAGTGCAATGGATTAGTTCTCCATCCTTGATTGGTTTCTGTCTTGCACACTAGGACCCAGTACCAGAGGAAAAAGAGCAAATATATTTGGAATGTATTTCTTTCTTGATTTTGGCTGCACATTTTTCATTGTCCTTCTTCAAGAATGTGCTGCTAGAAAATAGTGACAAATGAGTATTAAACATGACTAATTAAATCTGCATCTATGTGTTTGTATATATTTTTAAACATCTAAACAATATAAAAATAAAGTATTATACAGTTTATTCATCCTTTCACTTTCAAACTCTGCAGGTACCTATCTGTAGATAGGCTTCCAGTTACTGGTATACTGCAAAATGTACAGTATGTCCCCCCTCCTCACAATAGCAACCTTGATTTCAACTATCCCATATTTAGCATTTTCACCCATTTTTGGATACTGTTGTGGAAAATAAAGCAGCCATTATTTTGAAGAAACATGATTCTTTTAAGGCTACATTCATACTGTATATAAGTGACTGTAACCTGATTCTGTCTTATATTTGATTGATTTTCTTTGTTTGTTTTTTTATAACTGCTCAAATTAATTTTGCAACTTATCCGAATTTTATATGAGTACTGAAGTTCATCCTGAATATGGCCCACATGTGCAAGATTAATAAAGGGATTTTGTCTGACAGATGCTACTCTGCTTCACATTGTTTCACAGCAGAACGTCTGTGAATTTGTAAGCTTATAATGGCAAGGTAAAGAAACAGGAAACAAAAGATCAGAGCTATTGGCTTGCGTGCATTTATTGTTGCAGGTGTTCTTTACATAGATCCAAGTAGCCAAAAGGACTAGTGAATGCACAATGGAACAGGTATGGATGCAAAACAGTTGTTACATGAGGAGTGGAAATCCTTTCTGAAATGTTTTGATTCCATGCGTTTTTTGCTAATCACACATCTCAGAAAACATCAGATCTGTATCACAGATGAGTGAAAAAATGGGAATGCAGTTACAGTATGAATGTAGCATTTTTTTGGGTTCAAAAATACAAACATCAAGTTTTATGTGGTTGTTGTTAGAAGAGAAGTGAAAATCCTTCCTGAAAAGGCTTGCTTTCATATCTTTGTTTGCTAATCACACATCTCAAAAAACATCAAACTTGTGTCACAGATGAGTGAAAAAATGAGAATGGAGCTGCACTGTGAATGTAGCTTTTATATTGTTTCAAAAATCAAAAATAAGGTTGTACAAGATGGTTTAAGAACAGCACAGTTGCAGCGAATAACAATCTGAAGTGGTAAAAATGACAAAAATAATTCCACATATTAAATAGAGCAAATCAGGACAATTCAATCTCACTCATTGATTAATCATAAAAAAAAACTGAGTGAAATATATAAAAACCCTAAACACAGCAAATTGAGCCCTCTACTAATAGGATTCTTAGAAATCATTGACAGTTTCCTGCATTTAACACTTATCTTTGTCATCAGTTCCTAGAAAAATGCTACATGGGTACTCTACCATATTTCAAAATCACCTGCCTCCGATGAAATCAGTAACAATTCAGACAAATGTTTTTTTTCAGATAACAAATTAAATTAAAGCCATGCTGTGCCTGGTCACTTTGTTACCATTCTGAGTAAAGCTGCTCTCTTTCAGGTCCTTAAATGGGCCATTTCCCCTTACCAGTTGGGTCCCTTCCTTTTTTAGTCTATTATGCACATTTTGTTAAAAGTACTTGCATGCATGTTTGAAACATACTTTTGTAGTGAGTGCTAGATTATAATATAAACACAGAACAAGTACTGAAAGTAGTAGTAGATGAAGAGAGTGCAGTGCAAGAACCATGTAAGAGCACAACAAAAGGATTATGGCAACATTTCAAGGTCAAAGATTACAAGACATTTTAAAAACCAGACAAAGAAAAAGTGCATTGCTAGAGTGCCTCTGAAAATTAAGAGGGTGGTGGGATCATCTGCATTATTAGAAGGGCAGTGCCAGAGTGGGCACCACAAAGCTGAGTTAGTGTTTTCCAAGAGTTGTATAACAAGATTTTAGGATAATGAAAAGGCTGGCATTGAAAGAGCACTGGTGCCTCTTGAATTTATATTATGTAAGATGAACAGTAGTGTTTTATCTGATGTTTGTATTCTAAGCTTTTAAACTGTCATAATAGGTGAACTTTTGTTAGACGCTATTTTCTTTGATCACAATTTTTAAAAATGTCCTTTTCAGAAGTGTACATCCTAAACATGTAATCTCTTCTAAAGCATATAATCAGGATATGCAGGAGAAAACATGAACACAGTTAATGATGATGTCTCAAAGCTGACAACTTTTGAACATGCAATGCAGAGCACTAGTCCAGAAAATGCTTATGCTGTTAACAGACAAGAGCCGAGTTCATTGGTCATTATCAGGAATGTGAATTTCATTACAGTGGCATGAATGAAAGGTGGCATGGTGGTTAACATTTTTGCTCTGTTACTAGAAGAGCAGAGATTGCACATGCTCTCTTTGTCTCAGCGGGGTTTTCTCCAGTCCTCACTCCACATCTGAATTAAGTGTGTGCTGTGGTAATTATTAAATGTTAAACTTGTAAACTTGTGGCACAATCTGAGCGGGTCTGACCTCATTTTACTCCCACCTAAAACCGAGTTATTGACAGCAGCAGCTCTCTGTTATCCAAGCCTGAAGCTCTTATGTGTGTTTGGGGGGATTGTTGTTTGGTTTTGTAATTAGGTTTAAATCTTAATTTCCCCTTGGCGATAAATAAAGTATTGCCCAATCCAATCTTATCTAACTGGTGACTCTCAACTGGCCTTGACTGCGTGGGTGTAAATGTACACTGTAACAGATAGGTGCCCCATCCGATGTTTGTTCTTGTCTTGACTCCAATGTTCCTGTTATAGATTTTTGCCCTAACACATTCCTGATTTAGTATTAGAAAGGTTTGATACATGGATGGATGACTGTATAAATAATTCAACATGGTACTGAGTAGGAGAAGTAGTGTGACCACCTGCCATCTAAAATACAAGTAGGGAGAGAAACTGAATTTTTTATTTCTCTGGAAATAAAAAAAAATCAAAATGAAGCTACTAATCACATTTCATTGTGTGGTGGGGCACCCCTGTGATGGAAGGATCTGGGAAGAGGGCATATTCCGGGCAATACCTCCCTGGGAATATGAGAGGGCAACTCCCTTGGCCACCGTCAGGGGGTGCCTGGACATTTTATGAGCCCTGGGTTGCAGCACTTCCACCATACCCGGAAGTGCTCTCGGAAGAGGATCTGGGAGCCCCTGGAACACTTCCAGGTGTTCTCCAAAAAGGACTGCCTCACTCTGTTTGAGGAGCCAGAGTCAGGAGGAGGAAGATGAAGCTTGGAGAGGAGAGGAGTAGAGGTGGCAGACATAGAGAGAAGAAAGGTTTATGATGGTGTACTGTGCTTTGTGGAGGGAAGCGAAGGGAAAACACTGCCCCACTTAAAATAAAACGTGTGTGCTGGGCAGTATTTGTGTCTGCCTGTCAGTGTGGGGGTTAAGGGGACTGTGTGCACCCCTGGTGGTCCACAAGTGGTATAATTTATGAAGTAATAATAATGCTCACTGGCTTTGTAAAACTTTTGTCTTTTATACACCAAGGTTATACTCAACCTATCAAAAAAAACACTTAGGCACCACTGAGCAACTAGTGGAGATAAGCTCTCATTTCATCAATTTAGCACCATTTCCTAACCAATTAATCATCCTGTATCCAAAAGCAATGCAAGTAAAAATTATGTGTCATATTTATTTCACCTTGAATGAAGAAGAATGACAGATTAGACTTCAATATCACTGCACTTTTTTCTAGTAATATCTACAAACTGCTTGAAATAAAATAATGCTTTCCATTTGTCCTCATATTAAATGGCCCTGAAGTGGATTAAATAGGTTTAATAATGGATGGTTGGAAGGATCATTTTGTGATGCTACATGCTATAAAACATACTGCTGAAAACACATTTGTGCTATGTTCGATTATGGTATGAATATTATGGGGACCAAATTAAATGACAAATTGGAGGATTTAGATGTAGCTGCACAGCACGTTTGTCTCTTCTGCCTCCAGCCATGATGGAGCCTATTCAAAATAGTAATCCAGAACTTGTCATTCTCCCACCTCTAACCCAGCCCTTTCTTGTCTCTATCAGTTAAAATTACAAAACACTCTCAACTTGGCACTAGTTTATTACCAAGGAATGAGGAAGGCATATTGTTGTTGCTCAACACAGTTTTCGATAGTTTTCTCTTCTTAGCCTTATGGTAGTAAAGGGGGATTATCTTGTGGCAATCCAACTGTTTATGACATTCTGTCTATATTCTGATTGAATTTGGGAAACATAAAGGTGTAGAGAGAATGTCACGTAAGTCTGGCCTCTCCATGAACATCCAGGCTTTCTCTGACCACCAAAGAGCTTACAGAGAAGCACTAACTGCTGCCAAGAACACCCATTATGGCAGAATAAAAGAAAGTGGCCATGATAACCCAAGGGTTTTGTTTTCTGTAGTTAATTAACTAATCCAACCTGCATCTGGCCCAACTACCTCTTCTACTGAAGTCTGTGAGAAATTCCTCCACTTTTTCCATAAAAAAATTAAAGATCTAAATAATTCAACTAATATAAATACATCATCAGTTTATATCTCTCCCTGTTCTCCCACTCCATCCAGCTCCTTCTCTAAGTTCTCACCAGTCACATCTGCTTTTGTTAATGACCTGCTTTGTAAGATGAGGCAGACTACTTGTGTACTGGACCCCATCCCCACCACACTACTTAAATCCTACCTTCATGCCATAATCCCGACTATTACAACAATAATAAACTCATTCCTTGACACTGGCTTTTAAAATCGCTTCTGTAACTCCAATGTTAAAAAAGTCTGGTCTTGATGCTGATGATCTTAACAATTTTCAGCCTATTTCCCACTTACCTTTTCTGTCAAAAGTTCTTGAGAGTGTTGTAGCTTCCCAACTCACCAACTACTTAACTTCTAATAATTTGATGGAACCCTTTCAGTCTGGCTTCATGGTGCAGCACAGCTGTGAAACTGCTCTGCTACAGGTAAGAAATGATTTACTTATGGCAGCAGACTCTGGACAAACCAGCATATTAATTTTGTTAGACCTCAGTGCAGCATTTGACTCTGTCAAACATGACATTCTACTGTCTAGAATGGAGAACATGCTGGGTATCTCTGGCACTGCCCTCCAATGGTTCAAGTCCTATCTGACTGATAGGTAAGAGTTTGTTAGTCTTGGCAACAGCAGGTCCAGCACAATGCCAGTCACACAAGTAGTTCCTCAGGGCTCTGCCCTCGGTCCTCTGCTTTTCTGTATTTATATGCATCCCCTTGGCCATATTATTTATAGCTTTGGACTGGGTTATCATTTTTATGCAGACGATACTAAACTCTATTTCAATGTTAAAAGTAGAACATCATCAGAGCTCTCTCACCTCACAACTTGCCTCAGTGAAATTAATACGTGAATGGAGCAGAACTCTTTAAAATTAAATTGGAACAAAACTGAACTCATGCAAATTGGGTAAAAGTGCAACTTAATAAAATGAGCTCCTTCCCAGTTAATCTTGACGGTGATCTCATCAGACCTGCTTCTACTGCAAAGAATCTTGGTATCATTTTTGATTCCTCCCTTTCTTATTCCGCCCACATAAATCACATTAAGAAACTTTCTTACTTTCACCTCCATAACAAATCATGTGTTTGCTCCTTCCTCTCATTTTCTAAAGCTGAGAAACTTGTCCATGCTTTTATCACATCCCACATTGATTATTGTAATTCCCTACTGACAGGTGCCCCTTCTAATCTTATATCATAGCTCCAGCTTATTCAAAACTCGGCTGCAAAAGTCCTTACATGGACCAGCAGCAGCAAACACATAACACCCACCCTGCTTCGCCTTCACTGGCTCCCTGTGTCTTGCAGAATTGAATATAAAATTCTACTAATAACCTACAAAGCTTTCAACGACCTTGCGCCAAACTACATCAGTGACCTTCTCCATCACTATCTGCCTGTCCACACACTAAGGTCCTCTGATTCTGGCAATCTTGTTGTACCTCACACTAATCTACATTCCATGGGTGACAGCGCCTTCAGCTCCATAGCACCCAGATTTTGGAATGACCTATTTAAATGAATTAGATCAGCTGACTCCATGAATTCTTTTAAAAAAACAACTCAAAACTCATTTGTTCAGGAAGGCTTTTAGCTCTACTTGACTTTATTACGCTTCTCTCAGTTTACTTCTATGTCAAGATGCTCATGTAACCTGTGTGTGTGCTAGACCATCAATTATGTTTTTCCTTTGAATTTACTATCTTACTCTTCTTTATTTATTTATCTGGTTTAGTACAATGCTATATGCTGTATACCCTGCCGTTCTTTTTTAAACTCTGTGAAGTGCCTTGAGCATGGGAAAGGCGCTATACAAATAAAATGTATTATTATTATTATTATTAGTGACCTGTGGTCTGTGTCTGACTCCCAGTATGGTCACTTTGTATTAAAGTTAGTAACTTTTTGCTAGATGTAGGATCCCGGGGTCTCATTTACGAAACATGCATGAAAATATGAATACACCTAAAACAAAATAATGTGAATGCCTCAGAAATTGAATTTATAAAACCTGCCGTATGCATTTTACCTTTATAAATTACAATCATGTTGTAAATGCGCACACACTTTGAGCCCTGCCTGACTGCCACCCTGAAACAACTGTATATGGATCATGCTAATCAACTACATATGCAATCAGAACATTGCAGACCTTCATTGGGTGGTAGAGTAGCCTCCCAACTAACGTATCCAGACATTTGTACCTACACTTAAGGACTATGGTATGCAATGCATTGTATTGAAGCACTCCTCCTTTGCACGCTGGGGTTGAGGAAAGGTTTAGCACCTGAGTGGCTATCCACCATCACTTAGCACATGTAATAACGTAATTTCTGTTACAATGAATAGTTGTGTGCACACGCTACTTTGCCTCGAAATAACTCAATCATGGGTTGACCTAGGCTACTGAGCCGCAATGTTTGTCAGTCTCATCTTGGCTTCACAGTTGACGTATGTGCTAATGGAATCATATTGCTCATGGTTAACAAACAGCAAGAAGTGCTGTCAATTGCCCCAATTACATTAGGAACCTGATTTAATTTTGATCATGGGCAAAATTAAAATCCTAGTCTTCAAGTAACACCAAACAAGCCATGTTGTGTTGAACAATTACACCAGGGGTGCCAAATACGTCAATCGCAATCGACCAGTAGATCGGAAAGGTAGTGCAGGTAGATTGCGTTGCATTCAAAAAAAAATTTTTTTTTAAATGTTAGTCTATCATATATCCTTCCTATGGCATTTGCCACTTGATTGACATACAGGGCAGCTACTCTAAGATCTCTTTTCTTGTAACACACTGGTCATCCCGCACACACGATCAAACATGCGAGCTACTGCAAAACTCTGGCTATCTAAGTGATCTAGTTAGCCTTTCAATTTATATCGACTAAAGAAAGGAATTATAAAAAAATTGTTTCAATGGGCTGGATGTGGAATTGGAAGATAAATGTCACAATCGAAGTGCGTTTGTCTGATCTGTCAATCTATCATTGCTATTCCAAAGAAGGAAAATGTGGAAAGGCACTTTCGAACTGTTCATAAAAACTACGAAACTGACTTCCTTCCAAAAAGCGATCTGAGAGAGAGAAAGGAGAAAGAACTAAAATCGCAGTTAATCGGACAGCTGTCATTTTTCACTCGGCTGAATTCAAAAGCAAAGGCATACACACCGAAGCATCGTTCCGGGTGAGTCACTCGATCATTAAGCATAAGAAGTCCTTCCAAGATGGAGAGATGATAAAAGAGGCAGATGGCTAGGGAGAAATTCCTGCTGAGATTTCAAGAACCCTGGCCAGAGAAAAAGGAGTTTCTCTTTGTCATTAAACATGCAGAATACAAGCAACTTAATAACGATCAATGGCTGCTAGATTTGGCTTTTTTTTTTCCAATCTGACCAACATGTTGAATGAGCTTAATTTACAGCTGCAAGGAAAAGACAAAATGCAACATCTGTCCTCAAAGCTGCAGCGCCTTGATTTGAGGAACATCCAAAACCTTGCGTCAGAGCTGGAAACACAATGGAAAGCGTGTGCGCAGCATGACAGCATACGCTACACAGAACAGATTGAAAATTCTCTGTCAGACTTTGACAGACGGTTTCAAGACTCAGCTTTACTTGACGCTGACTTTATATATTCAGGAGTGACTTTATATATTCCAACACTGACTTTATATAACTAGGCTTTGACTTTATATATTCCGCCGCTGACTATATATAATCAGATTTTGGTGTTATATATTCCGAAGACCGACTTTATATATTCTGAAAATCATTATATTTGCCTGTTTGGCACCCCATACATAATATATATATATATATATATATATAGCGGGGGCGTCCGTCCTGGTTATGCAGGAGGCCTCGGGTAGGGGGCTTAGAAGCCCAGCCCTGTAGGGACCCGTGGCCACCGCCAGGCGGCGCCCCAGTGCCCATTTATCAAGGGGAAGACGACAGGGGCTACACGGACGGCTTCCGGGTGCGCAGCCGGCACTTCTGCCACACAGGGGTGTGGCTAACATTAATTGCCGGGGAGCAGCTGGAGCCCATCCGGGTTCCCATAAGAGGGGCCGCCTCCCTCCAGTCATTAGTGGATGTCGGGTGGAAGAGGACAGAGCTGGAGAGAGGATGGGAGGCGGTCGAGAGAAAGGCACAGTGACTGAGAGTATGGCCTGGACTTTGGGGAGTCGGTGCAAGAGGCACTGGGGTATGTGAGCACGAACTGTATAATATAATTGTAAATAAACAGTGTGTTGGGTGAACTTATGATGTCCGTCTGTGTGTGTCCGGGCCAAGTTCACTATATATATATATATATATATATAATTTTTAATGTAGGTAGATCATATCAACCTCGTCATTTTAAAAGTAGCTCGCAAGCCGAAAAAGTCTGGGCACCCCTGAATTACACTATGAATGGGCTATAAAGTATGACATTTAGAGCATTATGAAGGCATGGAGTGTATCACACATGTTTCTATTGTGTTTTGGTAAATACATCCTAAGAAGTGTCAATAGGAAGATGATATAAACTGACAAATGTTGAAATATGTAGCATTGATCCTCTTCAAAGGTACCTAAAATATAGTCTGTACATCATATTTATTACTTTTAAGATTTAATTTGTTTGTAACATCAATACACATAATAATAAAAGCTTATCAATACAAATCATTATACATGTGATCTGTCATTTTAAAAGGTTTGGCTGCATTTCCCTACTTGGTCAAGGTTGTCAACATTTCCCAGTTTATTTGAAATGTTATTTTTGGACAGGGTAGAGTTGCTATAAATATATGCAAGTTCTCACATCAAGTTTTCTTTTATGAATCCAACTTTTGCATTGAGAGTTGCATATGCAGTTTCAGCCTCTTTTTGTACGTTTACAAGTTTTGTAAATCCTACCCCCTGGATTTAAAGTTATAATCCAAGATATGTCAGATTGCACCTCAGTACTTTTCAGTGAATATTTTTCCACTTTTCATACCGTATGAAGTTTTAATGTGTTTTTTATAGTAGTCACATCCTAAAAACATCTGTATTAGATAAATTGGTGTCTGTATACTGATCTAGTATGAGCATGCGGTTGTGCCTCTTATACACTGATTCTCTAATATTGCTGGCATAGGCTCTAGCTTCCCACAACACTAAGTTGGATAAGGAAGCTCAAACAATGATGTATGGCTGGTAAGCTTTCTCAAATTATCATAAATAATGGACCACCACAGTACCAACTTCTTAAAGTGATCTCCAAGAAGATGGTAAGACTGTTAAGACTGAGGCTTTTACCTGGCCATTTACTGAAGGAGAAATCTTCTAGTTGTATGTCTATTTTCTGTGCCATTTGTTCAACCACCTTCAGAGACTAACATTTTAGAATGCCAGTGCCAAATTCATCACAGTAGCATTTAAAGTGATGAGCCTTTTGCTTCTTTGTGACAGCATTTCACCACACAAAAAGACCCTATTGAGTTGAGCAGCTGGCTGGAGAGTACTATGACAGTAACTTTGCCTCTCCTGCTAAAAAAAGGTTAACATTCTGATTAGATAGAGGCCTTAGGAAACACACAAGGGATATCAGCCTGCAGGTGATTAATAGATCTGGAGGCAAGGATTTTTTTCCTGAGGTTACAATTTTTTTTACCACTCTCTGGTGAAGAGACTGTTTCTTTCTCTGCCAGCCCTCTCAGAAAGGCAGCAGGTAAAGTGATGTAAAAGATGATTGGAAAAAAAAAATAAATGATAGGCCATATTTCTCCTTTTTCTTCATACATCACACTGTAATCAAAGTAGAACGTAATCAAAAACTATTTTTAACTACTTGATCAAGTAACTTTTTCAGGCACCTTGCTTTGAGTATTGCAATGTTTTGGTTCTAAATTACACACTCTTTTTTTAATTTAGCACAAGCTATTTTTCATGTTTAACCTTCAGAATCATAAGACTTACATTATAATGTATGGTAAGTTTGACCGATGGGCTGACATGTACTGGCCTTCCTACTTCATCTGATAAGTCATGATTGCTCATTCTCCACACAGACTTTCTTTTTTGCTGCTTCCATTTTCTTTGAAATGGGTAGACTACACATGCTGCAGACTGCTGTTTGTCACATTAATAATCTGTACAGTGTGTTATTAAGAAGGCAGGTAATTAAGATATTTAAAGTGAATTAAAAACGTAAATGATTAGCAGTCATCAACATTGCCTTTATGACCTTGAAATTATACAGTTGTCTTCTTTTGTACCTGAAGATGTGTGGAAATTTTGGTACTGCCAGACAAGTCTTTGGTTCCTTGTGTTTCTCAATTGGAATCAGCAGGGTAAAAATGAATGTATGAATGGATGTATTATATATAGTATTTCTTGTATAATAAAGAGACAAAAAATCAATAAAATTAAGTGTAGTTGTGATTAAATACAGAAGAGCAAGCATTGCTTTGTATCACTACAGTGAAAGTGCATATTATATGGTGCAACAACATGATATCAAGGTTTATTTGAAATACTTCAGTCATAGTAAAACAAGAAGATGTCCATAAGTGATCACAGTGAACTCTGGGGGTTAATATTAAAAGTGGAGAAACTGTGAAGAAACGAGTTGCAAGCCAAATAAAGATGTGTCAAATATGATTATCATACATGCACAAACATAGCACTTAGAAGATTACACTTTAAGGAAATGTGGGACATTATGAAGAGTGCTACTGGAAATTTACTGTGTCAAAAACTGAACCAGGAATTACAAACAAACATATCAGATATTATACAAATCTGAAATAAAATGCAGTTATTACAAATGTTGAGAAAGGTGTTCCAATGGATGAGACAGGGAATGAATGTTGAAATCATAACAGCCTGGGTGACTTATAAACAGCTGGATGAATGGTAAGCTACTGGCTTTGATAATATTAATTTCTGTATACAGATCTTCTTGCAGAGAACTATCCTATATTTGGTAACTAATTTTTCAGCTGTCCTTGAATAATCATACAGTCCCTGAGGTATAGAGATGTTCACACATTTGTGTCAGATCCTATTGCATGAAGCAGATTTAAATGCATAACCAAATATGCTTTTAATCAGCTAGATGTTTGTATTTAAAAAATCATGTGGTGTTTACTTTTTTGGAAATAAATCAGATAAGAATAAGTAAATTAATAATTCATTGCATTACTCTTTCCTCACTACCAGGAAAAAATTCACATAGGCCAGTCATCCTTATGATTCTTTAGTCAAAATACTGTAGGGCCTTTCAGAGATGTTTCACTTAACCACTTTTTTCCACCATTTTCATAAATGTCTGAGGTTTAATGATCTCATCCAGTATGTTGTCAAATTTTGTATGGGAAAAAATTTAGGGAGAAATGATGAACACCCCATTGGGTATTAAAATTGAGATTAATCATTTTGGTATATGAGCTTATTATAGCATTTATCATACCAGTGGTGAAACCTCAAACTTCATTTGTTGTCATTGTCGGCTTAGAAACCTACAATATGTTACAAACCCTACATACATATTCTTCTCATTGGCTTTTATTGCTCTTGGAAATGGGATGGAAGTGTCATGAAATATGTCAGGGCTGGGTGCAGTTCAAACCCAAAAACTCTTCATCCCAGACTATGCCTATGGCTGGAGTTAATTTAGGGTGAAGTTGTAATCTTAATTTTACTGTTTATGTCTATATAAAAATTCTATATGCAGCATGGCATTATAGTTTAGCACCCTTTTGTATTATTTTCTTTAAACACACATTAACTTGGATTTCTGGGGAAGAACTCTGAAATCATTTATTGAAGGAGGCAATCTAAATTTCATATAGATAATAACTGGAACTGTACTTGTACCCAGAGGCACAGCTAGGATTTTCAGCGCCCAGGGACATCTGAAGATTTCGCGCCCCCTCCTGTTTGCCAAAATGCAATGGGGAAGGGAAAGAAAAATTTTAAAAAATGTATTTAAAGTAATAGTATTTTAAGAAACAAATTTTATATAAGTCTCCGAAAATGATAACGCAGACTCGTGTTCTTTAAAATCTAAATCCGTCATTAGTTTTTGTAAGAAAAAATTTGTTTTCCTCATTTAAAAATGATTTTAAAGAAAGTATATAGCAAATTATAAAGCAAAATAATTATATATTTATAAAAACTGCATTACTTACAATTTATTCGTACGAAAATATAATGGGGAAACGTCTAGACTTTTGCAGCCATCTACTAGAATACTTCACCACAACCCAATCAATTTTCTATCAAACACATAAACACAAATCACTTGGCACACAGAAATGGTGTTTGCAACAACTTAGACAATGATACACTAATGCCTCATGTCAGTCGCGCGACCTGCTTAATAACGTCAAAAATGTTTCTGGGTGGGAGTCAGGCATGTTAGAGTAGTGGAGGGGATAAATTATTGCCTGTTGGGTATATAGAACTAATACATGCTTCGAAATCAGAAAGAGACAAAAAACATATCATGAGGAAAAAGATATCCTCATACTGATGGAGTGATGGACTGAATATGTGAATGTTTTTTATTTACTTTTTAGTGCCTTTAAGAATGGAAAACATTTCATTCTAAAATTTCGTAACATCAATTTGGCACCCCCTGGATGCTGCGCCCGGGGACAGATATCCCCCCTTGCCCCCCCAGCTATGCCACTGCTTGTACCCATACTCTGGTTGCATGAGGCAGATGAAGTAACAGCTGTGTGACCCTAAAATACAAAGTAATGATGGAATGTGGCTTTTAAAAAAATTATATTTTCTTAGATGGTTGAACTAGACATCTTCATGTTTTTATTTATTGTTTTTAACTTGCCATAATGAATTTGCCACAAGGATTCAGAAAATATACTGATCAATATTTATTTAGCAAAAAATGAAACAACTATTTATGCACTGCCTTTTAAAGGAAAATGTGAAAAATGCTCTACTCTGTCCATAAATTAGCACTGTTGTTAAATTTAACATAAACATCAATAGTCATTACCAAACCTTTTAAATCCCATGCTGGGATTTCAGTTTTCTCAGGCTCAGTTGTCTTTATTGCAAAAATACTTTATGAAGTTTTATCATATGTCTATTCCTTACGGAAAATTAATCCGTCCATATACAGATAGATAGACTCCCCTGTGATAATCTGCAGACTGACAGTCATTTTACATAAATTATAAGTCTGACTACAATTAGAACTTTAGTGGTTTTGGAAATAAGTATAATTAATTGAGTCAAAGCTATTCCTTAAAGGTATGTTTGACATGAGTGTGTTTATGGGTAAAGATAATGGCCTTAGGGGCGGCACGGTGGTGCAGTGGTAGCGCTGCTGCCTCGCAGTAAGGAGAGTTTGCATGTTGTCCCCGTGTCTGCATGGGTTTCCTCCAGGTGCTCTGGTTTCCTCCCACAGTCCAAAGACTGGCAGGTTAGGTGCACTGGCGATCCTAAATTGTCCCGTGTGTGTGTGTGTGTCCTGACCGGGATTTGATCCTGCCTTGTGCCCTGTGTTGGCTGGGATTGGCTTCAGCAGACCCCCGTGGCCCTGTGTCAGGATATAGAGGTTGGACAATGATTGACTGACTGACAATGGCCTTAACCATGAAATGAATCCACAGCACATAACCTTTTCATACAGTCATTTAGCTTTTTTTAAAATTTAAAAGCTTTCTCCAGGTGAAATGGCTGTAGATGAAAGTTGTAAACACAAACATGTGTATGTCATTTAATTGTAGGTTTTGACATACAGAGATGTGCGCTGATAAATCCCTTAAAAGAAGGATGATTCCATTCTACATATGTAGTCGTGTTTTTTTTTTTTGCCTTATTAGTTTTTGTTATGACAAAAGGATAGGTCAGAATTTTAGAACAACATAAGAACCTAGAGATTAGACAAAATCAGAAACCAGGAAACAAGAGGAGCTTGAAAGCCAAAAATCATATGCTAAACAAATGACACCAACCAAACAAATCGTTTGGAGATTTTATCCACAATCTTGAATCCTAAGCAATACAAGATGGCATTCATTTATCATAACATAGATGAAAGATGAGCTGTGACTTCTGGTGATCTCAAGACTAGCAACATGTTGTTGCATAAAAAGGCAGCACCCATTGAAGAAGAGAATAAATTATGATAAAATATAACCACAAGTCCAAAACTAAAAAGAAACAGAAAAATGAAACATGAATAAGCAATTTTAAAAAATTTTAAATAAAAATACATTGCTTCGGAGAACATTTTACAAAATCAGCAATAAAAAATTACAAAGTTAAAAGAATCATAACAGTTTTAAATATATGCTATGTTTAAATGCCCATGCATCTATTTTTTAGATCCCATTTAACCTACTATAGGGCTGTGGGAAGCCGGAACCTTTAAAAGAGCTGAGCTTCACTAGGAAAAATTAATATTGAGAATAACCTAGATTTCTTTCTGTTTATCTGCTTTACATAATATATGCATGCTCTTAACGTTATGTATGTGTGAATACATGCTTTAACTGATTGTAGGGTAGGGATCCTGATGATATTGTCATTAATGAAATGGAGGTGTTGTCAGCCCCTAAGCTATATTTATCTTACAAAAGTAAACAGTATGTGTGTAAATACAGTTTATCAGTCTCTTTCTATTCTACTTTCTCTCTCTCTTTATATATATAAACACACACCCGCATACATACACACACACATATATATGCGTATCTTGATACATAGATACCTATGACTGTGTCTAATCAGCATGTCATTAGATAGATGTATGTGGATTAGTTTAGATATAAATGTATAATGCTGGACAGGTGATACAATTTATAGATAGGTTATTTCCTATTTCTTTTTTCATTATGTGGCCAAAGCATGTTTTTGAGGCTTAAAACCGACTTATAATTTTATGTCCTATACACTGCCTGTAGCGAAAAGCAGCCTGGTATTTTCTGACTGATTCTGGAAGTTATTTGCCACAGTTTCCAAATACCAGAATGTTTACTGATACAATGAATTCTGCCTCACCTCTAGCATAAGAACCTGTAGAGCTGATTATTCAGTGTGTGCTCTTTGCTTCCTTACTGGTGATATTTCAGCTTGTTTATTATAAATGGTAAAATTGTCTAAGTAGGTAAATGTTCACAAAGTATATATCATAGACAGTCTATATGATGCCTAATGCATCAGTCAGAGACAGAAAATACAAATGTTGCAGATATTAATTATAAGGCTGTAGTTCAAATTGCATTTTAACATAAAAAGGTCCAAACAGTCCATAAAAAATATAAAACCAGTCAAACGTTTTAGAACACGCCATATTATACAGTTTTTATTTAAATTTAGGCAGTTTAAGTCCTGTGAATAACCTGAAATGGTATAAAGGCAAGCAACAAACTGACAGTGGTTAAAAAAAATTCTGATTACACAAGACTGAACAATAATGTAATTTTCATAGGTTGTTCAAAAAGGCCTTTTCATGTAACAAATAATGGGTTAACAATTTACGACTTTTCTTTAGTAATGGAACTTAGTTAAACCTTGAAAGTCGATGTAAACAATTCCTACAGGTGTTCCAACTTTTGTTCATTACTTACAGACTCTTTATCTGTATAAAAGCAAAAAATTTGTTTCCCGATGGATCTGGTGTATTTCAACAACATCTGGCCCCATGTCACGCATCAAAAGAAGTGAAGAAATTTTTTGATGAGAATCAAATGAACATACTGGAGTGATCTAGAAACTCACCTGATCTAAACCCAATTGAAAATTTGTGCTCTATTTGTAAGCAATGTCTTGGAATGGATTGGATTACATAGCCATGGAGAAGATGATTCAAACCCAAATTCAAGTTTGGTACAGAGACCCCAAAATCCTTCAAGAATTTTCAAAAGTGGTGGATTCCATGTCAAATCGCATCCAGGTGCTTCTCAAGAGTCGAGGAGGTCTTATCATGTACTGATGTGAGTATATGAGTATTATTAATAATAAAAAATGAGCAAAACAGATTTTTGTTGTTTTCAGAATTTGTTTCAATTAATTTGCACAAGGGTGTAGTGTATGTATAGATATAGTCCATCATCATTCATGCTGTGGATGGCCTGTGGAAAAAAGCTTCTCACATCTCTCATGTCTGGGAGTGCACTCTGCCATCTAATGGATTGCACAGTTATTAATAACCAATTCTCAGTCCTATTGAACCTTAACTTTAAAAGGCAATCGTGGTCTCAATTGTGTGTATTGTGAATTTCTGATATACTTCAGGTAACCCCATTGGGAACAATGACAACAGAAAATGTTGTTTGTCAAAAATCTGGACAAGCATCATCAGGCCAAATGACCCAGTATAATTTAATTTGTTATGTCATTAAGCTTTTCCTGATGAATAAAGCAGAGAGCTTTATTGCCTTGATGTGTGCTAAAGCACAGGTGATACAGCCTCTAGGTCTCCTACTAAAATATAACTCAATTTCTTTGACATGCAAGCACAATGATCTGAATTAACCTACTTTCATATCATTACTTACAGTAGTTTAATGTAAACAGCCAACCACACATTCTGAATGTCATATACAATTATAACCCCAGATCTCTCTTTGTTTAGCAAAGAGACAGAAGCAAGGTATCCTAGAAATATTTATGGTAAACAAATATAAATGCAATATTTTGAGTCTGATGTATGACACACAGGAGGCAGCTTTACCGAGATAAATATTTTACTCTGTGGCTCAAGGCCACAGAGTAAGATATCAGAGGAATCAAAGCCTGTGACCTTCTGGTTTCTGTTAGAACACTTCACTTACCACATAGCCTGCATTGTTTTAATTAAGAACAAGCATTACAGAAATTCATCCTTTGAAATCTATGAAAGATGTTCTGTTACATTTGAGTCATGGTTACCAAATTGTATGTATTAGCTTACAAATTGTTTGGTAAGGTGGTACAGTGGTTTGTGCTGCTGCCTTATATCCTTTTGGACTTGTATGCAACTCTCAAGCATTGCTCTATTCACAGAGGTTTTATATGTGTACTTTAGATCCCTCCCACATACCAAAAAATGTATTTGTTCTTTAACTGTAAGTTGATGGATTGGGGTCCTGTCCGGTGTTGGTTCCTGCCTACCTGCCCCAGATAGGCTGAGGCTTCATGTAACACTCTTAAGGGAAAATATATGGATGAATGGTTAATACACCTGGAAATGAGAGACTGTTCCATCTTTATTTTCACTGAGACATGGCTCCAGAGAAACTTTGCAGACTCAGATATCCAGCTAGATGGACTGACCATCTTCTAAGCGGACAGAGACACCTCATTGTCCAGTAAGACCTGCAGTGTTTGCGGGGGATGCGTGTTTATGTGAACAGAAAGTGGTGTACGAACGCTGGCTCAGTTGTGCGATACTGCTCCCCGCAAGATCAGAAATGCAGCCTTTAGATCTGGAGACAAGGCCACCCTCAGGGTGACCAGAGCCAACCTGTCTCATGCTATAAGGAGAGCTAAGTGGGCATATGTGCAGAGGATTAACAAACAATTCAGCAGCACCAGAGACACACTTCGTATGTGGCAGGGCGTTCAGACAATTACAAACTACAAGCACATCCCACACAGCGATGGTGATGGCTCCCTTCCGGATGAGCTGAACAACTTCTTTGCACGGTTTGAGGCACAGAACAAAGAGCCTGCGAGAAAAGTAACAGTTCCCTCCACTGACCAGGCACTCTGTCTCTCCATAACTGACGTGAAGAGGATTATATCCAGAGTCAATCCACGCAAGGCTGAAGGACCTGACAACATACCTGGTCGTGTGCTCAAAGAATGTGCCAGTCAACTGACTGGTGTCCTCACAGACATCTTCAACACATCTCTGAGCCAGTCAGTCCCAGCATGCTTCAAGTCGACCACCATCATACCAGTGCTGAAGAAGTCATCACTGACATGCTTGAATGACTACCGACCAGTTCCACTCACGCCAAGCATAATGAAATGCTTCGAAAGGTTAGTCATGTCACACATAAAGACTACTCTCCCTGTTTCCCTTGACCCTCTTCAGTTTGCATACAGCTCAAACAGGTCAACTAAGGATGCCATCTGCCCTTCACCTCTCCCTGACACATTTGGATAAAAAAGACACATATGTCAGGATGCTATTCATAGACTTTAGCTCTGCCTTCAACACAATCATCCCTCAAAAGCTGGTTGTAAAACTGAGCAGGTTGGGCCTGAACATCACCCTCTGCAATTGGATCCTGGACTTCTTGACAGAGAGGCCCCAGTCAGTTCGGATTTGCTGCAACACTTCCGGCAACATCACACTGAGCACTGGAGCGCCGCAGGGCTGCGTGCTTAGTCCATTGCTGTTCACCCTGCTGACTCACGACTGCACAGCCACGCAAAACACCAACCACATTATCAAGTTTGCGGATGATACGATGGTGCTGGGACTGATAAGCAGGGTTGATGAAACAGCATACAGAGATGAGGTGGAGTGGCTATCTTCATGGTGTGAAGACAACAATCTGTCTCTCAATGTTGACAAGACAAAAGAGATAATCGTGTATTTCAGAAAATCACATTCTGTCCACATCCCACTCAGCATCAACGGTTTAGATGTGGAGACTATTAGGAGTACCAAGTTTTTCAGTGTGCACATAACTGAGGAACTTACGTGGACACATAACACCTCATCACTAATCAAGAAAGCCCAACAGAGACTACACTTCCTGAGGCGGCTGAAGTGAGCAAGTCTTCCCCCTTCCATCCTCACCATGTTGTACAGAGGCACTATTTACAGTGTTCTGACAGGCTGCATCACTGTTTGGTATGGCAACTGCAACATATCTGACCGCAAGCACATGCAAAGGATAGTGAAGACAGCAGAGAACATTATTGGGGTGCCTCTCCCTTCACTACAGGACATACAGGTAGTCCCGAGGTTACGGACATCCGACCTACGACTTTAGAACAGGGCCGCAGCTGTGATGCATGCACCTCAGTAACTGCCGCTCCATCATCTTCAGCCTGGGGATGCTGCAAGCGGTGGCTGGACGGAGGCTGGAGGGGGGAGATTTCACTGCCTGCACAGTGTAGTGTCCCTCGAGTGGCTACCAGAGGCAAACGGTTTCACTGCCCGCCACACATGGCTGCCCTGTTCGTTCTCGGTGGGCGGCTGGTAATGCTGCAAGCGGTGACCTGGTTGTGGCTGAACGGAGGCCATTGAGGATGAACGGGGCGGCAGGGGGTAGCATTTTAGTGTGCATCGGATGGCTGCCTATTAAATTGGGGCAACTCACTACCCGCCTTTGGCTGCACCGTATTCGTTCTTGGTGTGTGAATGCTGCAGGCAGCATACTGTAGTGGAGGTGACTGTGAGGTGGGCTGGTGATGAACCGCCCCTCGATGCCCCCATTCATTCTCAATAGCAAGCCTGCTTGTACTGTTACGTACATAGCAGGAAGTTGTCTCTTGTCAGTAAATCAGATGTGTTGACTATTGGTGCCTTCCTGCTGTGATAGCGTGTACAGTGCTGTGCAGAACAACTCATCTTAATCTTCTGTCTTCACCCTTCAACAATGTCTCTGAAACACAAATCTGATGCAAGTAGTGGTGATACAGTAAAGAAATTGAAAATAAAGTAGAAATAATAAAAAGGTCAGTGAGAGGTGAAACTCCATCATTCATTGGCAGAGCACTTGGTTACAGTCGGTCCACAATAGCATTTATTAAATTTATGCACCTGTTCCAACTTACATACAAATTCAATTTAAGTACAAACCTACAGTCCCTATCTCGTATGTAACCCGGGGACTGCCTGTATTTTACAAACGCAGTGTCCACAAGGCCTGCAGAATTGTGCAGGACCTCTTACACCCCTCACATGGACTTTTCACACTTCTGCCATCCAAGAGAAGATACTGCAGCATCAAAGCCAGATCTGCCAGGCTGCAGGAGAGTTTTTACCCCCAAACTGTCAGACTCCTTAACACCACGCTGCCCCCTGGGATCTTCCACACTGCTTCAACCACCTCTAAAAACAGAACTTTTATACATGCAAGCCACTTTCCTGCAAAGACTAGTGTGCATATAGAAAAAGAACTGAAAATCTCATACTGACCTTTAAGTATTTTGACAATCTTGATATCCTTCTGCTGTGAAACATTCTGACCTGTCATTGTTTACACATGTCTTAAACAACTATTACCATAAACTGATAATTTCTGTATTATCTATGTCTATTATTTATTTATTATATTACATATCTATTGACTATATTTATGTATCTAGATTGCAAATACCATATATTGCACCAATGTTCATATTGCTAACTACACGTCAATATTGCTGCTACTTCTTTGTCTTGTATTTGCACAATGTCTTGTTTGTGTTTTAATTTTAAATATAAATTTTAATTCTATTTTTAATTTATTATTTGCATGTCATGTTGTTACACTGTGGGGCCTAAGTTAAGTGAATAGGATGGATGCTCCAATTTGGTAATTGATTTCTTAGCCAGGAACACTGAGCCCATTGTTCCTATTGTCTTGCCCCTACTTGAACCTCTTATTCCACTTAAAGACAGTTAACTTTTTCATAGCATCCTCACCATATACCACTTTCAATGGCTCCAATGTTTCAGTAAATTTTGTAGCACAAGTGACACTATATAGCCATTCTGGGAATTAAATTGCCACACCTTGTATATTGGCCTCATATGTGTAAGGGTGTGTCTGAGTGCCCTGTAATGGACTGCCACTGGATGTATGGTTGGTTTTTACTTTATGACATAAACTACTGCAATCAGTTATGACTCCTTATAATCATTTATAATACTAAGCAAGTTAAGTGAATGCTATTAAATAATAATTATGTATATATCTGTAGTGAGAAGAAATATTGCTATATACCTCTCAAAAGAAATTCTTTTATCATATTTGACTGCATAATTACATCACTGTAAATCCAGTTATACAGCAGACTATAGAAATGGTTATTTGCACAGTAGTTATGCAAGAAATACCTGAGCAAATCTCATGTAAGGATACTGCAATTAGAGACAATGAAAAGCAGGTAACGCTTTTGAACATTGACTGCATTGTTATAGAAATTTCTATGCCCATAATTGTCACAAAAAACCACTGAAGACATCATATAAGATATGTTTTATTTTGATGCTAAGTCTATAATAAAAGCCTTAATAAGCAGCCTCTATTCTCATGTCTTACCAAAAGTGTTCCCAAGATTTTCCCATTGTCCATTGTTGTAAAGTGAAAGGCATCATTATCATCAGGCAGTGACTATAGTGCAACCATGCATCCATAAAATGCTTAAAAAATTAGCATTCATCACTATTAGCTATTGGTACAGAGCAGCATGCTGGCCTCCAATCTGATTGAAAGTCATAGCAAGGCCAATACCTAGTGGGTTTCTGGAAAAGGAGTAATGAGCCACATATTAAATATTATCACTGACTAATTCAGCACACCACCCTAGCTTTTACAAATGTTGTTTATGTAGCCACAGCAGAAAAAACACATATAATTCAGCATAAATGAATATAAACCCATATTGACCAAACAGGCCTTTTGGTAAAGACAGTTATTTAGTTTTTTTTTGCACACTGAGGGCCTTTAGCCTCATTTTCTTATAAATATTGCCTTAATTTGTCACCATTTTAACAATAACAAGCAGCTCGTATTTAAATGTGATTCCAAAACACTTTAGAATGAGAAACATATACAGTAGTACATTCATCTAAATGTACCTGTTACAAATGGAACACAAGTAGGTTTAGTGAGTCATTTGGGGCACACTGGAGAAAGAGAGGGAGACACAGAACCAACAGATTTTTATGTTTAACAATTGCATGAAAAAGTACAATACAGTGCCATAATACAGTGGTACCTCGGTATTCGTCCTTAATCCGTTCCAGGTCCTTGGACTTATACCAAACAGGACGTATACCAAACTAATTTTTCCCATAAGAAATAATAGAAAAATGATTAATCTGTTCCCATGAAAAAAAATCCTATTGTTATTGGCATATTATACATTGATGGGTTTGTATAAAATTTAAACACTGCTTAATACTAAAATACATAAATACAAAAGCAATTAGATGAAATAAATGAAAATTTAACCTCACTTTACTTTTTAATAACGTCTTTGTTTTTCACAATCGTTGATACCGTCGTTCTCGGCATACGGTATGCAGCAGCCATGTCCCGGATACGCATGCCACCTTCATACTTTTCAACAATCAATTCAAATTTATGTGAAAAAACACAAAATCACGTTGTGATGATGCGGGTTTGCTGTATGCTCCCATCTGCTGTCTGGGAGCCCTTGAACCCTACACCGTCGGTAATGTTACTAATGAGCTTAGCAATGAGGCACAACAAAGCATGGGATGGTGAAAAAGTGCAAAGTCCTTTTATTAAAACAATCAAGAAAACAAGGTTATTCAAATTAAAGTGCAGTGTCCAAAGTTCCAATAAATAAATCGTGGAGGTTAAAAACAATAGAAAAAAAGTCTTCTTAAAAACGAGGCTAAAATACAGCATGACGCATTCTTTAAAAAAAAAAAAAACACAAGAAGCCCGGTGCCTTTTTACCTGCCGGCCCTCCTGCTTCCCCCCTCTGGGCTTCTCAACAGGGGAGTCGCCCTACTTGCAGCTGACCTTTACTCTGCCTACTTCAGCTGTTCAGTTCACCTCTCTGATCCCTGGCTCCAGTAGGCTCCTCCTGACAGCGACTTGGGATCCACAGTGACCTCCTTCTGGTCAATCCACTCCATGATGAATCAGCAGGAGTGACCACTACTACTATTTCCCGGGTGTCGGCCCAACACCCAGGCTCCCTGTTCAGCTGCAATGCGAGCCTGCCTCTGCGCTCACGCTCACGCTCTCTCTCTCTCTCTCTCTCTCTCCTGCTTCCTCCTTTCTCCTGCAACCTCCCATCCCCTTCTATCCGACTCGCGCTTCTGTTTATCAAGAGGGCATGGCAGCTGAAATCCGCAGCCCCAGGAACAATCACGAATGCGGATGGTCTGTCATCTGTGCACTTAGGTGAGAAATGCCCACATCGCGAGTTGCCCTGAGAACCGCTTCAGCCCAATACTATCCATTTGCAGAGCCACCACACCCCCTCACCAAGCCGCGAACGCGGTGATTATTTATTTTAAAACTGGCTTTTGACAGGAGCTGTGGACCCGCTATACCACACACGTGAAAATTCACAGAGAGTTATAGCGTGTGTTGTTCACTGAATGCTAGCAACTGCAGCACTGACGCTCGTGGACATTCGTGGCTTTGTCTCGAGAAAGGTAAACAAAGGTAGCACGCGAGTAGTATTCCAAACAAAGGTTGTATACCAAGCAAAATATTTCACGTCCAAACAGTACGTATACCAAGTTGGGCTTATTCCAAAGCGGACGTATACCGAGGTACCACTGTATTTCTTTTTTTAACTTGTTGAAAGCTCATTCTATAGTAGCATTTCAGTATAGATAATTACCTACTGACAACTTGATTCAAGTATGCTGTTACCTTGATATCATCATATATCTTTCTCTTAATCATGCATGTAAGAGACAATGGTGAATCTTAGCTTTCACAAAAAAACAGAAGGACACAAGAGAAGGTTCAGTATTATTCTCATGAACAGACTATACTTCTTGAACAACATGTTGAAATTATCATATAAATCAAGTTAAATGGTTAAAATAAAAACTGTCATCTGAAGATGGTTTTACTGATACAGTCAGAATGGAATATACCCGAGACTGCCTGTTTCATTGCCATGTAAAAATAATTGTACAGTAGGATTTGAAATTAAGAGAGTATAGTCGCTTAGTTGGTTTGATCTGTCTTTTATTTCACACCATCTAGTCCAGCATTACAAACTTTAGAAAACATAGGTGGCTTGCCACTCTCACCTGTAGAGACTAGAATCATAACTGGTCGGAAATAGGTTACAAATCACACTGCACTGCTAGTGTTAAAGAAAGCACAGACAAATCCATCAAAATTTTGCATTGCTACAAGTGAGAACCAGAAATCTTTATTTGGTTAGGTCAATTTTATCATAGTGTATGTTTAAACATAATACTTAAAACTCTAATGGTCATAAAAATATTATCATAATGTTTTAAAATCATCATGCGTGTTTTAAGTATCAAAAAGAAGTGCCTGCAAAGTAATTATTGGTGCATCTTTCAGGGAAATGCCCTCTTGTATTTTGGACTAGAAAGGAGACCTTGCATTGCATAACTGTGTCCTACTCTGTTAGAAATAAATGTTGAGCAATGTTTCTTCTTTTATATGTAGAAGTGGTAACAATTGCTGATCATAAATTAATCTAGTATATTTGATTAGTAGCACCTAACTCTACATAACTTCTTAACTGATAGGGAAGTAATAAGGGTATACTTATTTTTCACATGAAGTCTGGACATTGAGTTATTGTTTGCTTAATTAAAAATAGCAGAATAAACTTTGCTATGCACTGTTGGTCATCTAGAGTTAGATGTGTGTAACTTAAAGACTTCTTAAAAAATAGATGATTGTTAGTTATGCAATAATATAATGTATAAAGCCATTGAATTGAAGAGAGTGTTAGTTTTTCTCATGACTGTAATTTCTTTGTGCAGTTAACCTTTCAACTACAATAAATATCTTACTTATTATTTCAAAAAGAACAAGAATTATTCCGTCATCATTAGTATTAGATTACCATATGGCTTCACGGGTGTTATTATCTTTTGATAATGTTTGGTTTCAATCAGAAAAAAATAAGATTTGCAATCAAAATCTGCAGTGTCATTTGATCATTTGACAAGAATTATAACAACTGGAAACAATGCAATATTGCTTTTTCAAATTTTGCCACCTCAAAAGAACAGTCATTAATTCTGCTTACATCTAAAAGTGTCTGTTTGCACTAAAAATAAACAGATAAATAAACAAGTAAGCAAATAAATATAAAAACGTTTATACAAAAGTCATTATTAAAGGCCTAACAAAGAGATAAATAAATAGTACCTTGCGACTTACGGCTCAAGATTAAAGATCTTTAATCTTTAGATTTTCACTTTCTACACTTAGGTGTCTCAAGGATTCCACTGCACCTTCATTTATAGATAATGAATATGGTAACACTTTACAACATTTTTCCACTTAAAAGCTTGCCTTTCCTTTATTTTGACCTGTAAGAATTCAAAGAACTTTCAAAAAAATAAAAGCCATGTTAGCAGTTAATAATTTTCCACTAAATGTAAGCACTCATATTGTGCATTTTTTGTTATTTGGAAATGGAAAATATCCAAAGCAGTCATGTACATTCTTTTCATTTGATTTTTAACATTTTTTTAGTAGGTTTTTCTATTTTCTTTTGACCCACTTTTTTGGTGTGGTGCTATAGCTATACACAGAGTTTTACCATCCTGGTCTCTGGATCCCCCAGTAACAATCTCCAAATCTTCATAGAGAACAACTAGGCACTTCCAGGTTAACTAAAAAATATAATCCCTTTAGCATGTCCTGAGCATTCCATTAGCTCAAGTAGGGGCCACCCAGAGGGCATCTTAACTACATTCCCAAACTACCTCCACTGACACCTCTCAATCAGGATAAGCAAGGGTTCTACTCTGAAGTCTTGCTGTATTACCAAGCTCCTTATTCTGTCATGGTGTGTGAGCCTAACAAAGCTGGAAAGGGATCTTGTTTTGGTCACTTGCTGTCCTGGTGCCTCATGGACAACGGTGTGCGTGGAATTCAGATTAAAATTTGGCATACGGACAAAAACGGAAATGTGTGTATGGACTAAAAAATCCAGATGCATAAATCTGTGCAAATACCAACTTCCACGTTCTTCCACTCCATAAATCCTGGTCCGCGTGAAAAGTAATGCTCGTGCATGCACCTGCAGCCCCACCCCGACTCCTAGAATTACTCCTCTTTAAATATGGAAATCAATATAAATAGGCCCTTATGTTTTGCATTCTGTGAAAAGACAATGGCAAAAGCACGGGGAAAAAGAAGAATTTCAGAGAATACCAAGTAGAGGCAAGGAAAAATGTACTATGTGTTTGTTTAAGCAGTGATATAACAACAAAAGGAAGTTGATCGAGTGACAGAGTGGCAGAAAAACTCGAAAGTTCAAGTTCAGAAAGTCACACAGTGCCAAAATAAAAAAGAAGTGGTCAGATATCAAACTCCATCGTAACTAAAGTGGCATGTTTAATGCTTCGTATTCTATGTGTTATTCTATGTACTCTTATGTGTGTGAATCAGTACGTGCTTCTCAAACAGGCTTTCTCTTACATCGACAGGACACAGAATACTTTACATTCATGATGTTACAGCTCTCTGAACAATTTAAATACTAAGATGTATACTTGACATAATTTTCATGATGATAGAAATTAAAGCATGTATAAAACATTAAGGCACGTTGGCGCAGTTTATAGGTCTTGGGATGAAACTGTTTCTGAACTGCGAGGTCCGTACTGGAAAGGCTCTAAAGCATTTGCCGAATGGGAGAGGTTCAAATAGACTGGGGGCATGGCTGAGGCAGTGTGTGCTAGAAGCTGTATCCCAATGTTTCTCCCCACTCTTGAAACAATTTGCTTTGGCAGACTAAATAAAAGGGAAAACCCTGTAACTTGATTTTATTACTCTTGAGTTAGCTTACCTGAGTTTTTTCAACCATGTCAGAATAATGAAACCTGCATCCCACTGGTCATCTCATTCCACCCTAACATTCTATCTCTCCCAGACATCACCATACAAAATTTCCCAATTTTTGCAGATTGATCTTTTCAGAGGAGCCCTTTTCCTAGCCCTCCCTTGATCTCTTTTCATCATCCTCGTAATCTATGTAAATTTCTCTTCAGCTTACTTCACAGAGGAGAGCCACATTCCTCACCAACTTTGTGTCACTTGCAAACATGTCAGCAACAATATCATGTATCTAGTGACTCTGGTAAATATTTTAAAAAGGACATCTTGACCATCTAAGAACCTTATCTACTGCATTTCTTGTATAAAGCATCCAGCCATCACAATAGGTAAAACAGAGAGATGGCTAGAAGATCATTTCAGGCTTCAAGTTTCAGTCGTTAAAATGAAAGACCTTACAAAGCCTATTGTAGAACATTTCTCATTCCTTGATCATAACCACACTGATCACTCTGTTGGTGTTCTTTCACAGGGCTTCAAAGACACTTTTCAAAAAAAATCAGAAGATGTTAAGCTAACTCTCACACTGGGATCACTTATTTCTCCAGGTCTCAATAACCAACTAACTGTTTGAGCTCTCCTCTTAACTTCTCTAATGACAGTGTTTTTGCACCTACTCTCAGCATTTGTCCTTTCATCTGCACTGACTTTGATCCCTCCTTCCCTCCTACATGTGATACCTGCCTTTCCCATTTCAGTTGCACACCTGATCAAGACTATATATTTGAAAATTTGTATCTTTAACCTTTTTTTGCGGATACGGGCTGACACAACCCTAAGCACAGCCTTACATTAACTCCATGTCAGACTATATTGTTAAAGAACTACAAATATTACCTGTGTGCCGATGACTTATAACATATCTACTGGACATATTTTAATCTAAAATGTCTGTATTATTCCAAATGTTTATAATGCTATCTCTCCTAAAGTACTGTTTTTTACCTTATGCTGTATAGAAGAGGGATCCTGTCTTAAAAGCTTTTGAACCACTCCATTTCACACAATTTGAAACTCCACACACAATTTGAAAGATATGAAATCTCCTGTAAGGCTTTGGATTATTCAATTAATCAATTAATCAGGTAATTAATTACTTAAATTATGATCAGCGTGGTAGTGATCAATACTGTTAACCCTCTAGAAGACAAAGTCCAAATGCCATACTGGTTACTATGTGAAATCTGCAAATTCATCCCATGTCTGCTTTATTTTTCCTGGGTAGTTCATTTTTACTTCCCAAATTCCAAAGAATTGCACAATTAAATAATTGGATATGTGGTTATAGGTTTATGAGATCTATATTATCATATGTACAGAGTACAATGAAATTCTTTCTTATACGTGCTAATCAATATATACAGTAACACTTGGCCACTCTCCAGTGCTATGATTAGTAAGTAGAACTACCTTTACACAAAATGTCTGTCGCTTTTACCAGAAAGATCTCCTTTAACTGTCTTCCTTACCTTGAAATATTACCTGAATATACTGAATAAAATTAGTGTTCATGTAAAATTTCCCTGACATTGGTCCCAGCCTTGCACCCAATACTTCCAGGATAGGTTCCATGTCTCAAGTCCCTGAATTGGATTACGTAAGTTTGAAAATACTCTGTTATGTGTGTGAATGTATTTTGAGATTGACTGATACACATCTGGGACTTACTCCAGCCTCGTCCGGACACTGCTAAGGTAGGTCCACTGGAATCTTACTGTATACTTACATAAAATAGGATGGATGGATAAATAAATTGCGGCAGTCAAACGTCACACCTCTTTTATTTGTCATGATATCAGCAAAGTTTGATTTTGGTAGAGTTTCATAGACTTTTTAAATGCTGACTTCTCTCTGCATTTGAAACGCTCTTTCAGTGAAAATGTCAGGTTGCTTTGGCATCTTACAACAGTATGCAAAAGGAAATGGAAACAACAAAGGTATCTGTAGTCAAACGTCTGGAATATAAATATAGAGAATCTATCAAAGTCTGAGCTGCCTACTGTTATGCCAGTTTATGATTAAACATACATGTCCAAATTTTAGAAATACATTAAAAATAAACTTTACTATACAAAGCAAAGTATTTTTGTATGACATATAAGTCCCTTGATGTGGATTAAAGGCTGGCAGCGGACTTGATAAGATCATGATAATAATTGCTATAAAATAATAACTAATATGTTAATAAATCAATATATATTGTTAGAGCACTGTTCAGAGCTTGCACCTAGACAGGGTGTTGTACAGAATAAACAAAGTTGCAATAAGCAATCATATATTGAATTTGTCAGTAGACTTACAATTAACACATAAAATATTAATTAAAATGTAACAATGATAGATTCCAACAGGCACATTTGAAGTATCACTGCAAAATATTAACCAAATGTACCAAAAGCAGTTATGCCAATCAGAATCCAAAACAATAAAATCAAAAACTACCAAGAATGAGGCATATAAAAATTGCTAATAACAGTTCAGGATACATTGATCACTTTTGGGTAGAGTTTTTAACACTAGATACTAATCTGTATAGTAACTGAGCAATGATGACAGAAGTGTATCCATTTCCAGGCTTAGGTTTATTGTGATGAAAATGTATGGATGAGTCAGAATTGCTCATTTGGATGTAACAAGTTCACTTCACAACCACCATATGTTAGTGCTGTACTGGTTTCATACCCAAAAACTTGCGCAGGTCAGATCAATAACAGAAACAAAAACTGGAAAATACTGCCTGCTGATCTAAAGGAACATTCCTGAAGCAATGGAGAGTTACTGTTGGTGTTCTTCAGTGATGGGTGGTTAAATCACTGTCCTACTTACTGCACTGCTCAATGCCACAAACAGACTGTTTAATTACTATTGTATTAATTCTTGCTTAGAGTTTCTATCACCAATGTCTGCAACATATCTTCCATAGATTCTCCTGCAGGACACAAATATTCTGTGTGTGAACATTTCAGAAGTCTAGTAAAATTCAGTAATTCTTGTAGTTTTAAGCCAGTGCGTGGAGATCACTTTTCAATAAAGCAGGTTTACTAATTATCTTTAGGCTAGCTGGACAGAGGCAAGATACCCACAATTTCTGTGTGCCAGCCAGATGGATAAAAACAACACTATCATTTCTTATGGCCAGAGAACTGGCTGGATAGAGGAGATGACTGCCATCTATGCTGGTTGGCCAACAAATGTAATGGCCTGGCAACTAAGCTGGTTGGGAAGCTGAAGAGAAACCAGACACCTACTGCCTTTTGTAAGGATTGGCAGGCTAAATAGAAAAAAAATTAAGTAAATTACCAGCTACCTGTAGAGACTAGCCAGCTGGACAGAGACAAGGTAACTGCCAGCTTCTTTGTGTGCTGCCAATGTAAAATGAAGCAAACTCTTTCTTTCTTTCTTTCTTTCTTTCTTTCTTTCTTTCTTTCTTTCT